>JANAVB010006797.1:484752-859288 GCA_029216955.1 Iris pallida
TATATATATTATATATATACTATAATATATATATATATATATATATATATATATATATATAATGGGGCTAGAAGTAATTATATATATTTATATATATAGAAAGTGTATTATATTTATACACGTATATACATAATGAGACTAGAGGTGAATGTTTACATATGAAAGAGTGTATGTACACAAAAAGAGTATACATTTATATTTGGGAAATATATATATATATATAATATATATATATATATATATATATATAATATATAATAATATATATATAATATATAGAATATATATAGATAATAGATATATATATATATATAATATATATTATAGAAAAAAAAAAATATAAATATATATTTATAGATTTTATATATATATATACCTAGTGAAAGAGTATTTATGCATAGAGTATATATATAAAGGACTAGTGTATGTGGGGAAGTATATGCTTGTGAAACTATATAGGAACATTCATGGGTTCTTGCAACAATAGATATGAACTAAATCTCTCCATCACATTTTATACACAAGAGAATGACATAACAAAATGGTGAACATAACCATTCCATTCCTTCATATCCCCAAGACATAAAAATGTAAACTTCTAACCACATACTAGTATATATAACACACATGTTTATATAGAAAGAAACTTAGATATATATACATATATTTAATAAATGAAGGAGGAGAAGGAGTGTACCATGATGGAGATAATGGAGGTGATGGAGAGGAGGGTGGCTGCCGCCGGCCTAGGGAAGCTGTGGCCAGCCATGGTGGTAGGGCTGCTGCCATCGGGGTGGTGGAGGAGTGGCTGTGGTGGTGGTGAAGGAGTGGGGGTGGTGGTAATGGTGAAGATGATGATGAAGAGGAAGAAGAAGAGAGGGGGTGATGGAGATGATGGTGGATGTGGTAGAGTGGTGGTCCGGCCAAGGGGAGGAGGGAGGCTGTGGTCGGCCGTAGTGGAGGAGGGAGGCTGTAGTAAGGGTGGTGGTGGCTGTGGTGGTGGAGCGTGTGGTAGTGGTGGTAGTGAAGGAGTGGGGATGAAAAAATAAAGATAAAGGAGAGAGTGGTGGTGTTGCTCTCGGTTTTGAAGTGGAGGAGGGAGTGTGTTAGAGAGAGAGAGAGATGAGAGAGAAGAGAAGATGACCGAATAGAGAGGGAGGGAGTGTATTCCTGTCAGTTATGGGGGGTGAGAGAAGTAAGGGGAGCATGGTGAGTGTGTGTGTGTGTTTAAAATAGGGAGAGAGAAAGAAAAGAGTTATAGTGATGGTTGTGTGTGCATTTAATTAGAAAATGAGAGTTAGATAGAGGAGAGAGAACGTAGGAATGAGGGGGGGAGTGTTGGCTGCTAGTTATGGGTGGGAAGTGTTTAGGAGAGAGAAAAGAGAGAGAGAGAGAGTAATGATAGTAATAGTGATAGTGATGGGAGTGTGTTTTAAATATAGCGTGATAGTGATGTTTGGGTGTTTGGTGTTTTATAGAATTACTTTATTGGTGTTGTGTGTTTGGGTATGGATGATGGATGTTGTTATGGTGTTTGGTGTTGGGTCGGGTCGCAATTGGATCTAATTGGGTCCCGGTAATTAAATGACTTAAATTAGTCGATTATAATATTGATAAATAAATAGTACATGGGGACTAAATTGGATGGGACACAAGTGGCACGTGTGTAGTAGGCTCAAAATGGTCCGTGTCCATATCTTGGGTCGACCAGTTTGGGTCAAATTGGCGTCTCCAATACAAGTTGGAATTAAATGTGACTCGGTGGGGTAAATCGGGATTGGGTAAATTGTCCGAAAAGTTGTGCGATAAAAATGAAGCACAAGAGAGTGTGTCTGAGTGGGACACGAAGGTCATGGGCGGAGAGTGTCTCGAGTACATCATGCATGATAAGTTGGTTCGGAGAAAATAACCAGTCTTGTGCTCCTAAATTAAAAGTCACGATAAGGTACACATGATGATAAAAAATAAAAGTGGTAATTTAATAATAATTCAAATGGCCTAATTTAACCCGACAGTTCTGCGATGCAAATAGAGAACAAGGGAACAAGTTTGGATGGGACATGATATATCAACATGAAGATAAATTTGTCTACATCAAAAATCATAAAGAGCGTTTCGAGGGGTTGACTTCTCTGGCGCTCAAAATCAAAGTCACGAATAATATATTTAATTATAAAAACTAATTATAATAAAAATATTTATCAAAATAAATCATTTAAAAATTTAAAATAATCCTAAAAATCCAGAGGGCTTATACTATCAGATGTGATACTTGAGTATCAATACGATACTCGAGTATCGGTATTGTGATTGCGATACCGATACACATAGGAATGGTCTGATACTCAGTATCGGTATCGGACCTTTCCGTACTGCGAGGGGAACAATACTATAGCGTTGATAGCGAGATAGATAGAGAGAGAGACACAACTAAGTAGCACTTGAACTTTAACTAAGTAGCACTTGTAACTAATGTACAAAATCACTTATTGATACAATGCAATGATCGATTTTAATTACAGTAATACAAAATGACAAAAATATAATACGTATAAAGAATTAGAAAACTTACATAAGCTTTGGCAGCCATCTTCTTCGTCATCTCTGTCCAGAAATCCGCTTTGAGTCAATCCTTTGTCCCGGAGCTCGAGTGGACATCCTTGAGTAGAGCTCGAGCGAGAGGTTCCTGACAGCATGGTAGTTTTCTTTGTCAAAGGATTCTTACTCGTCCCACAACCAATCGAAAATTTCTTTATTTCTAATATCTTGAATACGAAACTCTGTTTCACATTTGGTTCTTATATACCAGAAGGTAGAGCCAAATGTGAAGCAGAGCTTCATATTCAAGAGATTAGAAATAAAAAAATTTAATTGGTTGTGGGACGAGCACGGGTACTTTAACAAAGGAGACCACCATGCTGTCAGGAACCTCTCACTCGAGCTCTACACGAAGGATGTCCACTTGAGCTGTGAGAGACCCATCTGAGTAGGACGTATACTCTGATAATATCTCCTCCAACACTCAATCCCACTACTGATATCATTCTTGTAAAGGTGATCTCTTAGAGTATACGTCATACTCGGATGGATCTCTTAGAGTATCCTCTTTGGTTGGTTGTCGAGCCATAGGGTACAGAATCCAAAATACAGAATCTAATCCATGGGTTCGCTAAAATTACAAAAACAAAGATTGACACACAGTTCTAATTCTTATGTGTTTTAAGTGTGAAAACAGATGGCTCTGAACACAACCCAAAATTTATTCTAGCATACATTAGTGTGAATCATCAATGTTCTGTACATATGGTGTAGTATACATTCTTATCGAATCTAGTATCTAGTATCTGAAGAATGTAACAGAATCAAGATGAACTCGCATAATGTAATACTAAAATATTATCTACTACTATATAAGATATAGTGATAGGTTGTCGTATCATCATTGCCGAGGGATGAGGGTCGAAGGACAGTCAACTTTATCTACGGCTACATAGTTTCTGTCTCGTCAATCGAATGGCTGCAGGGACTATGTCCTGATCACCATGTCGTACCATAGTTTCTGTCTCGCCAGTCGAATAGCTGCAGGGACTATATGTCCCGATCACCATGTTACCAATTAACCAACCAACAAAACTACTTGTTACAAATATTGGTACTATCGGTGCGTTCGAATCGGGGTATCACATTTTTCGGTGTCGAAAAACAAATAATTATTACTAAATTATCAGATTTTTCAGCACTATCGGTTGCCCCTGACCAAGTCCCCCCCTACACCACCCCCAACCCGAACCCTAACCCTCCCCTCCCCCCTGCTCTCCTCCCCCAGCCGCCCCCACCCCCTGCTCCCCTCCCCCAGCCGTCCACACATACCCACCCCTAACCCGAACCGTACCCTCAGCTCCCCTACCCCAGCCGCCCTCGTCCCCCCTGTCCCACCCTCCCAGCCACCCCCCACTCATCTCCGAACCATTCGCGTCCCCCTTGCCCCTCCCCCGAGCCACGCGCACCCCCCCCAACCACCAACAACCAAAATAGTCGGAGAAAAAGATAGAGAGAGAAAGGAAGGGGAAGAGTACCACGTACCGGACAGGGACGAGAGTCGCCAGAGAGAGTGAGAGCGTCAGAGAGAGTGAGAGAGTAAATAAGAGAGTAAAATGGGAGGAAATGAACCCTAACCTGAACCGTAACCCTAGCTCCCCTCCCCCAGCCGCCTTCGTCCCCCCTGCCCCACCCCTCCAGCCGCACCCAACTCACCCCCAACCACCCGCATCCTCCCTGCACCTCCCCCCGAGCCACCCGCACCCCCCAAACCACCAACAACCAAAACAGCCAGAGAGAGAGAGAGAGAGAGAGGGAGGAGGAGAGTCACGTACCGGAGGGGGATGAGAGTCGCCGGAGAGAGTGAGAGCGCCGGAGGAAGGAGGAGAGAGAGTGAGAGAGGAAAATGGGAAGAAATGAATCGGTGGGGGATATAATTAGAATTTAGCGACGCTATCACTACCGTCGCTAAGTTAGTCGCTATTAGCGACGTCCGAGCAAAGAGCGACGTTTCGCGACGACTAGATCATGTGATTAATATACTCGTTGTTACGTCGCTTAGGTCATCGCTAGAAGCGACTATGAGCGATGTTTAGACAAAACATCGCTAATGTACACAATTTAGCGACGTTAATCGAACGTCACTAAATATATGTCGCCAATTGAACAGAGTATATGCTCATAGTATCGGTCAGTATCGGTCCGATACCGATTCTGATACCCCTCTCCGATACTCATAGGATTGGTCCGATCCAAAACCACCTATACCCCCTCCCCCGATCCGATACTCCAATTCGAAACCACCGACACTCATAGGAATGATCCGATCCGAAACAAGTGATACCCCCCCACCCCTTCCCTTACCCCGCCGGACAGCAAACCCCCCTTCCCCCTTCCACACCCCTCAGACAGTAAACCCCCATCCCACCCCCTCCCCCCTCCGACAGCAAACACCCACCCCCCTCCCTTCACCCCCCGACAGCAAACCCTAAACCCTACATCTGTCCCCCGCCCCGCATCCAACACCATCCACCCCCCGTCCCCCTCCCTTCCCCATCACCGCTGGCCCCCGCGACAGCCGGCCCACCCCCTACCCGAAACCCTACCCTGAAACCCTAAACCCTACCCTGCCCCCACCCTCAACAACCTCCTCTCCCGCCCCCACTCCATCCCCCCAACCCGCCGGCCCCAGCGACAGCCGACCCCCCACCAACCCGAAACCCTATATGTTATGCTAAACAGAGATAGAGAGAGAGAGGGAGAGAGAGAAAGCATACCTGAGAGAGATAGATATCCCGTCGGAGAGAGCTCGCCAGAGAGAGAGAGAGAGAGGGAAGAACGAGAGAGTCTTTTTGGAAGGAATAAAAATTCCCCCCCGTCGGTTCAATTTAAGTTAGGTTACAGTATTTAGCGACGGATTACCGACGGATATATCCTTCGGTTGGTAGTCGCTAAATACCCACTAGATTACCGACGGAACGTCCGTCGCTAGATATACACTAATTTAGCGCGCCTTTTTTTCAGATTTTACCGCCACAATGTTCGATATATTAGCGACGAACATGAATCTGTCACTAAAGTTTCGTCAAATGAGCGACGGATGTGCGACTGATTTTGACGCAAAAAAACTAAAAAAAATTATCTATTGCTTTCTGGCGGTAGCCCCTCACAAGGTAGTCGCGAGACCGTCCCTATGGCCTACGGATACGATCTGTCGCTAATCTTCCGTCGCCAAATTGTTGTATTTTAGTAGTGCCCCTCTGGTGTTGGGCATGGTGCTGCACCAAAGGTGGCCTAGCTCCCTCTCTCTGACCCGATGCTCCGTCATGAGTGGATGTGGTAGGGCAATCCCTGACCTTGTGAGCAGCGGATCCACATAACATGCAAACCTTTAGCCTTTTCCTACAATCATCCCAAGCGTGTTACGGCTTCCTGCAGTAGGCACAATTGGGCATCCCCTGGTCTTGTCTCCGAGGCTGATGCTGTACCTGCAGAACTCTAGCCGGTGCCTACATCTGCTGGGGCTGATGTACTATCTTCTGTACTGTGGGACGCTTCGCACTACCACTCGCCCCTCCTGAATCATCCCGGCTCCTCTTGGACTTTAGCTCCAAGTCATCCTCTCCTGTCATGGCCCTTGCCAAGATCTGCTAGAAGTTAGCGTCACGGTCGCTCTTGGTCAGCGACTTGACCTCCTTGATCAGGCCCTTGCAAAACCTCCTCCCCTTCTCTGACTCGCTCAGGACCTCCACAAATCTACCTATACGGTAGAACTCCCCAGCATATTCTTCCACAGTCTGGTTTCCTGAACCAGGTTCTCGAACTGCTTCTCCAATGCCCTAAGTGCTTTATTGGGGAAGAACTTCTTTTTGAAAAGCTTCTTAAAGGCTTCGTAAGTCTGTCCCTCAAAACGGACTCTAGGGTCGGTGTGGTACCATGTCCGTGCAAGATCCTGTATCTAGCTACCCGGTGCCTCAATCTGTATCCCGACCGAGATTTGTACGAGTCAAAAATTCTCCTTAATATGCTCGATCCAATCATCTGCGTACACGATACCCTCTGTACCCCTGAAGTCTCTCGGTCGCATCTTTCGAAAATCTAAGATGTTCCCGGGCCTTGGCTGTATCTGGCCTCTCTGGTCCCTGTGTGGCTGAGCTGGCACACTCTATTGCCGCCATCGCAATCTGATGGGCATTGTCAATGCCCTCATATCCGCAGACTGGTGCTGCTATGCCTCCATCATATCTCGAAACAGTGTAAAGAGCTGAGCTGCATCAACTGACCCGTGAGGTGGTAGCGGAAGCACATCTTGAATCATCGTGGTAGGCCTCCGAACAGGTAGAGGAGCACCCCCAAAGACTACAGACGCTCCTACATGAGCAGGAACAAGAGGTGCTGCTGCTCCAACGTCTGGCTGAATCGGACAAAAGGTGGCAGACCTCTCACCAGTATCCGCTGGACCGGAGCGATGCAACCTAGTCTGTGCCATTCTGAAGACAGATCAAATAAGGAAATCAATACTGAGCAGGAAGCGATATCATCAAGGAAGGATAATTTATTTCAAAATAAGGCAATTATCAGCAAGAATGTATAGATAGAAAAAATTAGATCAATTTTTTTCCAAACTGTGATTGAGTACCTCTCAGCTAAAGCCTATTTCTTAATTTCAATCGCAGGCTCGCAGCAGTACAACTAGGTCATCGCACTACCACCATATCGTACTAATACGAATTTTGAGACCTGCATGGGCCACCATTAAAAATATGTCATGACCCGTACCTCTTATAGGGGCAGGAGTGCGTAACAGCGCACAGCCTGTACCGAAGAATCGGTGTTAAAATACTGTCCTAAGTTGCTATCTCACAACTCATGCAAATATATAATATACTTGTCATAGATCTCAACTCTGAATGGAGGACAAGTAAAGATATGGTAGTACTCAATCACAGTCTAAGCACGATAAGATAACACAAAAGTCAAGATAACTAATAAGACTAAATAAACAAAAACTAAATAAACTACTAAATAATAATCTCCGAAAACAATCTCAATTACAAAGTCAAATATCTCTACTTATTATAATTCATGTTCAAACATGAAAATATAGAACAAGTCCTATAACTTTTCATCTTGTCACTCCTGAAGGTCAGGGCTCAGAGTAGCTAATCCCTCCTCAGGTCCATAGCAGGTAGGGCATGTATCATCTATAAAATATTATCAACGTATTCAGTAAGGATTGGAACAAGCACATCTCATCTAGAAATCTAAAAAAAATGACAAGGATTATGAAGCAGTTATAGGCAGTTATATTGATGAATCATGGGAAGTTTGAGACATGTAATGAAGTATAGCAAAAGTTTAAAGAACAAGAAAAGTAAATACAGTAAATCATGAGAGCATGGCAATGAAGACTGTAAAGTATAGCTAACTGGAATAGAGCAATATGATATGAGTCCAGACAGTATAATATGGTCAAGTGTGATTCCAGTGTGAGTCTAGTAAGTGATTCTAGTCAGCGATTCGAGTTAGTGATTTGAATTAGTGATTTGAGTATTGGTGATTCGAGTAGGTGATTCGAGTATTGGTGATTCGAGTAGGTGATTTGAGTTAGTAATTCGAGTATTGGTGATTCGAGTAGGTGATTCGAGTTAGGTGGTTCTTGTGAGTGGTTCGAGTAATAGAGGCTAGATGAGTGAAGTACAAATATTGCAAGTGAATGTATCTAGAATACCAATACATGTTGTGACAAAGAATCAAATAAAACTCACTAGAACTGAAATACAGTAACCATCCAGTAAATAAAAGCACTATCAGAGAATGTACTCGCCTGATACCCTGAGTGACTGATGTATGCAGATGTCCGAACTGGAGTCACAATGTCCTATTTAGAGCAATACAGGTTATAATGTGTTCAATATATAATAATTGAAATTTATAATACAATCTATATGATTCTAGGTCAATCTAGGTCAAAGTCAACTCTTGGTCAACTTTGGTCAACCCTTGGGCAAACCAAGTCAACATCTAGGTCAACTCTATCTAAAGCCAACTCAAATCTAACTCATAGGCCTACACAACTTGGGATACCATATATACTGTATCATATATATACATCTATCACCTATATACATATAGCCTCTAATATCTAGTACATACATATTATCTATATATAGGTATCTAAATATCCATACCCAAAAGTATATCCGATATCAAGTTATATATGCATATCACATATATATACCATTCTAACACATATATACATTAACTATATATCCAAGAATATATATACCTAGGAAACATATATGTATATATCTACATATATATAGGTATCATAATATTATACTCTCAAAACCCACACTCTTAACTATGTACCCATATATGTATATATATATATATATATATATATATATATATATATATATATATATATATATATATATATATATATATATATAAAATATGATATAGTATATATATAAAAAAAAAAAAAAAAAATATATATATATATAAAATATGATATAGTATATATATGTATATTTTATATATATATATATATATATATATATATATATATATATATATATATATATATATATATTATATATATATATTTTATATAAAAAAAAAAATATATATATATATATTTTATATATATATATATATATATATATATTTAAAAATATATATATATATATATATATATATATATATATATATATATATATATATATATATATATATATAGACACGCACTCACACACAAGGTTGTATCACACACTCAAACACATATCCATGCTCTTTTGACTGCCTCACTAATGGCTCTACATACTTCTATGCAAGGCCCACGCCATGTTAGGTACAACCCTCATCGAATCTAACCAAAATAGCCATAAAGGGGGATATCCCCTGTTTTAAAACCAGCCACAGGGATCAAACTTCACATGGCTGACCAACTAATGCATTGAACCACTAAGTTTTTCCTTCCCTTCACTATATACACTCCATAACCTCTCAACAGGAATTCCTAACCCTGGGACCCCTAAATCCTTATACATATATCTAGTATGTATTACATCAGTCCTATCATTCCTATTGATACTAACACTTAAGTCCTAATCTCTGTTAACCAAGTGCCTATACTCTATGGCCCAGACACTATACTCTTCTCCACTCTGTAGTGGGAGGGTCCTCCTTGCTACCTGGCCACTCATAACACTGAACTAACATCCATACCATATGCCAATGGCCTAAGGCCAACACACAAGGCCTACAGCAGACCATACTACTGCTGCAAATACTGCAATAAGCTAAGGTAAGCAATTGCAAGTGCAACCTTGCTGCCACAGACCTACAGGCCAATGTCCCAACTGATACACTAAGTTTCCTACTGTTCAATTGAGACAAGAGCCTATGTAGGCTAAAACAAATCACACATTTCCATAACATATATATATATATATATATATATATATATATATATATATATATATATATATATATATATATATATATACTAGATGATACCAACCTTCTTGATACATTTCTAACCTTCATGACACAGGTTTAACTCCCTGTTGTTGGTTGTCCTATGGCCTAAATTGGACAACCAGAACTTGGTCCAACTGAACCCCCAACCTGTGCATCACTATACAAGCCATCTCTGGCCTGTACTCGATTGCAGGGCTCCTAATATACCTGGTACCAACTATACAGATCAAAAGGAAAGGAAAATAATGGGTTTGAATGCAGGATATCAAGTGTGTTCTGATATTCTAACCAATAAGATGCACACACTCTATCTCACATATCTCTCCTCTAAAATCTAATACACCCATAGAAGCTAACATCCTAACCAAGGTTACATCCTTCTAACTTAGTGAATCTCCTCACTCACATATCACCCTTCCCAATTCAAACACTCCCCCTCTTCCTACATTCCTGGCCTGTACACAGACACAACCAATCCCTGGACACTCTTCACTAACTCACTCACATACAGGTCTGATACCAAGTGGAGGTGCAGGACAGATACATGTATGCAAAGCATCAATGTACAGGCCAAATATTCCTTTCCATGGAAATCTGGACCTAGAGAGTGAATTTGAAGGTATTGCTAATCAAGTATACTAACTGGGACTAAAAGAAATGCAGTGGATCAATAGACTAGGGGTTTGCATACAGCTTTGGACATGACAAGTGAATGGGGGTGTTCGACCGTTTAAAACAGATCTGCAGGGGTCTGCCATGGCTCGATAGGCCATGGTTCGAAGCCCTATGCCTAGGTCCTAGTGTCAGTCACCTAGCCTAACCAATAGAGTCATTAGATGATGAATTAACCAAGTGAATGTCGAGATTAAAGCCCCTGGTAGCAGGACATTAATTTGTTCAAGGAATAGTGAACCCGATACACCCCTCTAGCAATTTCACCCATCAAAACACCTAGATTTCAACTCAGTCAGTAACCATTGTAACCTACAAATAATTAGCTACCCAAATATGTAATTAGTTCTAAAAATGGAGAATAAAAAGCTCTAAGGGGCATTTCGTCGAACACTTTAGTAGTCTCTCTGATACGGAGCGATACGCACCCCAAATGGACACGAAATCGAACCAAACTTTACCTAATGCTATGGGAACCATCAATCAAGGTATCTACGAAAAGAAAACAGAACTTCAATAGGTTTAGAGGCTCTTACCAATTAAGAGTTGGAATCTCAATGAAATTTCTCTTGCAAAGCCTTCCCACCAAATCTAATGGCCAAATTGTTCCTAATCCTTGCTAGCTAGCCAATAGAGACCTCCTCTACACAAGGGGAGTGCAATGGAATTAGTTTGGTTAAATTTGGAGGTAATTTGGTGAAAGGGGGCAAATTTGGGGAAGAACACCAATTTTATGGTTAGGGTTTGTAATGAAAGGAGGCAAGGGGCTAATGATCACTTATATAGGCAAGGAAGGACCTCTTGTGGCCGGCCAAGGGGTTATCTAGGGTTAGGGTTTGGTTTAATTGCCTTAAAAGGCCTCTCAAGACATCAATTCAGGCCTTTTAGGTAAAGGTCCAAACTTGATTAGGGTTTTCTAGCCTATTCATAGGTTCTAACATAATATCTAGATATTTTAGAACTTAGCTAACTTGTTTAATTCTGCTAACTAAGTTTCTAGAGTCATGATCAACATCTAGATTAGGTAATTCTACGGTTTTACCAATAAGGACACTTAGCACAATGTGAATTAAATAAAATTCAAAAATAATCAAAATTCACAAATTACCAAAATACCCTTGCTCCAGAATGTGGTGGTGACAGAAACTGTAGCCTGGTGGGCAGTTTGGGGGGGGGGGGGGGGCTAGGAAATTGGAAAGCATCTCGGCTTGCGGGCAATGCCTCTCCTAGTGGTCCAACAATGAAAACTATAGCTTCAATCATGTTTGATATTTAGGGATTCATCAGAGGTCTTCAGTGTTCGTCCACATTGCTGAAGACGACGATGGTAGTGTCCAGGAATATAAGAGCAACAGTGGTTGGTAGTGACGATTGTGTGGTGACTTAATGCTGATGTCGGAGTCATTGTCGTTGTGACTGACTAGATCTAGGAGACAAGATGGTGGTGCTCGGGTTCAATTGGTAGTCCTCTAAGTTGGGTCGTTTCGAGTAGAGGGAGGAGGAGAGGGAGTGGCAAAGGTGGTTCTCAAGAGGAGAAGGAGAGACAGTGCTGGTAGTAAAGGCTGTGGAAAAATGGAGAGGAAAATTGAAAGGGAGCTAGGGCTCGGGGAATATAAGAAAAAAGTAATACCAGAATTACCAAAATTGCAAACTAAATTGTAAGCGAGAATTTTGCCACGTTAGAATAAATGATGCTTATCAAAAAACCGCCAGTAAAAATAAAAAAATTATTTACATTTTTTCTAAAATCATCAATAATAGAATATATTTCCTTTACGATCCTTCTAAAACGTCAATAATACTAAAGAAAAATGTGTTTTCATGACAGATAATAAAAACCATCAAGAAAATGACTTTTTTGACGGTTTAATACGACCGTCAATGAATAGACCGTCAAGAAAAGCTATTTTTTGGTAGTGTTTGTTGAACATTGATAAAACCATAACGAGCTTAAAAACTATTTTTTTTTTTTGTCATGGCTACAAGGAAAAGCTGACTAGGCATAGATTTCAACATGGGATATTTTGGACCTTATATATAAAAAATTGAGTGCACAAAACATGTAATCTGAATTCTTTGATCTAATGTAATTAGTTATGCATCATATCATATTATCTAAAATTATTCTTTGATTTACTTAAATAATTACCATCAAAAATATTTTGTATATTTATATAAATCTATTCTAGCTTTATATAAATCTTTTGAATATTAATGAAGACATCAAAAAGAATGGAGCATCAAGCACATTTTCTAGTCACGAATCGAGTAGGAATTAGCTACCCATCTAAAGAGGGAAACTTGCAAATTTCATGAAAACAGGTGAAAATATCCAAAGAAATGCGAACTAAGGCTGATAATACTTTTTTTTTTTTCAAAAAAAAACTAAAAACAAATCATTGAATGTTTAGCGTATAGAACGAGCAAGCAACTTAATCGCTGACCCGACCATTTCATATCTATGGCTAGAGATGCACCGTAAACTAATATTCCTTAGAACTTACTAGCAAACAGTTGAACAATTATACCATATTGAATTTAATAAAGCCAATCCTAGTATGTTGATACATGTTAATTTGGTGCTAAGAAAATAAGTAGTACATTCGACTAAGGTGCATGCGCATGTCTACTTTATATAAGAATGATATTAGAATCATTCTTGTACCATCAAATCTTCCAGAAAAATGGCTTTACTTTCTCGAGAAAGTTTTTATATAGGGAAGTTGAAACCTATTAGCCAAGACCAGGGAGTGTTTCAGCATCAATCCGGTACCATTTCTACGCACGTAAGTTGTATCAAACTTCTTTACTAGAATAATGTATTAAATAATCTACATATCCAGTAGGTAGGAGATCCAATAACATGTGTTGGTGCTTTCTTTACATGGAGAGAGTTTGCTCTCAACATGTCTTGTAAATTTTAGTCCCACATCGGAAATGCACCATGAGTTATCTCAACATATATACTTGGGTGTGTTGTTGAGAGATGCACATGGGGTGGTGACCCTAAGGAGGGAACCATATGGGTGATTTTACAAGGAGGTAAGAATAAGGCTCCAAGGATTAAGCATTAATGCTTTTGTCATTCTCTTGGATTAATTCCATTTGGAGCTAAGCCCCAAAGCGAATTAAGCATTAATGCTTTTGTCATTCTCTTGGATTAATTCCATTTGGAGCTAAGCCCCAAAGCGACTCGGACTCATGGGCTCATGAGGCGTAATGTGGCATTTTGTTGGGGATTTGAATTAATCTCGTTTCTATCTTTTGGGATTTGATTCAATCTTTCCATAACTGAAGAGCCATTGCAAGTCCATCCGAGGAGTCAGAACAGAGGTGACTTGCTTTGAGCAACGGTGTTTTGACACCCCAACAACTGTTCTTCTTCTAATCTTCCTCCAGATTATTGTAACTCGTTCTGTCCCAATTGCAACACGTTTGCAAGGAAGAACGAGAGATCTTCTCTTCTCTATTTTCCTCCTTCAGATTGTAATTTGGCTATTTGTTTTATTGTACCATCGTAGATCTTGAGTTTGATCACTGCAAAATTTTTGTGTGACATCTCATATCTTGATTGCATCAGTTTTTCATCTTTGATCAAGCCCCGGAACTAACAACATGTTGCAGTGTACCTTAGTTGATAATAGTATGCTAATCAATATGAAGAACAAATGAGACATGATTCCACATCAAGACAATCATAAACATAGCTGACCATAACTTCAGTTTCACACGTAAAATATTATTCTAAATATGTTTTTATATATTACAACAGATACGAGACACCAGCAGGCGGCCGAGCAGTAGATGCTGGTGAAGGGATAAAGGGCAGCTCCTCGGTTCGATCCCAACCCTTAATAATTAATGGTAGAGGATTATTTGGTCCGAGCCCCAGCCAAAAAGACTAGTGTTGGCGTCTCAAACTTCTTGGCTATATATTCATCTATGATATTATTTGTAGGATTATTTAGTTTTGTTCCATCAATCTCATTTGTTAAGCACATGTTATGCTACTACCTGAACTAGAAATTATTAATGTGGCACTTACTAAGGAAATTGGTTATTTCGATACTGCCATCTAGAAAGCTATTCATCTGGTTCATGAAAAAAATGATGCAAATGGTTTCCTTCAGTTTTTACCACCCAAAATGGGTACATGGATAACAGGTGTTATGCTGCATGTCTCGGGGAACCAATCATCCGCAGACTAACTTTAGTAGGTCGTGGTGGGTTGCTGGCCCTCAAAAGACCAAAAATAAAAGTCACCATCCTGAATATTGGTATTTCATTAATATAGGTGTATATACTTTAAAGTAGCAAACCTCAGATAAATTAGAAAAAATTAAAGTTTGTCCAAACCGCAGGGAGACTATGGATGTCCGGTTGTCCTTCCAACTATTATAGACCAGAAGTTCTATAAATATATTTTAATAGATAGTTTACAATGCTGTTGTACACATCATCCTTAAGAATATGATCTTTTTCTCCAACATAAATATTAGTTCGAACGTAGTACCCACAATAGATGGTCTCGCTCAGATTATTGAACGCAACGGCAGAAGAACCAAAAGTTCGTCTAGAGAACCAGAAGTTTGTCTAGAGAACCGAAAGTTCGTCAACAGAGCGAGAAGTTTTTCTAGAGAGATACTTCATATATTCACTAGGTATATACGTGACTCATATTGGGAATGTCAAGTTACAAAATACCATGAGCTAGAAACTCAATCCTAAGGATCCATTATGATCCAGAAGTCGAATAATCCCATATCTTTTAAATTTTGGCATATCTTTCAAGACTTCCGGGGCAATAATGATAAGAATAATCATAAAAAAAATTTGTGATCATCTCTTAGCAAATTGCATAATGGTCAACTTTGTGTCCTCGAAATTAAATTTGTTTCTAAACCATTAATCCTAAATATTACATCTGAATAATCAGTAGCTTCATTTTTGAAATTTAGAATTTTATTAGATTTTTATGGTTTATTTTGGTATTATTTTGAACTATAGTCTAGGCATCTATGTTTTGTGAACAATCTTTTATATCTTTCAAATGCGATGTCTTAATTTACCGTAAATTTTGTAGAAATATTGCGAACTGCCACTTTGATAAGATAGTATCCCCGACATAAGGAGGAGATAGAAGAAATATAAATGCTTTGTTCTAGTAGAACATCGTGAATTATTGTTCTATAAGAAATCATGAATTATCGTTAGAGAGGAACATCATTGTAGAAGCATGAAAAATCACTAATGGTCCGCTCAGTCCGAACCGCATCAAATCATGCGGCTAAGAGGCTGCGAACCAACACGCAGCTCTACATAAGCCTCTTCATGCGGCTCCCCAGGCGGTCCTTCATCATATGATGCTTCGAGCGCCCATACAACGACAGAAGTACAAGGCCTGCATTACCCTAGTCACTATTTGTTGACAGAAGACAGCAGTAAATTACCATGTGTACACTCTCCTCATGCGACGATGCTCCCCAAAGTCCCTATGTGGCCTAGACTTTATGCGACTGTGCTCTCGAAAGTCCCTATGAGGCCAAGACATTATGCCATTGTGCTCCAGATTGCTCCAGATTCTCGTAAACCTTGGTACGTGCCATGCGCCAATCAACCAGGTCATCCAATTAACTGCTATGTCGTTAAATTTGACATTAATAGCGTGTGTGTTATTAACCGTCTAGTATGTGCAACGTGCTAAATCGATCGGGTATATTGTGTTGATGATTTGATCTCACGTTTATGGCGTTTGTATTGTAAACGCCATATTTAACATGAAATCATCCAAAATAACAGTATGAGCTACGTGTCACCATGATCGGTCCATATATTTAGCAGCTATAACTGGTAAGAGCACTAAAGAAACTTCCATAACAGAGCCTTCAGGATCTCTATAGCAGATCATCTCCAATCAATACCACGTGTCACCTTGACCAGGCTTTATGGTTAGACAGCTATAGCAAATAGCTTAATAACACAGATTGTGTGCCATGGATCCCGCAGCTGATCACATCCAATCACCACTGCAAAATTGCTTTAAGTATAGCGCATCTCCCTACTTCACCAAGGATATAGACTCGTCCTCAAAGGACACACAGAGAGAAAAGAGAGATCATATCAAAGAGAAAGGCCTTCGCTAGTCAATCGTCAACGGAGTAAAAGAGTCGTTAAAGTATTCAACCTCCATCGTCACACTTTCTCAGATTTTTTTGCACTACGAATCCTTATTGTTAGAGTTCTGTTGTACTTCTTTGTTTATAATCCATAAAGACAAAAGTTAATCAAAACTTTTTCCCCTTTAATTTGTTATGGCAACAAATCTAGCAACCCTGCTGGGATTGCCTTCTCCATCGACAATAAGACGGTGATGCAATCCGTCACTGCAAAACTGGGATCATCCTAGAACATATTGGTCGTTTGTTTCGACCAACAAGCCTTTGAAGATATGCCCTCCGGGGATTCAAACATGGCTAGTAACGCCTAAAAAGACATGCAATTTCTGGGTGGCCTACTACCAAAATAAGCCAAATCAGCGACAAAATTAGCGTCGCATGAAGAAAATGTTGCCAATGTTTTGCATATTAGCAACATATTTAAAAAAATATCGCATGATGTCACTGTTTACGACATCTAGCGAAATTTTGCGACTAGTATAATTTTATAAAAGTAATAAGTCGCGGAGTAGTCAGTAAACGTCGCTATATTATTGACAATAGCGATATTTAGCTACTTAAAACTTAATATGTCACAGTATATAAAATAATAGCGACATTTAGCGACGTCTGTTGTGAACGTCGCTAAATTATTTGATATAGGGTTCTGGGCGCTGATTCGAGTTTTAATTTTTATCCTAAATTTTTGTTTGTCGCCCCCTTTCCCTCCCCTGACCTCTTCGTCCCCGAGCCTCGGCGACTCCTCGACCCCTGGCGACTCTTAAAGCATCCAGCGACCCCCCGAACCCCGATCCCCCAGCGACCGCCCGATGACCCCGGCGACCCCCAGGCGCTACTCCGACTATTAGGGTTATATACTAAAAGCATAACTTTTGTAGTAACCTTATTTCCTTAAATTTTGAATGAGAATCATATGGGCAAATATTTGCATATTGTATTTGTTGCAAGTGTCAATGCAAATGTCTGACATTTTATATTGTAGATAATATGGTGTGTGGTGTCACACATAAGATCATATTATCGGTTTTCTTTGGAATATATAAATAGTTCACAACCTAGATGGACTAGGAAAATCTATTGGAAAGGTTGTAGTGTTATCTGGTATTAGTCTATCTTGACTATAGGTTTATACTAGTACACTTTGTGTGTATTGAACTGGACCACTTGAGGTTGTTCTTTTTATACTGACTACATAAGAGAATAAACACCTCCGTTATTATAGATGCTTGTGCTCTTAATCCGGATATAATAACAGACATGTATATGTAGTGTGCATTACTTTGACTCACGGAAGAGTGAGCTTCATTATGGGTCAACAACCTCTATAAATTAGGTAATAACATTGTATGTATGATGGACTGTTGATTATAAATAGAATCCATGTTCCGATACATTGGGTTGATGATGTCCCCTTAAGGAGCTCATAAGGATTGTCATGTAAACCCTACAGGTAGATTATATCCGACATGACAAATAAACTTGAGCGGTACTACTTAAGGATAAAAGATGTCGAATCAATATAGTTGTTAGTAACTTAATTTGATCGACGAACATTCGATATCTTAACATGGGGAGCCAAACGAACATATAATAAAAGGTTCCCACAAACATAATTTGGGATTAGGAACGTAGTACAATAATAACTCATTAATGGATCGAGCTATTGTTAATAGGCCTGGATTGTGTGTTCGGGCTGAACACGGGATATCCAGATCCGTTAGGAGGCCTAACCCTAATTTCTCCTTATGGTCCCTGTCGTAGCCTATATATATCCAATATTCTCTGGCCGCCAAATTACTGATCAGAAATTTGAAGCTTTCTCTAAATTCATGATTCACGTAAGGAGAGAAAGAGAGGTCTGTCAAGGAGAATAAAAGGTTGGGAGAACTTCGCCCACACGACGTCTAACTCGAGGAAGGAATACGTGCAAAAGATTTTAGGGTCGTCTGTCACAACCCGTACCCACTTTTCGGACGCGTGCTCATGAGTAAGCCAGCTATATATCGAGCGAACTCCAGCCCATCTTGAATACGTAAATACTGTCTAGACTGTGGTATCACGTGCCTAATCATTACAAGACACCCTATAACTCAATCCACAATAAGAATATAAAACATGAATGAATACTATGGGTCGTGGTCTGTAGTCCACTAGCATTACAAGACAACCTATCTAACAGTTCTATCATGCATAAGAATATAAACAGGATATAAACAAAAAATGAGACAAAACTGATAAGTGGCTATTGACAGGTGACTATGAACACAGATACGTGAAACAACTACACATAAATAAACTGTTGGGAGGAAACATGAACTCATGATAAGAAACCAATTGGATACTCAAACCCTCGCCCCTAGTGTGGACTCACAGGTTTGAACAACTACTAACCCTGGTCCCTAGTGTGGACTCGCATGTTAGCTTCAAGAATCACCCTCGCCTCTAGTGTGGACTCACAGGTGCGGACAAGTGACTACTAACCCCAGTCCCTAGTGTGGACTCGTAGGTTAGCTTCAAGAAATCACCCTCGTCCCTAGTATGGACTCGCAGGTAGGAATTCTAAAATAAGGTACAGCAGTTCAGTCATGACTTACACATCCTACGACACGATATGACTCATTCATGGTACATATGACGACACAAATCTGGTATAACTACAGTATCAAGTCATGAAATGATGATGATATACGAACAAGACAAATAAACTAATATACATGGTATAAAGAAAAGCATATAAACAAAAACTAACCTGAGAAGCCCGATGATAACATATAAAGAGAAGGGCTATGCGCATGTAAATAAACTGTAGAGGGAGGTAAGGTATACTTGCCTGATTCTGCGCTCTTAATATGAAACGCCGCTCCTCCGTCCATGCCTCCGGAACCCGACGCTCCTAGATAATTAATTAGCTAGTTTAAGTCGCTACTCATGAAACTTATAATACAACTTAATTAGTTAAATTAATGTTTTAAAATTATATTAACTATATTCAAATCTCCCGTGGAACCATTTAGATTCATAAAATTACACACAGGTTCCACAAGACATTGAAACCCAATTTCAACTCTCAATTGGTCGGTTGTGTCCTTACTTCAATAACATACTTAAAAATCATATAAATTTTATAAAAATAATATTTAAATAAATTTTCTATAGGTTTATCTCTAAAATTCTAGAATTAATATTTCTAAAGAAATTTATGACTAGTTGATTACTAAGTCAGCTAGTCTTTCCGAAACTCGTCCGGAACATAGTCAATTACTCAAAATTGCTAAAATAAACAAAAATATATTTTAAATATAATTAAAATAACTTATTTCTCAGAAAAAATTTCATAGGTACAAGGGTTAGGTTATACTACAAGTTTGGGACATTCTAGGTCGGCCGATTACCCGAAATTAGCTGGTTTTAACCTATAATTTTCCCGACCAGATTTGAGTTGATAAATTCGTGGAAAAAAACTTAAAAATCCTAATTTATATATATGAACACACACAAAATTCAGTTTTGAAAATAACCACCAATAACTTATAGTTCCTTCACAACGGAGTTAATTTTGATCCTACCGAAAGATGAATATTACCACTATAAATCATGAAACTTTTATAGATGATTATACATAGAAAAATACTTTAAAATATGATTTCTAAATATTTAATAACATATTTTCTACAGAAATTTAGTAAGGTTTTGAAAAAAAAAATTAGGGTTTCTTACCAAAAGTCCTTGCTAGAGAGGTTGTGAAGACTTCTACTTGCCAAAGCTCCAATATTTTTTGCTTTCTTTGCTTGATAATCCTCTCTTGGTGAGTTTGGAAGGGTTGGCAATGTTTATAGATGGTTGGATGGAGAAGATAGAATTTTAGGGTTTATTTTGAGTGCTTGGGTGGATATGTGGTGGAGGAGATGCGTTTTTGTGAAGGATGGAGAGATGTGCAATGGAGAAGATGATGTATGGAGGGCTATGGGGGAGAGGTGTTGCCAAACATGAGGGGGAAGTAAGGGAGTGGTCGGCGAAGAAGGAAAAAAAGAAGAAATTAAGTTAGGGTTAGGGTTTGGGTATGAGTTGATGTACATATATGGGCCTTTTGGGTTGCATGCATGAAAAGGAGTGTGAATCCTATTCCTAATGAGATGCTTGGCCGAATGTGCAAGGGAGGGGATGCTTTGGTCGGCCAAGAGTGCTCCCACTTGGTTGGGGTGGTGGTTTGGTGAGTTGGCTAATTGATTGGATTGAGGATTAAAAAGGTCTTTCCTAATATAGACTAATTAAATCTATCTATATATAAATACAATCCAAAATCTGAATTAAATACAAAATATATATATTTATTAATATTTATTAATGTCCAACATGCCTACTTAGGATTGGGTTGGTCTTTGGGTCAAATATAAACTAATGCCAACTAGGATTACACTATGATTATACGTAGACACTTTGTATAAATAGAAATATTCCAAAATTAAAAACATATCAATATTAATAAAATATATATACAAAATATATATCAACATGAAGATATTTGAGAGTACTACATGTTTATTTAGATTTGGATTTGGTTCGGGTCAAGTCGTGGATAAATTGGTACAACCGAGTCTCCTAGAAAGTCAATAATATAATAATTAAATAAATAAATTATCGGTGGGGGTTAAGTCCCAACTTTGCCTGGTTTTCCTAGTTAGAACACACCTATGGCTCAGCCTTCCCTACCATGGCTAAAACACTAGTCAAAGCACACGTGTATACTATCCGTACGACAATTCTTGGTCATCTTGTACTCCAAAACTCAACCACAGCTAAGGTCATATATAATAATAACTATTTAATTGAAAGATATTGATAAATTCCCTAAAATCCTTTTAAAGCCAAATGAATAAATAAATAAATAAATTTTGGGGTTTTAATCCTACCCACCTTAAAAGAATTTCGTCCTCGAAATTAAAATCAGGCTCACTAACAAAGAATCGTGCTAGTGTAACTAGGAATAGTTCAAAGGATACGCTAGGTCACTATGGTGTCTCCTAATAACTCAAGTAATAATCAATGGAAAATAATTTGGTTGACAACGTCTCTATCGTAAAACTATTGATGGTTATCTCTAGTCGCTATTCTTGGTACCAACGGTCTTACAATAATGACGTTGAAGGTTTGCCCTCCTAACCATATTATTATCACAACTATATAAGTCTCATGTCACCTAATCAATCTAAGTGATACCTACCAATCTGTCTAATCCTAACTTTACAACTGGTAGGGCATAATGGTAAATGGGCTAGGTTAGCCTATATTTAGGTTCTTCTAGTAGAGGGTCAGTCTCTACTCTAAAACAACTACTATATTCTTGATCAAGCGAGTACCATAAAGGGCGTAACCTAGTATGATCATTTAGCCATTTCTAGAATGTCTACCCACCTTTGGTCAAACTACCTCATCAAATACACGATTCCCTATGGTGTATGGCATCTCTAATTTTCCTTATCTATCAAGCAATCACAATATAATAAACAAACTAACTTACACTATAACTTAAGAATTTTTTTGATAAATCCTATATAACACAATTATTCGTCGCTTCGAAAAAGGAAGGGACGAGAAGCAATGATATGAGAAAGCAAAAGAAAAGTAATCAAGAGTCATTACGAAGTTCAAGGGCGGTAGAAAGTTTTCTAAGAAAATTTTTCAAGGTAGTGTGGATTGAGATTTTTAAGGGTTTAGTCATATTCGCAGGCTCGTATCAGTACAGTTATGTAACCGATACGATATGCTCTGACCTGTATAGGCCACCAAAAAAACTTGTCACAACCCGTACCCGCTTTTCGGACATGTGCTCGTGAGCAAGCCAGCTACGTATCGATCGAACTCCATCCCATCTTGAATACGTAAACACTGTCTAGACTATGGTATCACGTGCCTAATCATGGCAAGGCAACCTATAACTCAATTCATAATAAGAATATAAAACATGAATGAACACTATGGGTCGTGGTCTGCAGCCCACTAGCATACATGTTCGATTAGACTCCAAGAATTAACATAAGTCTATAAAGTAAGCTAACAAGCAGAATATATCATGACAAGGAATGAAAGAACGAATGGATAATAAGCATAATACAATATACCAGTATCCTGCAAGTGTATCACAAAAATCTACCATCATGTTCTGCTAACTAACTCCATGCAATCGCTAAACCTGAAGAGATCATCAGGTCCTCAGGAAATATAGAAAGATACATAAAAATATGGCTATCTAACAGTTCTATCTTGCATAAGAATATAAACATGCTATAAACAGGAAACGATATGAAAACTGACAAGTGGCTAATGACAGGTGACTATGAACACAGATATGGAAAACAACTACACATAAATAAACTACTGGAAAGAAATATGAACTCATGACAAGAAACCAATCAGATACTCAAATCCTCGCCCCTAGTGTGGACTCGCAGGTTCGAACAACAACTAACCCTCGCCTCTAGTATGGACTCGCAGGTTAGATTCAAGAATCACCCTCGTCCCTAGTGTAGACTCACATGTGCGGACAAATGACTACTAACCCTCGCCCCTAGTATGGACTCATAGGTGCGAACAAATGACTACTAATACTCATCCCTAGTGTGGACTCACAGGTTAGCTTTAAGAAATCACCCTTGTCCCTAGTGTGGACTCGCAGGTGGGAATTCTAAAATAAGGTACAACAGTTCAGTCATGACTTACACATCCTACGACACGATATGACTCGGTCATGATACATGTGACAACATGAATCCGGTATAACTACAGTATCAAGTCATGAACGATGATGATATACGAACAAGGCAAATAAACTAATATACATGGTATAAAGAAAAGTATATAAACCAAAATCAACCAGAGAAGCCCGATGATAACATATAAAGAGAAAGGCTATATGCATGTAAATAAACTATAGAGGGAGGCAAGGTATACTTGCCTGATTCTGCGCTCTTAATATGAAATGCCGCACTCGCGTCCACGCCTCCGGAACCTGACGCTCCTAGATAATTAATTAGCTAGTTTAAGTCACTACTCGTGAAACTTATGATACGACTTAATTAGTTTAAGTAATGTTTTAAAATTATTTTAACTATATTCAAATCTCCCGTGGAACCATTCAGATTTATAAAATCACACACATGTTCCACGAGACATCGAAAAATAGTTTTAGGGTTTCCAACTCTCAATTGGTCGGTTATACCACTACTTCAATAACATACTTAAAAATAAGATAAATTTTACAAAAATAATATTTAAATAAATTTTCTACAGATTTATCTCTAAAATTCTAGAATTAATATTTCTAAAGATATTTATGACTAGTTTATTACTAAGTCAGCTAGTCTACCCGAAACTTGTCCGGAACATAGTCAATTACTCAAAATTACTAAAATAACCAAAAATATATTTTAAACAGAATTAAAATATCTTATTTCTTAGAATAATATTATGGGTACAAGGGTTAATTTATACTACAAGTTTGGAATATTCTAGGTCCCGAAATTAGCAAGTTTGACCTATAATTTTTTCGACCAGATTTGAGTTGATAAATTCATGAAAAATACTTAAAAATCCTAATTTATATATATGAACATATATGAAATTCTATTTTGAAAATATCCGCCAATAACTTATAGTTCCTTCACAACGGAGTTAATTTTGATCCTACCGAAACATGAATATTACGACTATAAATCATGAAACTTTTATAGATGATTATACATAGAAAAAGCCATCAAAATATAATTTCTACATGTTTAATAAAATATTTTCTACAGATATTAGTAAGGTTTTGAGATAGAAAAATTAGGATTTCTTACCAAAAGTCCTTACTAGAGAGGTTGTGAAGACTTCTCCTTGCCAAAGCTCCAACCTTTCTTGCTATATTTGCTTGCTAATCCTCTCTTGGTGAGTTTGGAAGGGTTGGAAATGGCTATAGATGGTTGGATGGAGAAGATGGAGTTTTAGGGTTTATTTTGAGTGGTTGGGTGGATTATGGTGGAGGAGATGAGTTTTTGTGAAGGATGGAGAGATGTGCAATGGAGAAGATGATGTATGGAGGGCTATGGGAGAGAGGTGCTACAAAATATGAGGGAGAAGTAAGGGAGTGGTCAGCCAAAAAGGAAAAAAAAAGAAATTAAGTTAGGGTTAGGGTTTGGGTATGAGTTGATGTACATATATGGGCCTTTTGGGTTACATGCATGAAAAGGAGTGGGAATCCTATTCCTAATGAGATGATTGGCCGAATATCCAAGGGAGGGGCTGCTTTGGTCGGCCGAGAGTGCTCCCACTTGGTTGGGGTGGTGGTTTGGTGAGTTGGCTAATTGATTGGATTGGGGATTAAAAAGGTCTTTCCTAATATAGACTAATTAAATCTATCTATATATAAATACAATCAAAAATCTGAATTAAATACAAAATATATGTATTTATTAATATTTATTAATGTCCAACATGCCTACTTAGGATTGAGTTGGACTTTGGGTCAAATATAAACTAATGCCAATTAGGATTACACTATGATTATACGTAGACACTTTGTATAAATAGAAACATTCCAAAATTAAAAACATATCAATATTAATAAAATATATATATAAAATATATATCAACATGAAGGTATTTGAGAGTACTACATGTTTATTTAGATTTGGATTTGGTTTGGGTCACGTCGTGGATAAATTGGTACAACCGGGTCGCCTAGAAAGTCAATAATCTAATAATTAAATAAATAAATCATCGGTGGGGGTTAAGTCACAACTTGGCATGGTTTTCCAAGTTAGAACACACCTATGGCTCGGCCTTCCCTACCATGGCTAAAATACTAGTCAAAACACACGTGTACACTATCCGTGCCACAATTCTTGGCCATCTTGTACTCCAAAACTCAACCGTAGCTAAGGTCATCTATAATAATTATTTAATTTAAGATATTCATAAATTCCATAAAATCCTATTTAAGTCGAATAAATAAATAAAAAAATAAATTTTGGGGTTTTACATCGTCCGTTCGAGATTGACAGGAACGACTTCTCTTCTTCCTGTCGCATGTATAATTCATGAACCCCAGTTTCCGCCTATGAAGGGTTAGAACACGTATTAAATCTGTTTAACTTTCTAACGATTAATACGCACACCAAATTAAGGGTCCTGGGAATCTCCAGTTCCATCAATTGGTATCAAAGCCACTTTGGATCTGCGTATTGATTGACACGTCCATGTTGTCCAATAAAACCAGTGCTATGTAATAGTCGGTTGATGTAGATCTGTTCTAACTCGATTTTGCAGGCACCTTAGATCCAACTATTATGGTCCAATGCATGTTTTTGATTGTGTTGTTTAAACTACGGATATATCGTGGATGTTGTTATTGCTGTGGATGTAATTAAAATTACGAGGGTTGATCGTGCTTATTATTTTAATTTTTCAATCTAGATTATGTGTGAACTCCTTCGGGAGGCATAGGATTGATGTAATTTTAATTATTTTTGATCAATCGTGATGGCGGTGGTGGCTGTTTCTGACACCTGACGAGATGCTGGTTTTAAGCAGTCCAGAGCCAGATAGATGATTTTCGATGAAGGAATCGACAGCCAAAACCTAAAAAACAAAAAAATTTAGGGCACTGCCCTGAACCCCGCGACCTCACCGGACAGGTCAAACCACGAATAGATCTACGCATCGCCAGATTTTGGATTCGAATAGTTGAGGACGGAGCATGGAAGATGACCATGATAGTTGGATATTTTTCTCTTATTTGTTATCATTTTGCTTTTTCTTATTATGCATGTTTATTATTGTGTGGATATTTTTTTGAAAAACTAAGCCTACATTAATAATGGACAACATGGACATAATATCAACTAGTAGAAAAACCCTCATTGTTAAATAACTAAGTGGAAGAGGATATTTATTTAGTATAAATCTTATGGTCTCCATTACTAGTTTTTAGGTGATGTAGTTATACTTGCACGTTGGCTTTAGTGCCTTCCTCCATATCGGATGAGTATAATTATGGATCACCAGTACAAACTTCCTTAAGGATAATTATATAAAGATACCTAGTATGTGTTCAGTTCACCATCTGAAGGAACTCATTACAAGGTAATGGACTTAGTATTAAGTAATGGTATACACTTAGATACAAATAATGGTATCCTCCCCATCGGAGTTACTGCTTTTATTTGTACGACCAGAGCAAGACTAATATATTAATTTTATTTGTCTCAAAGTTATATTGACATGATAGTAAAATTAATAGATAATACCTACTTGAACAAAGTTGAATTTGTATATGTCCACACTATCGTGGAATGCTAAATTCATGATGTTCAAGGTGTTGTTAAAATTTTATTTAATTAATTCAAAAAAATTTGCCCTATATTTTTTATTTATGTGATTATCGGGATTTCAAAAATGGGTTATTTCAGTCCACTTATGGTGATTCTTAAAGAAAACAAACTTACTAGACCTAATTATATTGACTGGAAACGTAATCTGGACATTATCTTGACTGCTGGAGAATACAAATATGTACTTGTTGAGGAATGTCGACCTAAGCCTGATGCTAACTCTGACGAAGAGATCAAAGAGGCTTATAAGAAGTGAAAAAAGGCATACGAGATGGCGCGATATTATATTCTGGCATCTATGTCAAATGTACTGCAACATCAGCATCAGGTCATGGCCACGGCTTATGACATGATGTATAACCTCAAGAAACTCTTCGGACATCAGAGTAGAGCAGCTAGGCAGTTTGCTATGAAGTGTTTGATGAATACAAAAATGGCTGAGGGTACACTAGTAAGGGATAATGTTCTCAAGATGATGGGTCATCTGAATGAGATGGAGATCCTTGGAGCTAAAATCGATGGAGAATCCCAGATCGATATCATTCTCGGGACTCTGCCTAAAAAAGTTTTGACAATTTTTGCCTTAATTATAACATGAACAAAAGGTTGTATAGTTTGGCAGAACTTGCAAAAGAGCTACAGGATGCTGAATCTCTTTTTAGGTAGAGTGGTCATGTTTTTGTTTCTGAAAAGGCTTCTACTTCTAAGCCAAAAGGCGGTAAGAAGAAGAATAACATTCAGAAACAGGCAAACTCAATAAAGAAGGACATGGGACCTCAAGGCATGGTGAAAAAGTCGAAAGGCAAATGTTTCAAGTGCAAAGGGTCAGGACGTTGGAAGACTGATTGTCCACTTCTCAAACAGGGGAACAAAGAAGGTATATCATATTTACTAGTAGTTGAAACATGTTTAGCGGTGTTATCTACTGGCACCTGGTGTATAGATACATGAGCCACTAATCATGTCTACAATACATTGTAGGGGTTCCAGGAAACCAGGCGGCTGAGTGATGGAGAGATATGCTTGTTCATGGGTGATGCTACAAAAGTAGCGGTCGTTGCATTAGGAGATGTTACTTTATCTTTTGGTAGAAATAAGTCTTTAACATTGAGAGATTGTATTTATACACCTTCACTTAGAAGGATTTTGTTTCTGTTTATATGTTAGTTAAGGATGGATATTCAGTTTATTTTAATGACAATATTGTTATTAGAAAGAATAAACATTTTATCTGTTCTGGTGTATTGGTTGATAATCTGTATGTCATTAATCTTATTTTGCCCATAATTCAACTTATGGAAAAGAATAATATGTCATCTAACTTAAATAAGAGGAAAAAACTTTCTTGTATGAACCAAACATATCTTTGGCACATACGATTGGGGCATATTAACCTAAGAAGGATTCAAAGACTGGTTGAAGATTGACCTTTGAGTTCATTGAAAGTGGAGGCACTATCCGTCTGTGAATCCTGCTTGGAAGGTAAAATGACCAAAAGGCCTTTTACGGCAAAGAGATATAGGGCCAATGATGTGCTGGAATTGGTTCATTCTGATTTGTGTGGACCCATGACTATCCAAGCTAGAGGTGGCTTTGAATATTTTGTCACATTTATTGACGATTATTCAAGGTATGGATACATTTATTTTATGCGTCGTAAGTATGAGTTCTTTGAAAAATTTAAAGAGTACAATGCTGAAACGGAAAAACGTCATGGAAAATGTATTAAGTCATTACGATCAGATCGTGGTGGCGAGTACCTCTTTGGAGAGTTTAGGGATTATTTATCAGAGGCTGGGATTACATCCCAATTGACTGCACCTGGAATACCCTATCAGAATGGTGTAGCCGAAAGAAGGAATAGAACACTTATGGAGATGGTTAGATCAATGATGAGTTTTTCGGATTTACCAGATTCATTTTTGGGATACGCCTTAGAGACTGCAGCTTATATTTTGAACTTGGTTCCTTCTAAGTCATTACCTCTTACTCCCATAGAGCTGTAGATTGGGAGTAAGCCTAGTCTGAAACATGTTCACATTTGGGGTAGTCCAGCACATGTGGTGAATGGAAAAGTAGATAAGTTGGAATCTCGTATAGAAGTACGCTTGTTTGTAGGCTATCTGTCACGACCCGCACCCTAGAGAGGGGCACGAGCACGTGGTTACATCCAGCCTACACCGCAGAATCGGCGGTAGAACGCTGTATATAGGGTCTGTAAATACTACGACTAAAACAGATAAATGTACCTGTACAGTTATATACACTCCGAATGGAAGTGACATAGCAATACAGTCTCAATCACATAATCAAACCTAAGGTAGATAGCATAAAAAGAGATATGATAGATAAAACAAGAAACGAGTCCAAAATTCACAAGTCAGAGCTAACACAAATATCCACACTCTCAGATAATATAAGTATAAAGATACTACAAACTGAAATGTACTAGCTGGCTCGCAGGCCAGGCAAACCTAACTAACTATGCTACTCAGGGTGAGCAAAGTCCAGTGGCTCTACCAATAAGCCATGGTCTAAATCTAGTCCATCAGACTCAACCCCATAGTAGGTCGGGCAGTCAGTCTCAGAGTCATCTATAAAATTTGTCAACGGTATCCTGTCAGGAAAATGAGCAAGTACAAACACCAACAGCAGTTCCATATGCATTGAGAAATACTATAAGAGACAGTAATAATAAAATACAAGACAAAAGATATAGGCGACTTGGGAACCATTAGAAAGCCGAGTTACAACCCTTGAACCAAACAAGGACCGGAGTTGTAACCCTTCTTTCAAACCGAACTTAGTCTCAAATCATGGTACAGTATAAAAGCAGGTAGAGCATGTGAGAAATGAATCATAGCATGGTGAAAGTACAGTAAGTAAAGCTGAACTAGAAATATTAGGTACGACAATAAATGTAAAAGTGATTTAAACTATTAGAGCGATATGTGATCGGCTAGGAAAGCAAGATATGGCTATCCACTTGGCCCGGCAATCCGCGGTGTACTCAACGGAGAGTCATGCCGTCCAACCTTGATAACTGGTAATGGGGTGTCTGCAACACCCTACGTGAGATGAGGGTGACGCTAGCAAAATATAGTTACATGAAGGCTTGATCACATAACCCCTAATAATTCCTTCATCCACGAATAGTATCACGGATCCGGACATGGCACATCATGACACGGGGTTCAAGAGCAGGGGGCCAGTCCACTCCCAAATCAGTGTCTATATAAGTACAGGAACACAGGAATATCTCATACTCATATACCAAGAGAGTCTAGGAATAACATCTCATGACAGGATCCGACGTATACTAGTCCGTGAAACGTCGTGTCAGGAATCAAGTAAAACACTACGACTGAATCAAATATAGTAGATATCAAGACAATGAAAACTATCAGAGAATGTACTCGCCTGTGGTCCTGAGCTGATAGGGTGAACAGACGCTCAGAGTGATCACAAACCTAAAATAAGATATTATGAGTCAAACAGGGCTTAACATTGAAAAATGAAACTAATATAATCCATGAATGCAAGTCTAAGTCAAAACTAGGTCAATATAGGTCAAACTGGTTCATACTAGGTCATACTGGTTCATACTCGGTCATACTGGTTCATACTAGGTTATACTAGGTCACTGGAGTCAATCCAAGTCAAACTAGGTCAATCGGGATCAACGGTTGACTTACAGTTGACTTTTTGCCAAAAAGTCAACTCTGGTCAACTCTAGGTCAACCCTAGGTCAAACTAGTCTAATGTTGACCAACTGTTGACTTTCAGTCAACTGGTCAACTCTGGATTGGTTTCGGTCAAATCGGGTCGCTTAAAGACTAAGTTTGACTCTTGGTTGACTTTTGGTCAAAAAGGTCAACCGACGTCAAAACTAGTCTGTGAGTACCATATTTGATCATTATCAACCACGGGTATCAAGTTCTAACCCTATCTTAGACTTCTAACACCAATATCCTATTTCTAGGCAAAACTAGTATTTATCCTTCTAAGGTAAATTCCGATACCTTGCCCAATCCCAAGGAAATCCCGCACATACCCATGGTACTAGCCTAGACTTCTTAGGGTAGCTAGATATCAACCTATCTAAGGTTTACCTAGCAAGAAATTTGGGTATCCTAGGTATCTAGGCTATGTTAGGATACGGGGTATTGGTTTACCCTATTACCTACTTACTATATCATGAATTTACCCTCTTCTCCACCACACTCATCTACACCACTCACTCTCATGATACACACTCATATTAGTCACTCTCATAGGCTCTCCTATAGGTTTCCTATTAGTTTAGCTATAGGATGTACTATAGGATACTAGTTTCACTCATAACCCTCATACACACTCACAAGCTCTCACAAATACACACACACACACAAGGCTAATATATGGAATGATATGTGGCATGTGTGGACTGAAATTTAAGTGGTACTTGGGGGACTGATTTTAGATGGTGTTTGTGGACTAAAGTGTAGTGTATTGGACAACAAGGTGAGGGGGTTTTATGGGCTGATATGGTAATAATAAGGGCAGCCAACATTGGCTTGTAAACTGGACGGTTGGGGACTGTCCTAGGCAGTGAAGGACAGTCATGTAATGGGGCAAACATGGGCTGGTTTTCCAGGAATCAATAGGACAGCCATATAGCTCTAAGGGACAGCCATGTGAGGTGTAAACATGGGCTGAATTGGGACAGAAATATAAGTGTTTAGGATTGAGTTTTAGGGGTGAATGATAGTCATGAATAGGCTAAAAACCTGGGCTATTTTGGGCTGAAATGGAGCAATGTGGACAACAGTGATATGGGTTTTTGGGACTGCAAAGAGGGATGTTATGGAGTGTCTTGGACAGTCTAAGTAGGGACTGATTTATGCCAAAACAGGGCAGCAACTACAGGGGAAAAACCTGGGAACAAAGGACAGCAAGTTTGGCTTGTGGGGACAGCCATTAATGGCTAAAAACTGGACAGACATGGATGGAAGGGGATGGCCATCAAATGGCCAAAAACCTGGACTGTTTGGGCTGTCCTGCAGTCCAAGGGGACAGCCAGGTTTGGGTTTATGACAGTGGTCCTCCCCCCTTCTAATCATTCACACACTCATGACAAACTCTCATATCCTCTCACATTCCCTTCTCCATATTTAACCAATCACCACACCTACACTAACATTCACACATACACTCCTCCCATGACACAGGCCGATCACTGTACCCTCTCCCCCATCCTACACAAACACAAAACATCATAATATATACACTTATATATATAAGCCATATATATATATATATATATATATTTTTATATATATATATATATATATATATATATATATATATATATATATATAAATATATATATAAAAAAAATATATATATATATATATATATATATATATATATAAAGAATGATATATATAACTATATATATACATATAGATAATAGGAAAAAGATATATTAAGAGAAATCATTCCTAACACATGTAAAAATCTGGAATACAAATTAGAACAACAACAAAACAATACACAAAAGATTCTATAAGTGTCCAAGGAGGGTTTTCTTCATTAGGACACGATCCCACTCCTAGGACACCTCTACAAATGTCCAAAAGGACACGAAATGGACACCAATGGGCACCAAACCAAGGGTGTCATTCCTATATGTCAAAATGAATCTAATGCATGAGAGAAATGAGAAAGGGAAAGGATTTATACCTCCCGGTGATTCGATTCGATCCCGAAACGCCACCGACACGTAGGAATCCCAAACGGACACGAACAAGCTCCGAATCCTCTCAAACATGAGGAGCCCCTTTCTTGGATAGAATGGAGAAGAAAGGATGAAGGTTTGGTGAAGAAATGGGGAGATTTGGGGATGATTTGATTAGGGTTAGCTCTCAAATCAATTTGGGGAAGAACAAGAGAGAGAGTGGAAGAGTGGATAATGATTGAAATGATGGGGGTCCTATCCACTTGGTGGCCGGCCACAAGAGAGCTGTTTTGTCCTATTGGGCAAAAGTCAAAAAGGCCCCTCTCTAGTCATTTGCTAAAACAATGGTAAAGGGTTAAGTCGGGGTAGTTTAGTCAATCCAAAATCGCTAATCTCAATCAATACTAACCAAAATAATTTAGTCTAGTCACTAAATAAAATATCTAACATGTGGGCCATGGCTAACTAGTGTGTAGGCCCGCTAAGGTCAACACTACCCCGGGTCCCCGAAACAAGTCAAAACAAGTCAGAATGAGTCGAAATTCGAACCCGATTCAAATAACCCCAAAATAATACAATAAATAAATAAATAATTCCAAAATAATTTTTAAAGTGTAAAATTACCAAAATACTCCTATTCATAAAAACTGGGGGTGACAAATCTATCCACCTTAAAAAAAAATTGTCCTCAAAATTAAAACAAACATACACTGAAATCACAATGCAAAAACATAAATTATACCTCAGGGCTCGAAGAGATAAGGAAAACGCTCCCGCATGTCGTCCTCTCTCTCCCAGGTAGACTCACCTGGAGAGTGGTGCCTCCATGCAACGCGAACCAAGGGTATAACCTGGTTCCGGAGAACCTTCCCCCTACGATCCAGAATCTCAACTGGCTGCTCTGGATAGTGAAGACTAGGCCCCACCTCGATCGCTGAATGATCCAATACGTGGCTGGGGTCCGCCACGTATCGTCTCAGCTGTGACACGTGGAACACGTTGTGTACCCCCTCTAGCGTAGGCGGCAAGTCTAGCCGGTAAGCCACTGCACCGACCCTCTCAAGAATGGTGAAAGGTCCGATGTAGCACGGACTAAGCTTCCCGCCCCCGCCAAAACGAATCGTGTCCCGTGTCGGAGAAATCTTCAGGAACACCAAAGTACCAGCCTAGACATAAAATAAACTCAGCACACAGGACAGACAAATCACAAACAATCATAAACAGGAACTGAAACTAACCTCGAACTCTAACGGTCTCCGGTGGCTATCGGCCCAATGCCGCTGCTTATCCTGAGCCACCCGAAGTCTGTCTCTAATCAGCCGGACTTTCTCAGCTGCATCCACCACCATCTCTGGACCAAGCAGCACCCTCTCGCCAACATCGTCCCATGATAAGGGAGTACGACATCTCCGTCCGTATAGAGCCTCGAATGGCGACATCTCTATACTGGTCTGGTAGCTGTTGTTGTAAGCAAACTCTACCAGGTGGAGATGATCCTCCCAAGAACCCCCGAGATCTAGCGCATATGTACGAAGCATATCCTCCAAAGTCTGGATAGTCCTCTCCGACTGTCCGTCTGTCTGGGGGTGATAAGCAGTACTGAACTTGAGCGAGGTGCCCAAGCTAGCCTGCAAACTCCTTCAGAAGTGGGAAGTGAAACGGCTATCTCGATCTGAAACTATGCTCATAGGAACCCCATGCAATCGTACGATCTGATGAACATACAGCTCTGCCAACCTCTCCGTAGACAAACCTACCTTGAAAGGCAAAAAGTGGGCCGATTTGGTCCATCTATCAACTATGACCCAAATCGCGTCTTTCCCTCCTAGAGATCAGGGAAGTCCGAACACAAAGTCCATGGTGATGTGCTCCCACTTCCACTCAGGAATGGGTAGTGGCTGTAGCAATCCACCAGGCCTCTGCCTCTCGACCTTCACCTGCGAACAAACCAAGCAGCGAGATACGAACTGAGCCACCTTGCGCTTCATGCCATACCACCAAACGTGCTCTCTCAGATCTCTGTACATCTTGTTGGCACCAGGATGCATAGGGTACTGAGAGCGATGAGCCTCCTGAAGAACCTCCTTCCGAAGCTCTCCACTCGGAACGCACAGTCTAGCACCGTGCCGCAGCGACCCATCTTCGACAATGGAGAAATCATCAAGCAACCCTGCCTACACCAGCTCCCTGAGGCACCTCAGAGAAACATCATCAAACTGTGCTGATCTGACTCTGTCCATCAACTCAGACTGAATCTGTAAACCCCACATCTGCACCTCCATGCCCGGAATAATCACCTCAATTCCCAAACTGTCCAGGTCAGCCAAAAGATGACGATTTGATGTCAGATACATAGCCACTGGATACCTGCTCAAGGCATCTGTGACTACGTTGGCCTTCTTTGGATGGTACTGCAAGGCGATATCAAAGTCCTTCATCAGCTCGAGCCAACGTCTCTGCCTCATTTTCAGCTCCTTCTGAGTGAACACGTACTTCAAGCTCTTATGATCAGTAAAGATCTCAACCTGCTCTCCGTACAGATAGTGTTTCCACAACTTCAGGGCAAAGATGACAGCGGCTAACTCCAGATTGTGAGTCGGGTAGTTCTTCTCATGAGGACGTAACTGCCTAGATGCATAGGCAATCACTTTCCCGTGCTGCTGAAGTACACAACCCAGACCCCGGCCAGAAGCGTCGCTGTAAATCGAGAAACCATCGGTCCCAGACGGCAATGTCAAGATAGGAGCTGATGTCAACCTCTTATTCAGCTCATCAAAGGCGGCCTGACACTCCTCAGTCCAGACGAACTCCACGTCCTTCCTGGTGAGTCTAGTCATCGGCTCCGCGATCCGCGAGAAATCCTGGATGAACTTCCGATAGTAGCCCGCCAATCCCAGAAAGCTCCGAATCTCGGCAACTATACTGGGCGTAGACCAAGACTCTACCGCAGCAATCTTCCTCTGGTTTACTGAGATCCCGTGCTCGGTCATAACATGACCCAGGAACTCGACCTGGTCCAGGAAAAACTTACACTTCGACAACTTCCCATACAACTGCTCCTTTCTCAAAGTCTCGAGCACAATCCTCAGATGCTCCTCGTGATCCTCTGGCGTCTTTGAGTAAACCAGGATGTCGTCTATGAAGACCACCACAAACTTGTCAAGGTACTGATGGAATACCTTGTTCATCAAGTTCATGAACACAGTTGGAGTGTTGGTCAACCCAAATGGCATCACTGTGAACTCGTACTGGCCGTACCGAGTCCGAAAAGCTATCTTCAGAACGTCTTCCTTCTTCACCTTCAGTTGATGATAGCCGGATCTCAGATCTATCTTCGAAAACACCTTGGCGCCGCTCAACTGATCGAACAAGTCGTCGATCCTCGGTAATGGGTACCTATTCTTGATAGTAAGGTTGTTAAGCGCCCTGTAATCGATACACATACGTATCGTACCATCCTTCTTCGGCACAAATAGGACTAGCGCTCCCCAAGGCGATGAACTGGATCTAATGAATCCCTTGTCCTGCAGCTCGTCGACCTGCTTCTTCAGCTCCGCCAACTCGCTGTTGTTGACCCTATAGACGTGCTGCGAAATGGGCTCAGCACCTGGCACTAAGTATATAGAGAACTCAACATCTCTATCCGGCGGCATCCTAGGCAACTCCTCTAGAAAAACATCCATGAAATCAGCAATCAATAGATGCGGCAATGCCTGCCCCGCCAGTAAAGCTCCGTAGAACCCATCTACCGGCTCTGCTGCTCCTCTAGAAAACACAACCTCTGGCTCTCCCGGCGGCCTAAACAAAATCCTACCACCTCTACAATCTATAGTAGCATGGTGCATGTTGAACCAATCCATTTTGAGTACCATATCGTACCTCGGAAGGGGCATTACGAGCAAGCACGCATCTAAAACTCGGCCTCCTACAGTAATTCTTCGCCCCTTGCAGATATTGTTGACCAGGATGATGCCTCCCCGATCAATATCTTGTAAGTCCTACCCAAAGTTCAGCAATAATATTGTGTCTCAGAGCAATGGAGACAGACACGAAGCTATACGAGGCACCGAAATCAAATAAGGTAAATGCAGGAAAGGAATCAAGAAGAACATGACCTGCCACTACATCGCCTACTAGCTCTGCCTCCTCCTCTGCTGTCAGGGTAAACACTCTGCCCGCAGGGGCTCCCCTCTGGTGTTTCTGGATATGCTGCTGCTTGCGTCTGAAGTGGAGGACCTCTCTGCTGAACCGTTGGTCCTCTGGCCGGCTGTGCTCTGTCCTGGACTCCTCGGACTCCTCGAATACGACAGTCCTTCAGCTGGTGATCGGGCGCCCCATAGTATAAACAGACGCCCAATCTCTTCCTGCACACCTCTCTAGTGTGCCTTGGCTTCCCGCAGAAGTTACACTGTATAGCTGGCCTCTGACCCTGATCCTGACCCTGATGCTGCTGGGCACGCGCTGGTGCCTACTGGATCTGCAACTGAGGCTGCTGCTGATGGAACTGTCTCTGCTGGAAATATGGGCGCTTCGCTGGCCCTGCACTCGAACTAGCTCCAATAGCGTCACTGCTCCTCTTCGGCTTGAGGCCGAAGTCCTCCTCCGCAATCTGAGCCTCCATCAAGATCTGCTCAAAGGTCGCGTCTCGTTGCCCAGATGTGCGAGTGCGTACTGCATGAATGAGACCCCTCCTAAACTTTCGGGCCTTGTACCCCTCATCCTGAACCAAATTGGATGCAAACCTGCTCAGACAGAAGAACTCCGCTGCATACTCGTCAACCGATGAGTTCCACTGCACCAAACATGCAAACTGCCCCTCCAAAGCTGTCAAGGCTACATCTGGGTAGAACTTCTCCTTGAAGAGTTTTCTGAAGTCCTTCCAAGATATACCTCTCACTGACGTACGCGGATCCGTACGGTACCAAGTCACCACTATGTCAAAGAACTGGCTTACTGCAGAAGTCACCCACAGACCTCTCGAGACCTCTGCCAACTCCAGACTCCGCTGGACATCCTCTAGCCAATCGTCCGCGTATAGGATGCTTCGGTACCCTTGAAATCCTGCGGGTTCATCTTCCTGAAGTCGAGATGCGTACCGGGCCTTTCCTGGCCCTGCTGCTGTGCTGGTACTCCCTGAACTGTAGCCGCTGCATCTCTCTCTACTGCTGCCATAGCTAACTGATGTGAGTTTTCCATCGTCTGTCGCAGCACCTCTGTCTGACGGTGCTGTGCCTCTGCCTGTGCTCTCTGCGTCTGCAGCATCTGCTGTAGGAGGACCATCATCCCCTGAGCATCTGCCGTTATCGGAGGCGACGGTGGAAGAACATCAGGAATAACCATAGACGGTCCCGCTGTTGGAGGTGGAAGACCTCCTGGAACCGTCGCTGCTGCTGCTCCCGCCGAAAGGACAGGAACTGAGGTGGCAGCTCCCTCAGCTGTAGCTCCCGCTGCCGGAGGTGGAAGACCACCTGGGACTGCCGCTGCTACTCCTACAGCCGGTGGTGGAAGACCTGCCGGATCTGCCACTGCTACTCCCGCAGCCGGAGGTGGAAGACCTGCCGGATCGGACCTCTCTGGTACAGCGCTAGAACCCACTGCCTGAGAGCGAGTGATCGTCATCCTGAGGATAGGTTGAAACAAGAATCAATATGGCACATGATAGGAATATCAAAGACGGACAATTAAATTCAATGTAAGAGAATTTATCATGGTAATCAAAAGATCAGAAATTTCCTAACATATGATTGAGTAACTCCTATCATACCCTAGATCCTATATCCTAATTGTAGGCTCGTAATTAGTACTCTAAGTCGAGCACCATTATGAGTTTGCACTAGTTGCGACACTGACCTGCATGGGCCACCACAAAAATGTGCCACGACCCGCACCCTAGAGAGGGGCACGAGCACATGGTTACGTCCAGCCTACGCCGCAGAATCGTCGGTAGAACGCTGTATATAGGGTCTGTAAATACTACGACAAAAATACATAAATGTACCTGTACAGTTATATACACTCCGAATGGAAGTGACATAGCAATACAGTCTCAATTACATAATCAAAGCTAAGGTAGATAGCATGAAAAAAGATATGATAGATAAAATAGGAAACGAGTCCAAAATCCACAAGTCAGAGCTAACACAAATATCCAGAGTCTCAGATAATATAAGTATAAAGATACTACAAACTGAAATGTACAAGCTGGCTCACAGGCCAGGCAAACCTAACTAACTATGCTACTCAGGGTGAGCAAAGTCCAGTGGCTCTACCAATAAGCCACGGTCTAAATCTAGTCCATCAGACTCAACCCCATAGTAGGTCGGGCAGTCAGTCTCAGAGTCATCTGTAAAATTTGTCAAAGGTATCCTGTCAGGAAAATGAGCAAGTACAAATACCAACAGCAGTTCCATATGAATTGAGAAATACTATACGAGACAGTAATAATGAAATACAAGACAAAAGATATAAGCGACTTGGGAACCATTTGAAAGCCGAGTTACAACCCTTGAACCAAACAAGGACCGAAGTTGTAACCCTTCTTTCAAACAGAACTTAGTCTCAAATCATGGTACAGTATAAAAGCAGGTAGAGCATGTGGGAAATGAATCATAGCATGGTGAAAGTACAGTAAGTAAAGCTGAACTAGAAATATAAGGTATGACAATAAATGTAAAAAGTGATTTGAACTATTAGAGCGATATGTGATCGGCTAGGGAAGCAAGAGATGGTTATCCACTTGGCCCGGCAATCCGCGGTGTACTCAACGGAGAGTCATGCCGTCCAACCTGGATAACTGGTAATGGGGTGTCTGCAACACCCTACATGAGGTGAGGGTGACGCTAGCAAAATATAGTTACAGGAAGGCTTGATCACATAACCCCTTATAATTTCCCCATCCCCGAATAGTATCACGGATCCGGACATGGCACGTCATGACACGGGGTTCAAGAGCAGGGGGCCAGCCCACTCCCAAATCAGTGTCTATATAAGTACAGGAACACAGGAATATCTCATACTCATATTCCAAGAGAGTCTAGGAATAACATCTCATGACAGGATCCGACGTATACTAGTCCGTGAAATATCGTGTCAGGAATCAAGTAAAACACTATGACTGAATCAGATATAGTAGATATCAAGATAATAAAAACTATCAGTAAATGTACTCACCTGTGGTCCTGAGATGATAGGGTGAACAGACGCTCAGAGTGATCACAGACCTAAAATAAGATACTATGAGTCAAACAGGGCTTAACACTAAAAAAGAAAACTAATATAATCCATGAATACAAGTCTAAGTCAAAACTAGGTCAATATAGGTCAAACTGGTTCATACTAGGTCATACTGGTTTATACTAGGTCATACTGGTTCATACTAGGTCATACTAGGTCACTGGGAGTCAATCCAAGTCAAACTAGGTCAATCGGGATCAACGGTTAACTTACTGTTGACTTTTGGCCAAAAAGTCAACTCTGGTCAACTCTAGGTCAACCCTAGGTTAAACTAGTCTAATGTTGACCAACTGTTGACTTTTAGTCAACTGGTCAACTCTGGGTTGGTTTCGGTCAAATCGGGTCGCTTAAAGACTAAGTTTGACTCTCGGTTGACTTTTGTTGACTTTTGGTCAAAAAGGTCAACCGACGTCAAAACTAGTCTGTGAGTACCATATTTGATCATTACCAACCACGGGAATCAAGTTCTAACCCTATCTTAGACTTCTAACACCAATATCCTATTTCTAGGTAAAACTAGTATTTACTCTTCTAAGGTAAATCCCGATACCTTGCCCGATCCCAAGGAAACCCCGCAAATACCTATGGTACTAGCCTAGACTTCTTAGGGTAGCTAGATATCAACCTATCTAAGGTTTACCTGCCAAGAAATTTGGGTATCCTAGGTATCTAGGCCATCTTAGGATACGGGATATTGATATACCCTATTACCTACTTACCATATCATGAATTTACCCTCTTCTCCACCACACTCATCTACACCACTCGCTCTCATGATACACACTCATATTAGTCACTCTCATAGGCTCTCCTATAGGTTTCCTATTAGTTTAGCTATAGGATGTACTATAGGATACTAGTTTCACTCATAACCCTCACACACACTCACAAGCTCTCACAAATACACACACATACAAGGCTAATATAATGAATGATATGTGGCATGTGTACTGAAATTTAAGTGGTACTTGGGGGACTGATTTTAGATGGTGTTTGTGGACTAAAGTGTAGTGTATTGGACAACAAGGTGAGGGGGTTTTATGGGCTAAATGGTAATAAAAAGGGCAGCCAACATTGGCTTGTAAACTGGACTGTTGGGGACTGTCCCATGCAGTGAAGGACAACCATGTAATGGGGCAAACCTGGGCTGGTTTTCCAGGAATCAATAGGACAACCACATAGCTCTAAGGGACAGCCATGTGAGGTGTAAACATGGGCTGAATTGGGACAGAAATATAGGTATTTAGGACTGAGTTTTAGGGGTGAATGACAGTCATGAATAGGCTAAAAACCTGGGCTGTTTTGGGCTAGAAATGGAGCAATGTGGACAGCAGTGATATGGGTTTTTGGGAATGCATAGAGGGACGTTATGGAGTGTCTTGGACAGTCCAAGTAGGGACTGATTTATGCCAAAACAGGACAGCAACTACAGGAGAAAAACCTGGGAACAAAGGACAGCAAGTTTGGCTTGTGGGGACAGCCATTAATGGCTAAAAACTGGACAGACCTAGAGGGAAGGGGATGGCCATCAAATGGCTAAAAACCTGGACTGTTTGGGCTTTCCTGCAGTCCAAGGGGACAGCCAGGTTTGGGTTTATGACAGTGGTCCTCCCCCCTTCTAATCATTCACACACTCATGACAAACTCTCATATCCTCTCACATTCCCTTCTCCACATTTAACCAATCAACACACCAACACTAACATTCACACATACACTCCTCCCATGACATAGGCCGACCACTGTACCCTCTCCCCCATCCTACACAAACACAACACATCATAATATATACACTTATATATATAAGCCATATATATATATATATATATATATTTTATATATATATATATATATATATATATATATATATATATATATATAAATATATATATATATATATATATATATATATATATATATATATATATATATATATATAAAGAATGATATATATAACTATATATATACATATAGATAATAGGAAAAAGATACATTAAGGAATATATATATATATAAAATATATATATATATATATATATATATATATATATATATATATATATATATATATATATATATATATATATATATATATATAAAGAATGAAAAAAAAAAAAAAAAAATATATATATATAAAGAATGAAAAAAATATATATATATATATATATATATATAAAGAATGATATATATAACTATATATATACATATAGATAATAGGAAAAAGATACATTAAGGAAATCATTCCTAACACATGTAAAAATCTGGAATACAAATTAGAACAACAACAAAACAATACACAAAAGATTCTATAAGTGTCTAAGGAGGGTTTTCTCCATTAGGACACGATCCCACTCCTAGGACACCTCTACAAATGTCCAAAAGGACACGAAATGGACACCAATGGGCACCAAACCAAGGGGGTCATTCCTATATGTCAAAATGAATCTAATGCATGAGAGAAATAAGAGAGGGAAAGGATTTATACCTCCCGGTGATTCGATTCGATCCCGAAATGCCACCGACACGTAGGAATCCCAAACGGACACGAACAAGCTCCGAATCCTCTCAAACTTGAGGAGCCCTTTCCTTGGATAGAATGAAGAAGGAGGGATAAAGGTTTGGTGAAGAAATGGGGAGATTTGGGGATGATTTGATTAGGGTTAGCTCTCAAATCAATTTGGGGAAGAACAAGAGAGAGAGTGGAAGAGTGGATAATGATTGAAATGATGGGGGTCCTATCCACTTGGTGGCCGGCCACAAGAGGGCTGTTTTGTCCTATTGTGCAAAAGTCAAAAAGGGCCCTCTCTAGTCATTTGCTAAAACAATGGTAAGGGGTTAAGTCGGGGTAGTTTAGTCAATCCAAAATCACTAATCTCAATCAATACTAACCAAAATAATTTAGTCTAGTCACTAACTAAAATATCTAACATGTGGGCCATGGCTAACTAGTGTGTGGGCCCGCTAAGGTCAATACTACCCCGGGTCCCCGAAACAAGTCAAAATAAGTCAAAATGAGTCGAAATTCGAACCCGATTCAAATAACCCCAAAATAATACAATAAATAAATAAATAATTCTAAATTAATTTTTAAAGTAGAAAATTACCAAACTACCCCTGTTCGAAAACTGGGAGTGACACTATCCAAGAGGAACGAAAGGAGGTTTATTTTATATTCCTAAGGATCAGAAGGTCATTGTTTGCACCAATGCCCGATTCTTAGAGGAAGACTATGTGACGAACCATAAACCCATAAGTAGAGTTATTCTAGAAGAACTGAGAGGTGAGACACTAAGTAATTCATTACCAACAATACAAGAGGATGAACCACAAATAACTGTACAACGTGTCACAAATGTTACACCATAACCGATAGTGCCTCGTCGTAGTGGGAGGGTTGTGATACAACCTGATAGATATATGTTCTTAGGAGAGTCGTCAGACTTCTTCCCTGAGGAAAAAGACAAGATTATGATCCCTGTACCTACAATGAAGTACTCCATGATAAAGATGCAGAGTCTTGGCAAAAATCAATGATATCTGAAATAGAATCTATAGATTCTAATCAGGTTTGGGAGCTTGTAGAACCACCCTTTGGTGTAAACGCCATTGGATGCAAGTGGATCTATATGAGAAAAAGTGGATCAGATGGTAAGGTTGAAACCTTTAAAGCTCGGCTTGTAGCAAAAGGTTTTACTCAAAGAGAGGGTATCGATTATGAGGAAATATTTTCTCTAGTAGCCATGCTTAAGTCTATCCAGATTCTTTTATCTATTGCATCTCATCTCGATTATGAGATTTGGCAAATGGATGTCAAGACAGCTTTCCTTAATGGAAGTCTTGAGGAAGACATCTATATGAAGCAACCAGACGGGTTCATTGAAAAGGGCCAAGAGCATCTTGTTTGTAAGCTCAAGAAGTCCATTTATGGACTTAAGCAAGCTTCCAGATCTTGGAACATATATTTTGATCAGGTAATAAAATCTTATAGATTTGATCAATGTCAGGATGAATCATGTGTATACAGAAAGTGTGAAAAAATGGTAGTGTTTCTAGTACTTTATGTGGATGACATCTTGCTCATTGAAAATAATGTGAAGGTGTTATCTGATGTATAGGTATGGTTATCCAAACAGTTTGATATGAAAGACTTGGGAGAAGTAGGTCACATCCTCGGGATCAAAGTTCTACGAGATCGAAAAAAATGTTGTTGGGCTTATCCCAAGCTTCCTATATCGATACTTTACTAACTTGTTTTAGTATGCAAAATTCTAAAAAAGATTTCTTACCTTTTAGACATGGAATTGCTCTATCAAATCAGTAGTGTCCGAGGGCACCTAAAGAGTAGAGAACATGAAAGCAGTTCCTTATGCTTCAGTAGTAGGAAGCTTAATGTATGTGATGTAATGTACGAGACCAGACATCTGTTTTGCCGTTGGCATGGTCAGCAGATATCAGCCTAACCCAGGATAAAAGCAATAGACTGCCGTAAAGCACATTTTGAAGTACCTAAAAAGGACTAAAGAGTATATGCTAGTTTACCAGGCATATAGTTTAGTTCTCTTGGGGTATACAGACTCAGATTTTCAGTCAGATAGGAAATTCAGGAAATCTACCTCAGGTTATGTGTTTACTTTGGGAGGTAGAGCTATTGTGTGGAGGAGTATCAAGCAAAAATGTATTGTTGATTTGTAACACCCACTTTTCTAAATTGAGGGTAATTTTAAACTTTTGTAAAAGTTTATTATTTAATAATAGGATTTATGATTTATGAGAATTTTTAATTAATATAATACTATTTAAAATTGGTAAATTATAATTTTGATGTGTTAGCTAGTGAATTCTAGAACTGTTGAGCCTAGAGACTAACCATGACCATGGGGACCTAACCATGTGATTAGAATGACTATTTACAACTTTTTAGGCTAAGGGTATTTTGGTCATTTTGTGACTTTTGAATTATTTAGGATTTTGATTAATTGGTGAATTTTAGATTATTTTAATAATATTAAAATTGATGTATTATGATTTTGGTCATTTTTCATATTTTAATATTTTGGAAAATTTTTATATTTTTAATATTGTTTTTATTGGATTTGTTTAGTCGGGTTTTAGTTTCGTCTCGTTTCGACTTGTATTGTGATCCGGATAGCTTAAACTCTAGATGGAACCCAATATTAAGTTAAACATGGCTCACATGACCCAACATTTAAGTTAGTTAATTAAACTAATTTTTATCATGTTAGAATGGTTAAGTTAGAGACTCAAAACTAGATCATTTTGACCCCAAACTTGAACCTAGTCTAGACTTAACCATATGAGACTAGAGAGGGACAATTAGGACATTTTCCATTGGCCCTAAAGGACACTTTATGGCAGCCACCTTTAGGAGAGAATAATTCATTTCATTCATTACAATCTTGCCTCTTTTATTTTCCTTTTGTTCTTCCCCAATTTTAGAGAGCCTTCACTACAAAAAAAGTTGGCTTTTGGGACAACACTTTCAGGAACGCTAGTTTTAAACGTCCTAAAAAATTATTATTTGGGACTGCTATATTTTTTTGTAACAAAAAACAAATTTATTGGTGACAGATTGGAAGATGAATCTCTTATTTAGGACTATTAATATTTTTCGTTCCAAATAAATTTTGAGACCGTCTCAAATAATCTCAGCGAGAACGACAATTATTTTACGGCTTGCATTGCAAGTCCTAACATCTGTGAAAAAATTAGCGGGACAAATCTGCGCCCAACTATTTCACTTTCTTGTAATATTTTTGGAATCCCTCTCTCTCTCTCCAGTGCTCACACAAGAAAAAGGCCTCTTTCTCCCCGGTGCCTCTACATCTTCCCTTCCTCCTTCTTCTCCTTCGCAACCCTTGCCCACGACAACCATGACGTCTACAACATCACCTATGACGAAACCCCCTTCCTTTCCTCCGTCGCCGTCAACAAGATTGACCCCCTCGACTCCGTCGGAGGACAAGAGAAGATCCAGGCCCGGCCTCCGTCGATGGATCTACTCTCCTCTACTTAAAACCCTAATTTTTTGTTATATATGATTGAAAATCGGAGAGAGATGTCGAAGGTCAGTTTTGACTTTGGCAATGAGAGTTGCATTGTCGCTATCGCCATCGATGTCGCTCTAGGTATATCAACTGCTCACTGTGTCTTAAGGATGACTCCTCTGTCTTTTTCCGGATCCATGGCGGTAGAGAGGAGGAGCCCGGGCGACGGCATCGGCGGACTGCATTCCCCTGACTATACTCCTCCAGGAAGCTGAACTCATTGGCCCCGTCGATGTCGAAGCTGCCACCGTTAGGTACTTAGATATGAACTTTATTTTTCTTTCATTATTTTGTACTGGTGGTGTCATTTTCACAAACAGATTAAATGGGTTTTGTATCATTTGTTTCTTGATGTATTTCTGATTACCAAAATGGGATTGGTTCTTTGCTAAACATTTATATATTCTTTAGTATGTATTTATTCTTTAGTATGTATTGCTTAGCTTCTTTATTTTGGAAAGGCTAGTAGTTCTTGCAGAATTTGTTTCTTTGTATTTAGAATCTTTCTTTACCATAATTTTTTATGTCAAGCTAAATGGATTACATCTTCCATCCTTGTAATAGGGGTTGGAGTGCTTATTTCAAACTTTACTAGATGGTATCACATCCAATGGTGACACCAAGCCATTATCGGCTCCAAAGAAGCCTGAAAAAGAAACTTTTGTCAGAAAGGATATGCATGGTGTCCAGCCTGATCTAGTTGTTGCTGATATTCTCAAAAAGGATTCTGGAAAGAAAAAAACTTTTATTGCAGAATAAAATTTTCACCAAGGGGTATATCATTGTCTCCCTCGTACTGTTTACTTCTGATTGATGATTTGAAAGATATTGGTTTACATTACTTGGTAGTTATCATCCTTGGGGCTAAGGTAGCAATTGTGTGCATGTCTTTTAAATTTTATTTCGCTTTATGTGAATTTCCATTCATCTAAAGCAGAGAATGACAATGTTATTGTGTTAATTCACATCTACCTGCAGATTACTAAATGGTATAAAGCACATAATTGTAGCTATGTTGATAATGGCCGTAATTGTAGTTTTTACTTATCTACATTTACTAGCTCAGGGTCACACATCTAGATCCATCGAAAAGAAAAAAGCTAAACAAGCTATGTTTGAGATTGGGGGGTTGGAGAGGAGGATGACAATTGACAGGTACAACTTGCAAAATTTTGAACTTTCTATTTGTGTAGAAAGACCAGATTTACCCTTCACATACCAATATAGTATTTGTAGCTATGTTGATAATGTAGTTCAATATAGCTATGTTGATAATTTTATCAACAACCTTTCAGATAAATAATATGATAGGTGCAAGCAATGTACTATGTATAATCTACCACCAAAACTTGTAAATTTTTGAACTTTCTATTTGCTCCAGTCTTCTCTTGCAAATATTTTTATTAGGATGTGTTCATTATCGTCATCTCGACTGAAGAGTTAGACCATCTTCTTATTGCTTCATTAGTTTAAAAATTGATAACATGAAAATTGGGTATTCACTGAAAGTTATCCATGTGTTTTACATATTTGGCACCCTAACAAATTTTTGATTGTTTTCTTGTCATTCGTTTTTAATACTATTTGTACTTACTCCAGTCTTCCCGAGCAAATATTATCGTTGCTTTGCCCATGTATTTATATATTTGGCACCCATACAAATTTTTGATTGTTTGCTTGTCATTTTACATTATTGGCATTTACTCCAATCTTGCCTTGCAAATATTTTCATTGCTTTTGTATGACATTTTGTTTTGATTGTATGGAACTTAGGAAGCATCCCTTTGTTAATCCTTACTCTAATCTCTGGATGTTTTGATGCAAATCTAGTGGAGAATATGAACTCTAGATCTGTCAAACTTGTATTTTGGTCTTGAAGTGTCAAACTGCTTAACATCCTTGTGACTGAAGTGCATTTGTGTTTGGTTCCTCAATGCCTATCAGATTTATAATGATTTTGTGTTCTGACAATGGTTTCTCATTTTTACTTGAGGATTAGGAAGGGTGTGAAGGTAATAAATATTTAGAGATCAATTTATCTTTGAGTATTCATCTCACAAACCTCAAAATATCATGACTTGAGCATGATAACATAGTTTACTTTTCTTTTTTGGAAGGTGGAACTTAGTTTTTGACTAGTCTACCCCAAAACTTTTGATAAAGGCTTTATTGTGTAAATCATGTTTCTGTCGACTGTAGTTTTCGGTGACCATTTTTTAGGAACTATGTTTAGGATGTTTTTCCCAGTTAATGTAACTAACCCTTATTATTTCTTAGTAAGTTACTACACTTTATATTATTTCAGTAATTCCTCCTATTTTTCATAACTAGATGAAGTGCCATCATGATGAGTGAGTTGCTAATGGTTTTTCTTATGATTTAACTTTCAGGCTTCATTAAGAGCCAAAAAACTGGGGGTTAAGGAAAAGTTCCAACATGGCGATGTTCATGTGTACTTGGAGTATAGTGTCAAAGTAGTTGACAGCTGCCTTCATTTAGCTTAACATCATCTGCAAGTTCCATCAGCACATAGAAGTCGGTTCCGAGCCCCGGGTATATATTTCTTTATATCAATTGTATTCTTATTTTTCGATTGAGTTACTTGCGACAAATTAAGTATAAATATTATGAATTCTTATTTATTTTGGGAACATGTTTTATGATCTTACAAATTTTAATCCTGCAGTATATGTGGTTCACTGGTTCAGGTGTGTTTTTTGCCTTAAAGATTCACATTACCTGGTTCAGAGTGTTAAGCAAACATGTATTTTACAACAGGAAGTGTGAGCATGCCTTAAACTCTGCATTATACATCGCGAAAGCAAAAGAAATTAGATATTCTTATTTGTGATACAATTATATGACTTAAATGCTTCTAGAATTGGTTACAAGGATACTTCCTTACTTCCTTTCATATTAAATGAAGACACTATTTTTTTAGGAAATTACTTATGTCCTTAAACTGGAAGTTGCTTATTTTAGGGGCAGTTGAAGACTAAGACCAGAGTCATACCCTATATATGCCATCATGTTTTAACTGAAAATATGCACTCTTATTTTAGGCAATTTCTGTGGAAGGATTAGAGAGAAGTCTTCAAACAGATTATATATTGAAGGTAGTTCTCTTCAAGGAAACAAAATTAAAACTCACGATTAGTGAGCTATAATAGTCGACAACATTGTTTAAGCTTTGTTCCGACAATTTCCTAAAGTTATGTTGGTTTATCAGATAACAGGAATGGACAATTGTTCAGACATAATGATAGGGGATGCTATGCGAAGTGGCATATCTGGTGGCCAGAAAAAGAGATTAACTACAGGTAAAATGAGAAGGCTAAGGTTACCTATTAGTTAGCCAGTCATGAATTCACTTTAAGGTTAACTCTATAGCTTATGCGTAAGAGTCATTTACAATATGCTAAATTTGTACATTTACATGTGTTTATGATCTTCCTTGCCAATCTCATTCCAGGAAAGATGATTGTGGGACCAACAAAGGCTCTGTTTATGGATGAGATATCAACTGGTCTAGACAGCTCAACGACATTCCAAATCGTAGCTTGTCTCCAATAGCTAACACACATCACGGAAGCTACAATAGTTGTTTCACTTCTTCAGCCAGCACCAGAGACCTATGACCTCTTCGATGATGTTATTCTAATGGCAGAAGGGAGGATCGTATACCACGGCCCACGCCAAGGTATTTTGAACTTTTTTGAAGAATGTGGATTCAAATGCCCCGAAAGAAAAGGAGCAGCTGAGTTTCTACAGGAGGTAATGTTCTAATTAACAACCTACAAGTTTCTGTAAGAAGGACTGAAGGTCTTACTATAGGTAAACTTCTATTCAGGTTCTGTCGAGGAAGGATCAAGAACAGTATTGGTCAGATCCATATGATAGTTACCGATACATTTCTGTGGATCAGTTCTCCAAGAAATTCAAAGCATATCAAGTTGGGCAGAGCCTTGAGGAGGAACTATCAAAGCCAAGTGACAAGTCCCAATGTCACAAACACTCTCTATCCTTTGACAATTATGCTTTGCCTAAATGGGAACTGTTTAAAGCTTGTATGGCAAGGGAACTACTACTCATGAAGAGAAATTCATTTACTTACATATTCAAAACTACTCAGGTGACTGTTACTTCTCAGGAGCATTTAAATATCCTCCATGCCCTAACTAAGAAGAACAAAAAAATCCTAGGGTAACTTGTGAATTCCTAATTTTTCAAAATCGACCATGAAAAGTCGTTAGATTACATTCATGTGATCCCTTGATTTTTTTCCCAACCAGCTAAAGAAAAAAATCAATACACTTTCAATGTTAGTGAAATCTATGTGTCACATCCATATTACAAGTTCCTACTCTGTTAGTCGAATTGAACTAAGAATTCAGTTAAAATGGTTAAAATCCCTATTCTGCAGCTTGCAATCGTCTCCATCATCATAATGACAGTTTTCATACGTACACTAATGGGGGTTGACGTTCAACATGCTAATTACTATCTTGGTTCCCTCTTTTACACAGTCATCATATGTATGGTCAATGGGATGCCGGAGTTAGTTATGACAGCATCCAGGCTTCCGGTTTTCTATAAGCAACGAGATTCTTACTTCTATCCTGCATGGGCAATGCACTTCCAGCTTGCATATTGAAAGTCCCCATTTCATTGATAGAGTCCTTTTTATGGACATCGCTCACATATTATGTCATTGGGTACAGCCCGGAGGCTTCAAGGTACGTATATCTGAAACTTAATTCATAGCACTTACTGTTATTCGAGTTTCTTATGCATTTTCCTATGACATGTTAGGTTCTTCCGCCAATTCATTCTACTTTCTGTTCTGCACCAAATGTCACTATCCCTGTTTCGTCTCATCGCCTCATATTTCCAGTCAGTGGTGGCTTCTGCAGTTTGTGGTAACTGGTCCTTGCTAACGGTCCTATTGTTTGGTAGCATTATCCTCCTAAAACGTAAGTCCTTTCGTACTTTCTAAGACTTAATTCTAATAAAATCGATGCAATTCGATACGTTAAGTTTACATGTACCTTGCTTCTGCAGCCTCTATACCCGCCTGGTTAAAATGGGGATTTTGGATTTTCCCGTTGTCATATGCAGAAATAGGATTGACTTTAAATGAGTTCCTTGCATCCCGATGGGAAAAGGTTTGCTGTGATAGCAGATTTTGACTAAATTTTGTTACATCTCCTTTTTCTTATTTCTTTTTTGGAAATTCTGTAGATTTCTTCAGCAAATACAACTATAGGGCAACAAGTTTTGACCAGCCGTGGTCTGAACTTTAATGGCACTTCTACTGGATATCACTGGCGGCTTTGTTTGGTTATATTCTGCTGTTCAACCTTGGATTTACATTAGCTTTAACTTTTAAAAAATGTAAGTTACCTCTACGAGCTGGATTCTCATGTGCAAACATCGATCATCACTCTCTGTGCAACTTTTTGAGGTAGTTCTGCAATTTCAGCACCTGGGGTATCTCATGCCATTATCTCGCGTGGAAAGCTTTCGCTGTTGCAGGGAAAAGAGCACGTTGATAAAAAGGAGTTAAAGAGTAGCGACGCAACTGTATCTCCCACGATACCTGCAAGGGATGAAAAAACAGGTAAAGTTAACAATGGTCTTTATTACATTGAGAAAAGAAAACTAGATGACTATTCAATAAGTCCAACTATAACGGTAACAAATGATGATGATGCAGGGAAGACGATATTACCTTTCGTTCCTCTTACACTAACATTTCAAGATGTTCAGTACTTCGTTGACACGCCACTGGTAACTAAGTTGTATAATAGGAGTCCCCTATGCTACCCAAAAATTGTGAAATCCGATTTATTTACTAGCCGTTGTTGTCCTCTGCACCCTAGGAAATGATAGAGCAAGGTTATGCAGAAGAAAGACTACAGCTGCTCCACAACATCACTGGTGCACTCCGGCCTGGAGTTCTTTCGGCATTGATGGGTGTCAGTGGAGCAGAAAAGACGACACTTTTGGATGTTCTTGATGGAAGAAAAACCGGGGGGGTTATTGAAGGGGATATAAGAATTGGAGGATATCCCAAGGTACAGGAGACTTTTACAAGAATATCTGGTTATTGTAAGCAGACCGACATACATTCTCCACAAATTACGGTTGAAGAATCAGTAGTATATTCAGCTTGGCTGAGGCTGCCTTCCCAAATCGATCCAAATACTCGATCAGTGAGTTAACTCTGTTTATTTTCACCAGTTGCAGTTACAAACTGTGAACACAAGAAAAACATGTCCTGGGATATTAGAGTATAGTTCAAATCAAGACACAAATTGTGTTTTATGTCATCTATTTCGTTGTTATAATGATTACTTTGTTCTTCAGGAATTTATAAATGAAGTCCTCGAAACAATTGAGCTTGATGGAATCAAAGACAGCTTAGTTGGAATACCCGGGGTGGTTAATGGATTATCTACAGAGCAAAGAAAACGGCTAACAATTGCTGTAGAGCTCTGGTCTTAGTCTTCCTTTCATATTAAATGAGTTAGCTCTGGTCTTAGTCTTCAACTGCCCCTAATTTTGAACCTGTAACACCTAGCAACATTCATTTATAAGGACATGGGTACTTCATAGTAACAGGGTTGGTAGGAATTTTTTTCTTTTGAAAAGTTCATATATTCAATCTCAGGTTTATGCATAATCTACTTGAATTACATCATTTCCTAGTTACATGTTGGATATAAGTAGTATGTAATATAGGGATTAATATGTAAAATTAGGGAACTATGTGCATGCACTTGAATCATGATGAGCTTATGGATAACCTTGATATGAAGGAAATTATTCATATACATAGGGTTGAAATTCAAAATACTAACTTGGCAGTCGGCAACCTCTGATCTCGAGGGCTCTGGTCCGTTTGGGTTTGGGCTTGGCAGCACAGCTTGGCGTAGCTAAGAGTTTGTCAGGATATATTGGTAGTTATAATGTTACCAATAGACATGCAAATGAAGGTAAACGCCTTCTTAATCTTTATTAATTAATATCTAGTATGTTATGAATACATACATCTTTAATACCTTTTAACTCATAGACACAAATTTATGTTAATCACTTGTTTGTTCTACGAATGCTTTCTTAAACAAGAAAGTGTCTTGCCATAAATCATAAAAGGCTAGTTGGCGGTAGATATACTTACTTTTTTGGTGGCATGGTGTAAGCTCATGCAACCAAGCAACACTCTCCAAAATTTTCTAGACTAAGAAAATGCAGATGAGTAAAATTAGCTATATTAAATTCCATTCACTCTTTGGCATATTAAGACAACCAAAGGATGGATCTGGTCTTACTTGCTTTCCCCCACAAACTTTAATAATATATATTTGGAAGAGAAGTTGCATCTTTGCCATGTTCTTAAGAATTAGTCAGTTGAACAATTGAATTGGCAACCTCTCTTAGCAATGCAATATATGGAGATGCAGTTTGTTGTATAGATTCCTATATTAGTCTTTTCGTCATGACCTATATAAAAGTGTTCTATAAACAATTTTTTTAATTAACAAACTCCTTTAGACTTTTCTGAGGCTGTCATCTTCGCCCATAATCTGTAATCCACAATATCAAGTTCGAGTATTCATCAATGTTGTAGTAAATACTAAACAAATTGTTCATCTCAAAAAATTTAGGTTGGCATCATTGGCTTCAGACAAATCATAATTATGCAATACTGTATTTCCATGTGAATCCTAATTATTAATAATTGCTTGCTACCTATGACGTAATTATTAATATCCATAGATGGTGTTCCTATTAACTGGATATTGGCTATTTTATTACAGAAGATGGCAAACATGAGCTTATGATTCTCTTTGAAGGTTCTCAGGTTAGTAGAGAACTTGTGTACGATGGTCATTCTTGTCTTTAAAATCATCAATCATGTTTTATATTTTATTCCCAGGAGGTTTCAGAAAGGGCCATGAGAAACTCTCTGACGTGCTAGAACCCTTTAACATGATTTGGCTTCGTTAAGGTAACATTTTGGTGGATCACTCTTTATGTTTGTATTTTGATCATTCAACTGCTATGTGATTAATACAAGCTTTTTGTGAAATATCGAATTGGCTTGTGGTTTTTCTTGTTTGTTCCTCCATGTTCCATTAAATTTATTAGTACTAAAACATTATCCCTTGGCTATTTGTAAGACCATAAGGTTATATGGTTATATTCATTCTCCTCGGGGCTTGGTGGAAATGGCATGTTATATGGCTATATTCATTCTCTTGATTATGTTGTTGACGACTTGGTGCATATCTTGACTAAATTATTATATCAAATAAAAAATAGTTGAAATGATGAATTTTTTATGATGGCTAGTTGTAGTATTTACAGAAATCTTATTTGGAGAGGGTGTTGTACGAGAATCCTGGTATGCCGTGCTTTCTCTTTGGACATTCTACTGGTGGAGTTATAGTTCTTTGGGTAAGCTATTTTGCAGACATCTTGTAGTGTATCTCGATTTTAGTGGCTTATTCATGTGTTTATTATTCTGAAGCAATCCCCTGTTTTTGGTGGAACAAGTATGGTATGGGGTTAATTCTATTTATGTGACTATTTGTTTTTAATGTCATAGATTTTCTTCTCGTTTTTGTAAAAAAATGACTTTTTTCTTAAACATGTACTGCTTCCAATTTTCTCGTCATGAACCAGGGGTAACACATGTCTTAGTAACAGGAGGTGCTGGCTACATCAGGTCACAAGCTGCTCTTCGTCTCCTTAAGGACTCATACCAAGTTACCATAGTGGTATCCTCTCTTTTTACTTTCCCCCCTCCAAACCCCTTAATGATACACACATATATATCCAGGGGAAAAGAAGTACATGCATTGTGTGTTTTGTGTTGTTTACTATTCTTTCCACTATACCATTACAGGTTAATCTTTCTAGGGGAAATATGGGGGCCAACAAGATTCTCCAGGAGCTATTTCTAGAACCTGAAAGGCTCTAATTCATTTATGCTGATTTAGGAGACCCAAAAGTTGTATCCTGATCATGTAGACTTTGGAAATTATATGGAGAAACAAGTTTTTGCTTAAGATGTATTTTGTTGTTATTCGTTTACACAATTTTAGGTTAACCAAATACTTGAACAGAATGCATTTGATGCTATTATGCACTTTGCCGATGTTGCTTATGTTGGTGAGAGTACACTTGAACCTCTTAGGTATGCTTTTTATACGCTTTTCAGATAAGTTAACTTCTATCAAGTTAAGGTGTTGAGTTGTTTGCGAGATACAATTGCATACTTGTAGTATATGGTTAGTTTTTCTTAGACTCTAAATAATAATTTGTACATGATGTATTGACATGATAGATCTTGGCCACAACTTGTGGATATTTTGAGATACTAGTCCAGTTCAGTTAATCGAAAGAGTTCAATACTTGGAATTATTTTTTTGTAGTGTGGCCATATGAGAAGCCAAAAATTTCTTATTTCATAATACAAGCTTTTTTTTTGAAGTGACATAGTAATTTTGATTTGCTGGTGTTGGTGAATAAAACTTTCTAGCTTATTCATGTACCAAGGGTCCCCATTACTTATAACTAACCATATTTCTGGCTTATTCATGTGTTTCCAGGTAGCCAATGCTGCTGGCAGCCATGGATGTGTGGATCGGTTTGTCAATGGATGTGGAAAATCAAATATATATGTTTTGGACTTGTGTAAAAAGTCGTAGATTTTATTTTATAAATTAAGTGAATGCTTACTGATGTAAAACTTGATGGGAACACTCTAAGTGATGTAAGACTTGGATTTCATTTTGTGAACAATGGGATATTACCTTTAAATATGTTTTATAGAAATCGTTTTGTTAATGTTGCGGCTACGCTTTGTTAATGTTGCGGCTACCATATGCATTTTTGATTAAATAAAATAGTTCTGTATGAATTTTTGTTGTATATAAAATTCAATTATATATTTTATATATAAACAGGAAATTAGTAATTCCATAATAATTTAAACAATTGTTAAGTATTTTCGCACGATTACAGTACTTTTTAAAATTCCGTCCCTTATTTATTAGGACGAAATATATCTGTTACAAAAACTTGTTTTTTGGGACAAATTAATAAACCGTCACACAAAAGCATAAATTTGAAAACTTTTACGACGTTTTGCCTAACCGTCATTTAACAGTAATTAGGACGGCAATATCCGTCCCTAAAGTTTTTGCCACGCCACCCTAATGGGACCGTCCATTCCCGTCCCAAAGGCCGTCCCAAATATTTGTTGGGACGGTAATTGCAGTTTTTAAGACGATTTTTTGTTGTCCCCAAAGGTCACTTTTTTTGTAGTGCTTCCCATTGATTTGATCTCCAAATCAAATCATTCCTTCACCAAACCTCCCCTCAATCATTCCCATTCTCCAAGGGAAGGGTGCTACCAAGGATTAGAAGTAGAGTGCAAGGAGGAGTGTCCACTTTGAGGGATCTTCGTATCGGAGCCGTGTCCTAAAGGATTTCATTGGGATTCCACTCCCAATAGGTAAAATCCATCCTCTAAATCAATTTTCTTTGCATATAAATTAGTTTTGAATTCGTAGGATCCATCCTCATACATGTGTCCCATTTAGATTCAAATTTGAGGCCATTTGGAGCTCTCGTGAGAATTTTAGATATGTGTCTTGTGTCCTACTTGATAGATCCCAAATTAGGACACCCCATGTGTATGTATGTATGATAATAGTTTAAATAGATATTTAAATTCAGTTTTAGAATGGTTAAAGAGTGGATTGATCTTAGTTATGATGGTTAGATTGAGTTTCATTGGGATACCTATGTTTGTATCCAAGTATCTTGGCCTATATGTGTTCTTTTGTCAAATTCGTCATAATATTCATCCACGTTTTTATTAACCAAAGCAACTTAGAAATGTCATAACTTTTAGCTTAGAACTCCGATTTATCTTCCGTTTTTTTAAAAGAACCGTATCGAAGTTAGCTTTCCAAATATGTATTTTAATAAGCCAAATTCATTATGTAACTTTCTGTAAAATTATTTGAGTGTCAGTTGTACGAAAGACGAACGTGTTTCGGTATTTTCGCGATTTCGGGAGCTTTCGGACACGAAAATGCGACCCATTTAATTTTTCGGAAAGCTAACACAAAGGGCTACGACATACTTTAATCCTAGAATTTTGTAGAGGCCCAATTGGTATAGTATTGGTTTTAAGTAGAAGAGTGACTATACGATATATGCATTTTGTGTAACTTATGAGCCTATGTAGTATGGGTATTAAATGAATATAGAGTATGTAATATATGATATGTTAGATGAATAAAATGATATATATATGATATATATCCTCTTTACATTAATGTATATATATATGATTGAATGTAAGCATGTAGGAATGCAATTAATATAATGTATGTAAGCAATGAATAAATGCATGAATAAAAAAATATTATACAATATATGCATAAAAGTATATAATGAATGCTAGATATGAATGCAAGGTATACATGTAATGATAGATATGAATGTATAATATATAAATAATATAAAACAATATATAATGATAGCATGTATGGTAATGTAGAATATATGATGCAAGCATGTATATGTCCACTGTTTTCTCTTTTCCTTACATTTTCCTTCCTTTCTCTTACCATTTCAGTATTTTCCTTTTTTTTCTTTTCTATTTTTACATGTTATATACAATGTATATAATGTATAGATGCATGTAAGTATGTAATATGCATGAATGAATGTCATATATGAATGAATGAATCAATCAAAGGTATAAGTAAAATATAATGCATTGTAATGAATGTTAACATATATAATGTATAAAAGTATGTATGTAAATGTGCATGAATGTATATATCTATGTAACTATGTAAATATGCATGATGTAATACATGCCTATATATATAAATATATATGTAATGTGGATATACATGTATGTATAAAGGTATGTATTTTTATATATTATCTATTTTATATTATGTATTGTTGTGGTTCACATTGTCTTGTGATTGTGTGAGTGCTAGCCTAGGCTTGTTTAGGCCTAGTGAGACTTGTTAGACTTGTTTGGGCTAGGACTTGACCTAGTTGACCTAATTTTACTAGTGTGGTTGACTAGAGTTGACCAAGTGTTGACTTTAGTCTAGTTTGACCTAGACAGCATGCAGATGCATTGTACATTTCATTTATCATCTCTCGTATACATCTTGACCTGTGTTGCTCTAAATAGGACTATGTGGCTTCAGTTTGGACCTCTATACCTATCAGCTGTTCAAGTTATCAGGCGAGTACATTCTCTGATAGTTCTCTCATTTAATTGTCAATTACTATACTTCAGTTATAGTTAGTTTTATGTGATTCTCTGTTACAACACGTATGGATATTTCTGGATTCATATATGCGACACACATACCATACTTATCTGGCCTCTTTTACTGGAATCACTGGAATCATTCCGGAATCTATTTCTGGAATCATCATATTTTGGCTGGACTCATCTTGATTCTCGTGTCGTATCCTGGATTCACTTGTACTTGCTGGGAGGGGAAATACTTGAGTAAGACATGTAGTCATACCCCAATCTGGAATCTTCCAACTAGAATCTACTGGAATCTACTGGAATGATAGCCATCTCACACCCGGCCAGGTGTGTGATGTGTCGTATTACCTACAGCTGTTTACATGTCGATCTCGGTATTTTAAAACATACTGTTAGAGTATAGGCTGGACTAACCCTGGAATCATTGATCACTATGACTGGAATCATCTTATACTAGACTCATCTTGTACTGGAAACACCTGGTATCAGTTTTATGTTGTCTGGATTACTTGGGTTTTGCACTTGTTTATATTTATATTCTGGACTTATATCATGTTGCTCTAGTTCAGCTAGTTTCTATTTATAGTCTTTATTGCTATGATTCTTTTCTTGTTTTACTTACCTTACTTTTCTTGTATCTTAACTGTTTCTCTATACCATCACCTGTATACAAACTACCATGTTCATCAATAAAACTGTCTATAATTGCTTTATAGTTCTCTGTCATTTACTTGAGATTTCTTGATGAATTGTACTCGTTCCTGTCCTGACTAGACCTGTTAAAAATTTTATAGATAGCTTGGAGATTGCCTGTTAGCCTAGAGGAGATACAGTAGAGGTTGTATAGATAGTTATTTTAGTTGTCTTGAGTTGTATTTACTTTATGGATTACTGTATTTGAGATTTGAGATATTTTCTGGGTTTGTGTATCTTAGACACTTAGACTTCTATCTGCGGTATCTCTTTGTGGATTTCATATTTTATCTATCTTTTATCATGCTCTACCTTAGATGTGATTGAGACTGTATTTGCTATGTCATCTCCATTCAGAGTGTATATACTATGCAGGTACCTTTATATGGTTAGATGTTTGACCTAGGACATCGTTCTATCACCGACACTGCGGCGTAGGCTGGACGTACCCACTTCTCGTGTCCTTACTCTAGGGTGCGGGTTGTGATACGTTTTTAGTGGTGGCCCATGCAGGTCGAGTTTGTGTAGTGGTATTCGAACTAGAGTACCACTACAGCCTGCAGTAGGATTAGGATATATTTTTGAAGGTACTCAATCACAGTTAGGATCCCTTGAGAGATTTCTGGGATGACCCTTGAGAATCTTATTATAAAATATCTCAAAATTTGATTCTAATAGTTTTTATTTATCTTTCTTGGTTAGTTAATGAATTTAATTTTTGGGTATCCATTGTTGATTTAATTTAATTTTTGTCAAGATGAAATTATATAGGCTAGGTCATCTAAGTTATGGAATCTCGTCTTCTACAGTCACATTAGCCAGCATGGTGAGGACATATAGTCTGACTTTGGATATATTTTTCGGGTGTGGGAATTTAAGGTATTCGCAGCCAAGCTAGCGGCATCGTGAAAATTTTAAATACCATGATTCTAGAGGTATGTGCCTAAGTCGAGGACTTTGTGATTATCGTAGCCTTGCTTACTAGTATGACGAGGATTTAGAGTACCATAATTTTGGATAGACGCATATGATTATCAGATTGTACCTTAAATGTTCTTGAACATGTTTTCTCTACTTTTGTTTCAGTCATTCTAAAAAAAAAGAATAATTGTTTGTTTTGTTTGTTTTACTTCTCATTATTTAATTTAGGAGTAGCTTTAGCTGTATTATAAACCTTGTGTAACTTCTTACTATGAATTTCTTCTTAATACAATGAATCGATGATTTTGCTAGACCTTATCTGGATTTGATATTATAGCTCTGGTTTCAAAATGGTTCTTCTTTTAAAAATAAGCATAACAGATTTTATCGTTATTTTCTTCTTGCTATTATTCGTGTATTAAATAATAATAATAATAAAACTGTCTTGATTACATCAATCACCTACTTGCAATCTTGGTAGGAATCTAAATGTTGGTCTTGATATGGAATTTGATTTTTATATTGGGACATGAGAATATATATATAGCAGACACAGACACCTTTTTTGACACGTATACATGCTACACTTTGATTATCAACCTATCTAAATGCACATTAATATGTTTTTGATGTTAAATTCTCAAAAACCCCAATATCTCTGACACAATACAATATCAGAGAATAGTTCTCTTTTTTTTCCAGTTTAAATTCGTAATTTAAATATAAATTTCATATTATTAGTTGTTGTTTACATCACTGCACATGTATGTTATATACAGGGTTTCAATTCTTAAAGAAATTGGTTAAGTTTTGTGTTTGAATTTGTCAAATCTGAGACCGTGTGCATATTAACCCTTTAATACTGGATTCTAAGTGATTAGTTCAATTTGTAGTTTTTAAATGTAATGTTTTGAGCCATATACATTATTGTATGTAGGGATATAATGTTATATTTCATACTCTTACATGTTAGGTTGTGGTTGTGGTGAACATTGGGTTGGTTTTGATGTTCGAATTTCTCCAAAATCCTGAAACTGAATACATGTTAACATTTTCACATTGATTTTAAATGTTTAGTTCAATTTCAGATTTAATATGTAATGTTAAACTGAAATGAATGATTGAACCCTTCATTTTAAGTTATAACCCCTGTACTCTTGACACTCTACACTAATGTACACTAATGTTCACAACTGCCATGTAAACCTAACCCTTCATCTCTATGTTATGTTCATATATCTATATAGGTATATATATATATAGTTTATGCATACTGTTATAATGTATATAGATACATAACTAAATTTCTACCTCTTTATATATATATATATATATATTATATATATATATATATATATATATATATATATATATATATATATATGGTTAGCCATGCATGTTATGAGTAAATAGGTTGTGTATTGTAGATTGTTTAAGCAATATGCCATGAGTAGTGTAACTTGATAGCTATTGTTTTGAAATCCAAAATCCTCCTATACACTTTTATGTATATTTCACATATACACATGCCTACTATCTAACCATATGAACATGTCCACATACACCCATACACACACGAACTACATAACTTTTAGAACTTACAATTTAGTCTTAACAGGATTAAAAGAATCCTATATTGTGATTGGATTTCAAAGCAATTGACTTTCATTCTTTAACTTTTGATTTTGATTTTTTTTTCTGTACCACTTTATAGATAATTGGTAGTTATCTTTATTTTATTTTTTTGATAAGTACCATTTTTCATATAAGATGGTAGACTGCCTTACAGTTTTGATGATTTGTTATTTATGCATCTTTTTCAGTTTAACACCCCTGATTGCTTGTGTATTTGATACCCTATGACCGTTTTGGTCTAGCATGACTAGTATACCTAGATGAGACTTTCACTACCACCGTATGCCATGACCCTGTATGTCGTCCTTTTAAATCGTATGATTTGTTTAAGTTCTGAGACTTTGATTGTGGGGGTTTGACCTAGAAGGAGTATGAACATTTTAATTTCGAGGACAAAATTTTTCTAAGGGGGTAGGATTGTAACACCCACTTTTCTAAATTGAGGGTAATTTTGAACTTTTGTAAAAGTTTATTATTTAATAATAGGATTTATGATTTATGGGAATCTTTAATTAATTTAATATTATTTAAAATTGTTAAATTATAATTTTGATGTGTTAGCTAGTGAACTCTAGAACTGTTGGGCCTAGAGACTAACCATGACCATGGGGACCAAACCATGTGATTAGAATGACTATTTACAACTTTTTAGGCTAATAGTATTTTGGTCATTTTGTGACTTTTAAATTATTTAGGATTTTGATTAATTGATGAATTTTAGGTTATTTTAATAATATTAAAATTGATGTATTATGATTTTGGTCATTTTTTATATTTTAATATTTTGGAAATTTTTTATATTTTTAATATTGTTTTTATTGGATTTGTTTAGTCGGGTTTTAGTTTCGTCTCGTTCCGACTTGTATTGTGACCCGGGTAGCTTAAACTCTAGATGGAACCTAATATTAAGTTAAGCATGGCTCACAAGACCCAACATTTAAGTTAGTTAATTAAACTAATTTTTATCATGTTAGAATGGTTAAGTTAGAGACTCAAAACTAGATCATTTTGACCCCAAACTTGAACCTAGTCTAGACTCAACCATATGAGACTAGAGAGGGGCAATTAGGACATTTTCCATTAGCCCTAATGGACACTATATGGCAGCCACCTTTAGGAGAGAATGATTCATTTCATTCATTACAATCTTGCCTCTTTTATTTTCCTTTTGTTCTTTCCCAATTTTATAGAGCTTTCCCATTGATTTGATCTCCAAATCAAATCATTCCTTCACCAAAACTTCCCTCAATCATTCCCATTCTCCAAGGGAAGGGTGCTACCAAGGATTGGAAGAGGAGTGCAAGGAGGAGTGTCCACTTTGAGGAATCTTCGTATCGGAGCCGTGTCCTAAAGGATTTCATTGGGATTACACTCCCAATAGGTAAAACCCATCCTCTAAATCGATTTCCTTTGCATATAAATTAGTTTTGAATCCGTAGGATCCATCCTCATGCATGTGTCCCATTTAGATTCAAATTTGAGGCCATTTGGAGCTCTCTTGAGGATTTTAGATGTGTCTTGTGTCCTACTTGATAGATCCCAAATTAGGACACCCCATGTGTATGTATGTATGATAATAGTTTAAATAGATATTTAAATTCAATTTTAGAATGGTTAGAGAGTGGATTGATCTTAGTTAGGATGGTTAGAATGAGTTTCATTTGGATACCTATGTTTGTATCCAAGTATCTTGGCCCACATGTGTTCTTTTGTCAAATTTGTCATAATATTCATCCACGTTTTTATTAACCAAAGCAACTTAGAAATGTCATAACTTTTAGCTTACAACTCCAATTTATCTCCCATTTTTTTTAAAAGAGCCATACTGAAGTTAGCTTTCCAAATATATATTTTAATAAGTCAAATTCTTTCTATAACTTTCTGTAAAATTACTTGAGTGTCAGCTGTACGAAAGACGAATGTGTTTCGATATTTTCGCGATTTCGGGAGCTTCCGGACACGAAAATGCGATCCGTTTAAAGTTTCAAAATGCTAACACAAAGGGCTACGACATATTTTAATCCTAGAATTTAGTAGAGACCCAATTGGTACAGTATTGGTTTTAAGTAGAAGAGTGACTATACGATATATGTATTTTGTGTAACTTATGAGCCTATGTAGTATGGGTATTAAATAAATATAGAGTATGTAATACATGATATATTAGATAAATGAAATGATATATATATGATATATATCCTCTTTACATTAATGTATATATATATGGTTGAATGTAAGCATGTAGGAATACAATTAATATAATGTATGTAAGCAATGCATAAATGCATGAATAAAAAAAATGATATACAATATATGCATGAAAGTATATAATGAATACTAGATATGAATGCAAGGTATACATGTAATGATAGATATGAATGCGTAATATATAAATAATATAATGTAATATATAATGATAGCGTGTATGGTAATATAGAATATATGATGTAAGCATGTATATGTCCACTGTTTTCCTTTTTCCTTATATTTTCCTTCGCTTCCCTTTCCATTTCAGTTTTTTCCTTTTTTTTCCTCTTCTATTTTTACATGTTATATACAATATATATAATGTATAGATGCATGTAAGTATGTAATATGCATGAATGAATGTCACATATGAATGAATGAATCAATCAAAGGTATAAGTAAAATATAATGCACTGTAATGAATGTTAACATATATAATGTATAAAAGTATGTATGTAAATGTGCATGAATGTATATATCTATGTAACTATGTAAATATGTATGATGTAACATATGCTTATATATAAATATGTATGTAATATGGATATGCATGTATGTATGAAGGTATGTATTTTTATATATTATCTATTTTATATTATGCATTGTTGTGGTTCACATTGTCTTGTGATTGTGTGAGTGCTAGCCTAGGCTTGGTTAGGCCTAGTGAGACTTGTTAGACTTGTTTGGGCTAGGACTTGACCTAGTTGACCTAATTTTACTAGTGTGGTTGACTAGAGTTGACCAAGTGTTGACTTTAGTCTAGTTTGACCTACACAGCATGCAGATGCATTGTACATTTCATTTATTATCTCTCGTATACATCTTGACCTGTGTTGCTCTAAATAGGACTATGTGGCTTCAGTTTGGACCTCTATACCTATCAGCTGTTTAGGTTATCAGGCGAGTACATTCTCTGATAGTTCTCTCATTTAATTGTCAATTACTGTACTTCAGTTATAGTTAGTTTTATGTGATTCTCTGTTACAATACGTATGGATATTTCTAGATTTATGTATGTGACACACATTCCATACTTATCTGGCCTCTATTACTGGAATCACTGGAATCATTCCGGAATCTATTTCTGGAATCATCATATTTTGGCTGGACTCATCTTGATTCTCGTGTCGTATTCTGGATTCACTTGTACTTGCTGGGAGGGAAAATGCTTGAGTAAGACATGTAGACATACCCCAATTTGGAATCTCCTAACTGGAATCTACTGGAATGATAGCCATCTCACACCCGGCCTGGTGTGTGATGTGCCATATTACCTACAGCCATTTACATGTCAATCTCGGTAATTTAAAACACACTGTTAGAGTATAGGCTGGACTCATCCTGGAATCATTGATCACTATCACTGGAATCCTCTTATACTAGACTCATCTTGTACTGGAATCACTGGGTATCAGTTTCATGTTGTCTGGATTACTTGGGTTTTGTACTTGTTTATATTTACATTCTGGACTTATATCATGTTGCTCTAGTTTATCTAGTTTCTATTTACAGTCTTTATTGCTATGATTCTTCTCTTGTTTTACTTATCTTACTTTTCTTGTATCTTAACTGTTTCTCTATACCATCACCTGTATACAAACTACCATGTTCATCAATAAAACTGTCTATAATTGCTTTATAGTTCTCTGTCATTTACTTGAGATTTCTTGATGAATTGTACTCGTTCCTGTCCCGACTAGACCTGTTGAAAATTTTACAGATAGCTTGGAGGTTGCCTGCTAGCCTAGAAGAGACATAGTAGAGGTTGTATAGATAGTTATTTTAGTTGTCTTGAGTTGTATTTACTTTATGGATTATTGTATTTGAGATTTGAGATATTTTCTGGATTTGTGTATCTTAGACACTTAGACTTCTATCTGCGGTATCTCTTTATGGATTTCATATTTTATCTATCTTTTATCATGCTCTACCTTAGATGTGATTGAGACTGTATTTGCTATGTCACCTCCATTCAGAGTGTATATACTGTACAGGTACCTTTATATGGTTAGAAGTTTGACCTAGGACAGCGTTCTACCGCCGACACTATGGTGTAGGCTGGACGTACCCACTTCTCGTGCCCTTACTCTAGGGTGCGGGTCGTGACACGATTCCACCATGGAAGATGAGTATGTGGCAGCCTCTGAGGCAGCCAAAGAAGCAGTTTGGCTCAGAAACTTTCTGTTGGACTTGGATGTGGTACCTGTTTGCCTAAGTCTCTTACACTTTATTGTGATAATTGTGGTACAGTTACAAACTCTAAGGAACTACGAGCCCATAAGACAGGTAAACACATTGAGCGTAAGTACCACCGGATATGAGATTTTGTTAAGAAAGAAAAAGTTGTTGTGATCAAGATAACATCGGCCGACAACCTAGTTGATCCCTTTACAAAGAGCTTACCAGCTAAGGCTTTTAATAGTCATTTTGAGGGAATGGGAGTCAGATGTATAGTAGCATGGCTTTAAGTATAAGTGGGAGATTTGTAACAGTATACTGAAAAGCAATGCTTTGAGTGTAAGTGGGAGATTTTTAGGGTTATATACTAAATGTATCACTTTTGTAGTAACCTTATTTCCTTAAATTTTGAACGAGAATCATATGGGCAAATGTTTGCATATTGTTTTTGTTGCAAGTGTTAATACAAATGTCTGATATTCTATATTGTAGATAATATGGTGTGTGATATCATACAGAAGATCATATTATCAGTTCCCTATGGAATATATAAATAGTTCACAACCTAGATGGACTTGGAAAATCTATTAGAAAGTTTGTAGTGTAATATGGTATTAGTCTATCTTGACTATAGATTTACACTAGCACACTTTGTGTGTATTGAACAGGACCACTTGAGGTTATTCTCTTTGTCCTGACTACATAAGTGAACAAACACCACCATTATTATGGATGCTTGTGTTCTTAATCTGGATATAATAACAGATATGTATATGTAGTGTGCATTACTTTGACTCATAAAGGAGTGAGATTCATTATGGGTCAACAACCTCTATGAATTGGGTAATAACATTGTATGTATGATGGGCTGTTGATTATAAATGGAATCCATGTCCCGATACATCGGGTTGATGATGTCCCCTTAAGAAGCTCATAAGGATTGTCAGGTAAACCCTACAAGTGGATTATATCTGACATGATAAATAAAGTTGAGCGGTACTACTAAAGGATAAAAGATGTCGAATCAATATAGTTCTCAATAACTTAATTTGATCGACGGACATTCGATATCTTAACATGGGGAGCTAAACAGGCATATAATAAAAGGAGCCCATAAACATAATTTGGGATTAGAGAGGTAGTGCAACAATAGCTCATTAGTAGACCGAGCTATTGTTAATGGGTCTGGATTGTGTGTTCGGGCTGAACATGGGATATCCGGATCCGTTATGAGGCCTAACTCTAATTTCTCCTTATGGTCCCTGCCATAACCTATATATATCCTCTATTCTCTGGCCGCCAAATTACTGATCAGAAATCTGAAGCTTTTTCTAAATTTATGATTCACGTAAGGAGAGAAAGAGAGGGCTGTCAAGGAGAAGAAAAGGTTGGAAGATCGTCGCCCACACGACGTCCAACTTGAAGAAGGAATACGTTCAGAAGATCTTAGGGTCATCCGCTCGAGATTGCCAAGAACTTCTTGTTTTCTTTCTGCCGTAGGTATAATTCGTGAACCCTAGTTTCTGCCTATGAAGGTTTCGAACATGTATTAAATCTGTTTATCTATCGATCAATACGCACACAAAAGTAATAGTCCCGGGAATTCCCAGTTCCATCACCGATGTGGTGCTCCGCCGTCGACCCCTCCCTCAAGTCGTCCTCCTCCCTTTCTTCAGACACATGGACACACACACATTGACATGACACAACCAGGACACTTTGACACAATCATAGAGACAATCCTAACCCTGACACGTGGACCCGGACACATGGACACACACATTGTGGATTTTAGTATGAATTTACTTATATATCCTCTATTTGATAGTTAATCTCTCTTTGATATATTTGTGTATTACTATGTGATTTATACACATTCCTATATGTATTGCCTAAAAAAGATATGTAATAGCTTATATTCGTACATGAAATGCACATTCATATTTGTTTGCTAGTAAGTGATTAATACACATTCATATTTGTGTACTACTAAGTAATTTTGATATCGAAGATACTAAGGAGTATCCTAGTACCTAGAGTGTATAGAGTGAGTATCCTAGAAGTATATCAAATATTTTAGGAATTATATAATTGTCAAGGTAAGTTTGGAGTTTATTGAAAGTATCTAGAGTGTATAGAGTGAGTGGCCTATAAGATATGGTATAGTGTGAAGTTTAGGTATGATTGGTATATTATCAAGACTTGTGTCAAGATACTATGTATGTAGGTAAGTGCTAGCTATGTAAGTGCTAGCTTGGACACTCCAAGGTCAAGTTTTCCTTGTGGGTTAACCAGGAACACATGATGCTAAACTTGCCATTACATAGATTGTCTAACATCAATTTCAAGAATTTCTCAACAACCCTTCAAGGTTTTAATATATAGTGAGCAATATTATGGGTAAATATCTACTTCAAGAAAGCAGGAATGAAATGACAAGCATTTTGGGCCTTAGCCCTTTTTGGCCAACTTTTTCCTTTTTATTATAAACAACACACTTAATCCTAGATGTGTGCCTAAGCGCCATGTCGCCTCAACCCCTAGGCGCACACACCTAGGTGGCACTTTGGATGCAGTGGCGCACTTCATATAAGCAAAGCGCTGGGTACACTTTTAATAGCAATGGGTTATATAACATGATTTAGGACCAGAACTAGGATATCGTACTGCATTAATAGGGAAGTATGCACACCTTTTAAATTTGAAGCTCTTGATTATCCTTCACAACTGTACACTTGCACGATAATGGTGAACCTTGTTGGCACTTGTCAAATACCTGATTCATATATGAAGTAAATTTTCTGGAAACAAAGTTCCAAAATTTAATACGTAATATTTGCATTGATAAAGGCTTTTTTGTTGTCACCGTTGTTGTAGTATTTTTCTTATTATCATACTTGACCAAAAAAATCTTAATCCACAAGTGGTTTCTGATAGAAATGCTATAGAACTTAGACCAAAATGATACCTTCATTTGGTAATGCTCTTTATCTGAATCAAACTCAAAACCAATTGGTACCACTAAATCCTGGATGTCATCCCTACAAGCAGTAGGATTAATTATATAAAATGATTTATGGAGTTAACTTCTAGAGTCCGTTTCAGCACCTGCAGCCTTTTTAATGGTTTCAAGGCCGACTGAATTCCTGCAATGCACACTAATCATTAGCTAATGACATGAAGAGAATGCTTTGGTAGACCAAAGGGAGGGGGAACCTAGGTCATCCATGCCCACCCCTCAAGGTTTAGCAAGAACTTTAAGAGTACACATGTAATCTCGTCACTAGTCCAACCAGACACTCTTTAGTACAATGTGTATTGCCAACCCAAAAGTTAAGTTCGGATTTGAACTATTTTGTGGTAGTCTTTGATACAAAGGAGTGTAAATGTGAAAGGCTTTGAACATAGGATGTTCCAGATGTGAGCTTGTAAACAAGAACGACTTGCGGACTAGATATTTTAATACACCTACCTTAACTTGAGTAGAAGATTGACCTGCGAAAATCAGCTTCAAATATTGATAAGAATCAAGTTCGGTGCACTATCTAAGCCAATTTGCTCTCTAGTCTAGTCAATCTCAAGCTTGAACACATGTTTGAACTTGAAGTGCAAGCTCACGATCGGGTCAGTAATGGCTTATAACTTTAGACTATATACTTTATGGTAATGCATATGCTACTATTCATTTGTTGTAGTACTCATCTAATCAATTACTTTGTAGTTAATTTCTTCTAACTACAGAGTACATTTGATAAAAGGAATGATTGCTACTTTTGTCACGACCTAAAACCCAAAGCTTTTTGGTTCTAGAAACATGACTTGTTTCTTTCATTCTCTCCCAATAAGCATAATAATGTTTTATCACATGATCACTAACATATAATATATATACTTTAGTAGATCCATATACTTTAATTATAATTATATTCATACTTTACACACATACCTCAATACTTGATATCCAACAATAGTCTTATGTAATAGATATCCATTTAGACATAAGCATAAACCAACAATTGTATATCACGACATATGGTCTTCCTTCTATGTACAATCAAGAATACAATATGAATATTGAGTTATCAGATTCTGTAAACGAATCTTGAGCTTACTCCTGGATAACTTTTTGGTATATAAAGTTAAACCTCTTCTTATATAGCATTCTTGCACTACTGTCACAGAATTTTGGAGCTCCAAATAAATCCCATTCAACTATTAACCTGATAATAAGAGTGAGCAAACTACAACTCAGCAAGCAATTAACAAAATCTACAAGATTCAGCCCATATTTATGTTGCTGTCAACTTCCAATATATTTCTTTCTTATTCGGTATTCTGTTACGTCAAAATTATTAAGTCATACCAAACTTAAATCATATTTCATTTATTAATTGTATTTTTGAAACAAACACATTGTTTTATATTTTCCCTTGTTAACTTGGCAGTACCAACCATAGTTGATGCTTCCATCGATTCTCAATCTTTTCTCCTCCTCTACCTCTTCTTCTATACCAGCAGATATATTTGCTCTGTTTTTTTTCACGTGTGATTAGTTACTGTTCAAATTTTTACACCATACTCAGATTTTTTTGTCACCATTTTTTTCTTCTTTTACTTTTTTCTTACATTCTCTGTACATCTAATACTTTTGTTTTTCTTCTCTTTATTCTATGCTATGTATTTTTCTTACTTTTCTACTACTTCCTTTGTTTTATTATGTATGTTGTTGCTTTCAACCCACAGGGCCCCCATCTCTAGTTTGCAACACCACCACTAGGAACTCCTTACGTCGACCAGCTCCCTCCCTTCTTTATTATTGCTACTAGCACTACAGGAAAAATATGTTTTCATGGCGCTTTGATAGTTTCCACTGGTACTCTGTTATCATCCCTCACATTCTCCCTTAATTAGATTGTTAAGATATAGCTTGGTTAAACTATTTAAGGGTCTGTCCAAACCATTTATAAAGAGATCGTAAGTTCCGTAATAGAATTAATCAGAGAACCATCATACATGATTCTAACATAACAGACCCATATGTATCAGCCAGATGAATCATACAACATTCATCAATCAAGTTCTAGACAAATCATAATCCTTATCTCCCTTAGTTCAGAAAGGCAACTAAATCAACTGACTAAAATCACTAATAAAAACTATCTTTTGTTGTGCGTATATAGGCTGAGTCATTTAATGATCAAACTATCTTTGTTAACAAGACTCATAAGTTAAGTCTGAAATGAGTCTATAAAAGAAAGAGAAAACAGTCAAGACCAGAAATGAAATGAATACAAAGGTACATTATGGTTACTCTACCAGAACATTGAAATAAACAGTGTCTATATGCATGAACTTAACCAAGACCAATCAAATGACAAGCAATTCTGAGTTGAAATTAATTAGAAATCCAAAAATAAACATATGTATATGTTCAGACCTGAGAAAAATACCTTGGAACACAGAACCATATAATGAAGTAAGAAACTCGTGATCCTTATTTTAAACTAGTGCCACAACAAGAATTTCGATCTGGTTGCATCCTTGGAGCAATCCCCCAATTGTGATCCTCTGCCTCTGTGCTGTATCGACTTCGATTGCCACTCCTAGAATGCAAAAGTAAGAGAAAATAATTAAAATGAGGCAGCTGATGAATAGAATAAAAGACCTTTATAGTTCTATTTCCTGAAGAGGGCAGTTATGATCTGCCTTGTACATTCATCTTCCTCCATAAACAGCATCCTCGAGGAGTAAATGATATTATTGTGTTCATAGGATGGAAGCCTTCCGGTCGTGCTCGGACAGGTGCGAGCTGTTGAGGCGGACGGAGAGGAGGCCCGTGGTGGGGTCAAAGGGGAAGTTGCTGATGGAGCACGGGAGTAGACAGGCCGAGAGCCCTTGGTTGACAAGGAGGGAGTGGATCGAGTCACCGACGGCGCGCAGGAAGGGGGCGAAAGGGGGAGGATGAAGGGAGAGAGAGAAACAAAACAAAACAAATGGCTGAGAGAGAAAAATAAAACAAATATTGGTGCATTTAATTTTTTGGGAAACAAAACAAAAATGAAGGTGGAGGATTTCTAAGGTCTGTATTTGGGGGTTAGGGTTTTGGAAGGAGGAGGAGCGGTTGAAGAAAGAGAAGGAATTTGGTGGTCTGCGGAAAAGAAAATAGGGTATACGGAGATAAGGAGAAGTAGAGAAAAAAGGGTTTTTTTACCTGGGCTGAAAATTTCGGGGGAACCAAAAAAAAGAGCGGGAAGAAGGAAAATTATGGGGTTTAGGCAATGGGTTTTGTAAATGTTGGACACGTATTCTTTTATCATGTAAAATAAAAATCTACATTGCTTCTCCTAGGATTCGAACATGAGATCTTCTTTGACATACGAACATTTGAATGTTATAGATTCTACAACATTCAAGAAACGCTATAGGTAGATATTTTTATAGCACTGCAAAAATAATGCTATTGCTAATAACATTTTATAGCGGGGACACTTGAACGCTATAGAAAAAGTGCTTTTGTAGGCCCTATTTGTTGTAGTGTTTATGCATCCATTTGGACAATATACTCCAATAGTGTGTACCCATCGTTGCAGAATTATCTTCAAATGGATATGAATTACTATCTGCGGCATCGTTTGTGGATATACAATCATTATCCTGATGACATGTACGATGTGTGGGATGAATTTATACAGGGGGTAGAGCAGTTCCTGCAGTTCGTAAAGGCTTTCCCTCAGTACGTGGACTGTACTAAAATTAAGTGTCCATATGTGAGATGTCACAACTTGAAATTTTATCCAGCAGTGGATGTGCCATATCATTCGTACTCGAGAGGTTTTATGCCGGATTACTATCAATGGATCTCACACGAAGAACTTATTCCTTTAGCATCAAAATCGGAGCCCAATTTAGAGCCGTATATTGATGTCCATGAACACGCTGATTATGACGAAAGGTGGGTGAACATGATTTTTGATGCTATGGAGCCAAGTTTCGATCTAGACAATCATGATGCGGCTAAGGAGGAACTAAATGCCGATGCTACGAAGTTTATGGAGTTGCTGGAGAATGCAAGGACTTTTTGGAATCCTTGTTGTGAGGATCATTTATCGTTGGAGGTGGTTACAAGACTGCTGAGCATTAAGTCCGATTTTAACATGTCTCAAGATTGCTAGAACTAAATCATCGAATTGATTATAGAGATCTTTCCGGAGGGTACCATGTTACCTACAGACTTCTACTGATTAAAGAGAATGGTGAGATCGCTCTGGATGGAATATGATAAAATTGATGCATGTCACAACGGATGCATGTTATACTACAAGGACGACAAGGATGAAGATGTATACAGATTTTGTGGTGCTAATTGCTACAAGGCAACTAGTACAAGAAGGACTCTAGGTGTAAGAAAGCCGACCTATTCGATGCACTACTTACCTTTGACGTCGCGGTTGCAGAGGTTGTTTATGGTGAATGAGACTGCCGAGAACATAAGTTGGCACCGGCGAGAACAGATCGACGGAGTATTGGATCATCCATCCGGTAGAGAAGCATAGAAGTACTTTGATCGAGAGTATCCAAATTTTGCTTCTGATTCGAGTAATATAAGGTTGGGGTTGTCCTCCGATGATTTTACCCCGTTCGAACTTTTAGGTTTCCAATATTCGTGTTGTCCTATGATTGTCACTCCGTACAACCTACCACCGTGGATGTGTATAAAGACACCTTATATGTTCCTAACTGTTATCATTCCGAGTCCGAACAATCCGAAGAGGAACATCTATGTGTACTTACAACGGTTGATAGATGAGTTGAATCAGCTGTTGAAAGTAGGCGCCAACACGTATAATATTTTCAGAAAGCAGAACTTTCAGATGAGGGCCGCACTTATGTGGATCATCAACGACTTTTCGACCTGTTATCGGGATAGAGTACTCATTGTCGTCTCTTATGTCCGCATTGCATGGATCGTACGAAGGCTTTCCATTTGAAACATAAAGAAAAATAGTGCTTCTTCGATTATCATCGACAGTTCCTGCCGAAGGATCATCCGTTCCTAAGTAACAAGAATGCTTTTCGTGACGGTGTTGTGGAGAAGGCCAATACGTCGCCAAGGTAGACCGGAGACACAATATGGGAGGAGGTCAAATATTTTTTATGTGCTACCGAAGAGCCTACAAAGGGGTACAAGTATGGTGGATTCGGTCGCACTCATAATTAGACGAAAATGAGTAGATTTTGGGACCTGCCATATTAGAATACCAATCTGATCAGAAATAACCTTGATGTCATGCATATCGAGAAAAATGTATTTTATAATACAATTAATAATGTGATGGACGTAAAGGAAAAGATGAACGATAATCCCAAGGCCAGGTTGGACTTGGAAGATATATGCAGACATCCTGCGTTGCATTTGATAGAGGAAGGCAATGAAAAATATAAGAAGCCTAAGAAAATTTTCTCACTGGACATGAAGGATAAAAGGAGATTTTGTAGGTAGATTCAGAGCCTAAAATTTTTTGACGGGAACATGAAGAATTTGAGAAAATATGTCGACCCGTAGGAGAATAAACTGACGGATGTGAAGATCCATGACTGTCACGTATTTATGGAGAGATTAATTCTGATTGTATTTCAAGAATTATTACCGCATGTCGTCTGTGATCCGTTGACAGAGCTGAGCATATTCTTTAGAGATCTTTTTTCTACTAAGTTGTTCGTCGATTGTCTAGAAAAGCAAGAAAAGGACTTTGCAGTAACACTATACAAGCTTGAGAGGGTGTTCCCTCCTGGGTTCTTCAACTCCATGGAGTATTTGCTAATTCATCTTTCCTATATAACACGTGTTGTTAGGCCCATCGGTTATCGGTGGATGTACCCGTTTGAGCGACATTTGAACCACCTAAAGAGAAAGGTGCAAAACAAGGATCGGGTCGAGGGTTCTTTTGTGAAGCCTATGTTCTTGACGAGATTACAAACTTCTATTCGATGTATTTCAAGCCACATGTTGCTACTAATAGAACAAGAGCTCCGAGAAATGACAATGTATATCGTGAATCTAATGATGCAATACTGAAAGTCTTTTCAGAAAAAAATGAAAAAGAGATATCTGAAAGACGAGGAATTAAGGGCTACTAAGTTGTATATATTACTCAACTGTTACAGGGATGAAGTGAAGAAGCTCGAGGGGTAAGTAACTAATATGACCATGTTTACATCATCTATGTAATACGATCCAATATTATTATGATACTAATTGGCCGATGTGTTGTTATTTTTAGCACATTTAATGATGAGGTGAGGTCGAGTAGATAGTACATAACATATGAAGAACTAGAATAGGAAATGAGACATCATTTCCCTTCATGGTTGAGTACATATGTAAGGAGCTCAATAATTACTTTTGTATATGAACTTTACACAGTAATTAACTAAACGTTGAATTTAATTTCTTATCTTGTGGTAATTAGGTCAATCGTCTAGACACAACACTATAAAATGAATCTATTAGAACTATAGCCAAGGTGCTAATTTATGTCATTAAAATCTGGCCAAGCTACTGTGTGAATTGGTTTAGGTTCAAGTCAACAAATGCTCCGATTAGAGAGAGCTTTTCGGATTTTGATTCGACAAAAAATAGTTATTTGTGTATCAAATCTACAAACTACAAAGGTGTCTATCTTGGTAATGATTTCTATGGCGTCTTACGGAAGATTATGGATTTGACATATAACTATGGCATAGAGCAGGCTAAGATCGTGTTATTCAAGTGTGACTGGTTCGATCCGATCCAAGATCAAGGTTAGAAAATTGACAAGCATGGTCTTGTGGATATTAACTAACAATGTCGATATCAAGGATATAAACCATTTGTCCTAGCATGTCAAGCTAAGCTCGTTTACTTTACTACTTATCCTAGATGGGGAACAATGAGGTAGGACTGGTGGGAAGTATGCAATACTAAAGCCAAAAATACCTACGATATTGACTAAATAGCTTATCAGGAGGACGAGCTACTTCTCGTAACTAATACAGTCTATGTGGATACAACAGAAGTTCTTCATTACATGCCTAATCGTGTAGAAGAGGTAAAAGTATTCGAAGAGGAAAACGAAGTAGATGAAAATAAAGATGAAGATGAAGAGGAAGATGAGGACGAGGAAAACGAAGAAGATAAATTTTTAGAAGATGATTAAAAATAAAATATAAATTATGTCATATAACATCTATTTAGACTTGTGAAATGTATTGTCATTTTGTTATACCACTAATTAATCTCTATGTTTCCATCAATCTTACTAGATGGTACCCATGACCCGAGCACGTCACTTGAGATAGACAAATATGGCTGCTAAGGAAGAAGTGGTGCTTTCTGCTGCTGAGGAGGAAGTGGTACCTAAAGCCGAGATCGTAGTTAAGGAGGAAGTGGTACCTCTTATTGCTAAAAAGGAATTGGTACCTCCTACTATTAAGAAGGAAGTGATTCCTAAAGCCGAGATCGCTGTAAAGGAGGAATTGGCACCAGAAGGTAGTAACACCGGAAGTTTTAGTCACCCAGCTCCTATAGAAGATCTTAATCACTCGGACCCTTCTTATGAGTAGTGGCTAAGGGACTGGTATCTGCCTCAGCATAGAGCGTAGAGTCATATGATATGACTTTTGACCGAATTTGTCTCGGCTAAACTTATTTTTAGATTAGACTTCTAACAATGGCCCGGATTTGTCTCTGGTAGACTTATTTCTTGGATGTGGTTGCTTTATTTTCGAACTAGACTTTTGGTTATTATCGAAACTTGGATGTTTCTGGATGTTATTATCTAGACTTGGTTATTATCTAGAAATTCAACGGAGGGTTGCTCCGGGTCTATTTTTTATAAACTATGATTTGTTAAATGCATGCAGATTTGATTTAGAATATGTATTATATTTCTTGTATATATCTATTTTTTTCATCATATGTTATTATCAGGTATGGCAGGACGAAGATGATCGTACCTCGATCAGTCCCAAGGTAGAGGAGCAACCCATCCAGGTAGAGGTTCCACTGGTGGACGGGGGGCTCCTCTGTTATTGGATAATGGTTTCGGACCCTCGTCTCCAACTACTCCAGTGTACCGACCCGTCACATCTCCGACTGCGTCGACGATACGTGGCAGTATTCCTAGGACGGGTAGTTCCAGGCATGAGACTACTAACCCGTCTAGTATTTCTCCTACTTACGGTACTATGAAGACGGAGGAGTAGATGGAGGAGGTCGAACCTACTCCGTCTCTGTATCAGAGTGATCCCCCATGCACCCCTTCGGACGAGACGAGGATGGAGATTTGCTCCGAAGGGCCTACAAAGTAAGTTAATTAGTTAACATTAATTTATATATATATATATATATATATATATATATATATATATATTCATGAATATAATTACCGTTGTATAGATATCATCCCCCGTCGGTTCAGAGGGAACTGGGGCTATTTCGGATGTCCAACTACGGTGGCCCTTAGATCAACTACTCAGATGCCTCGGACGAGAGGAAGGCATTCTGGTTTGCCCACTTCAAGATAACTAAAGTATATTGCTTTTAGTATCAATCATCTTTTATGCATATTATATAAATAACTATTTTAATTCTTGTAGAAAATATATTTTTATCTACCACACCGGGCTGAGATGATCGAGAAGCAATTTCCTGACGCTGCTGCCAAGTTGATCCATGATGCGATTGACGACCAGAAGGCTAGAGAGCGCTCCGGAAGACCGATCCAAGGTTGGATCACGCCCTAGCAGTGGACTGCGATGATGGATAGATTCGATGAGCCTAGGTTGTAATGCCTGTTGTCCGTATTACGTATTTTTGGAATACGTGTACGTATTTTATTCTGTATTACATGATTTCTTGTTTAGCTTGCATCTTGGCTTGGTTATTTCTTGGCTTGGTTCAGTTTTCTTTGGTCTATCATGAACCTTGGATGAACCCCCTACCTACCACCACCATTTATATTTATTAGCCTATTCTTTTCTCTCTCTTCATTAATCTCATCTTCTTCTTCCTCATTACTTCTTATCTACCAGAGAGAGAAGAGAGAGGTCTAGGCAAGTGCAACTTGCTTCATGGAGGAACTCTGATTTTATTGCTCCATTCTCTTCTTTACTACATTATAAAGCACTTTAGAACTTGGCATTTCTTATTTCCATGGCTGGATTCTTGTAGATCTAAGTTTATTTCATTTCCGGATTTCTTGGGTTTTGATCTACTTAATCTTGTTATTTCCTAGTTTTGATGGTTTTATGTTGTAGAGAATTTCGTTCTACCCCATTTTGACCTATAGAAGTTCGGATTTGGGCTCCGGATGATGGAGTTGTGGAGCTTGAGAACTCGGCTCTCATAGTGTTCATCTTCTCAGAAATTTGGAGAAGATGAACTGTGCTTGGACTTGACTTGACCGCATGACAATTCATGCGGCAAGTGATTGAACCGCATGGAACTTAGTCTCAGTCGCATCGGCTGAGTCTCATTCTTGGCCGCATGGACTTTCCCTACTTGGCCGCATATGCGCCCTTGTACTCTTCTGAGCCGCATAGATTATCTTAGCCGCATGAGCCCCCACTTGAGTCACAGCCGCATAGGCGCATGACCCCGCTTCCGCATAAGCTCTGCTCCTACCTGCGCCGCATGGACTCGATTAGTTGAGCCGTATGGACTCGATTGGTTGAGCCGCATGGACTCGATTGACCTGAGCCGTATGGACTCAATTAATCGGGCCGCATGGATCCAAATTGATTCCAGCCGTGAGGGTTTTGAACCCTGCGCTGTATGGATTCGATTGATCTCAGCCGCGTGGGGCCATGTACATCCTCAGCCGCATGCGCCCTTGTCCCCCTGGCCGCATGCGCCCTTGCTCCCTTCCAGCCGCATGCGCCCCCCCTGTCTTGGCCGCATGGGATCCAGTGACCCTGGCCGCATGCGCTCTTCTAATTGGGCCACATGAGTCTTACCCTTTCCTGGCCGCATGGCTCTTCTATAGCATGACTAACCTGACATGACCTGATAGTGGCCCGCCGTGGCGCACTCCTGACAAGTACACTTGACATGATAACCTGACATGATATATCTTAAGAAGCTGTTGCGACGGCTACCTGACATGACATGACCTGTATAAATTACATGGACACCGTGGGCGATTGTGTTTGTACAAATAAACCAGTCCTGTCTTGCATCATGTCTAGGAAGGGACTCCTGAGTACCACGGTCAGGAGTACCTATTGAAATGAACTAAGGACTAATAACTAGATTAATACATTAGTCATGAAGAGATTTCCCAGCTACAGGCAATCCCGTTACCTGGACGCGCCTGGGATCTGTAGCCTGTCGTCGAGTAGGGCACATTTCCAGCACACTGTCATGTGTTGCACCTTTCAAGCTACCTAAAGGTACATGCGTTTCCTGTACGGTGTACCTACCTGAATTCAACCCCTAATTTCGACCTGGGTAACCTGGATGGTCTGCAGGGCTTGTGGCTGTGGAATAATCTTACTGCATCTTGTTAGTAATTAGGCCTGTGACAACCCTAGTTGGTTAAAGTATCAAGCCGTAGTTCTTGCTTGGCCGTGAAATGATTGGATGGAGTCTAACCAGTCTAGTCTTGTCCTGATCCTGTTCCAGATTATTGAATGACCAGAATGCTTGTATTTATTTTACCGATAAATGGTGAGAAACCAAGCTCCGTTCAGACGAAGGGTTACAACCCCGGTCCTTGTTTGGTTTACGGGTCGTAACCTGGTTAATAGTTCCATGGTTATCTCGTCGTATATCATCCTGATGTGTTTTCTTTATTTTCCAGTTCTTACTTTTATTTATATCTTGTGCTGATTACTGGTTTTAGTTCCTAAGTGAAGCTTCCTTTGTGGCACTTGCTCTTTCTGGGATCTGACCCAGCTGGTTTTGTATGGCCAGATTTCGGAGCAGCTCCAGAGGATCCACCGCTTTTCCAGCCCGATGGTGAACACCAGACGTAACCCGGGCAACGAGTGGGTTTATTTTTGCTCTCCCACTTTATTGTAAAAAAATATTCTTTTGAGGCGTTTAGCCGACGAGCACCTGTTTAGCTCGATTGTATTTACTTATTGTCTGCCTACGGGCTGTAACATGATTGACAGATCCTAGGGTTGATCATGTATGACTAAACTCTTGCTAGTCCTCACATTTTGTAACGACTAGCTTCATGATCAGCTGAATATGTAATATTTGGGACGCCTTATTATTGTATATTTAATGATCATACATCTTGTAACATCTATCTACTTGCTTGTGATTGAGACAATAGGCTTGTTCATGACCATAGGAGACTGTTGGCTTGTAGTAAACCCTCATGTATCTAGACAGCCGTGACCGTATAGCGAGATGGAATCCATTTCAATATACGTAGCTGGCTATGTCTGCCCCCGCTCTCCAGTATTCTGGTTCTGGGGCGTGACATGGTTTAAGTGGTAGCCCATGCAGGTCTTGTAAATCAAGATATGTGAGGGTTTACCGAATAGATGTCTCAATCAGTATTCGTCCTTGATCTCTGCTCGTATCTTCTGAATCCCTGGATTCTTGCCCAGATCATGTGCTTGTATCGTTGATCTGTCCTGGTCCTTCCTTATTGTTCCCTATGTCGTCTTCTTCAGCGGTATTGTTCGTGGTCCTACCGACCAGCAAGGTGGAGCACCTCCCGCGGACCAGCAGCAACCCGGAGATCAAGTCCAGCACTCCGGAGTAGCCTCGAGAGTCGAGCCTATTGGAGAGCCACCAGTCCAGCCAGTCCAGCCTGCCGAGCCTGATGATGGCACATTAGTAGGACTCGTCAGGACCTTGATAGCTTCTCAAGATCGTCGTGGAGATGCCTTACAACAGGCATTGGCGGATGCCTTGACCAGAGGAGGTCATCAGGGTAACAGCGCGGCCAACAGCTTCAAGCGCTTGAACCCTCCTTTCTTCGACGGCAACGAGGATGCGATTGCCGCGGATGCATGGTTTCAGGATACCGAGGTGATTCTGGAAGCAGCCAGGACACCAGAGAACGAGAAGGTGGCAGTTGTGCGCCTACAGTTGTTAGATCTTGCCCGCAGCTGGTGGGCAGCTCAGGCCGTTGGATTAGCAGCACCTATTGCTTGGGCGGTGTTCAGAGAGAGATTCCAGACCAAGTATTTCGATGCCGTGGCTCGGTATGATCTGCAGACCCGGTTCACTAATCTGAAGCAAGGAGGCAGGACAGTCGACGGATATGCGGCCGAGTTTTCTAGACTCAGTCAGTTTGCTTCCACCTTGGTGGCGACCGAGTATGATAGAGCCCAGCGATTCCAGCAGGGACTTCACCTAGAGATCTTGTTAGCGGTCGAGCAGTTTGAGCATCAGACTTTTGATGCAGTCTTGAGAGCAGCCCGGAGGCATGAGTATACCTCCCAGAGGATTGTGGATAGGACCGGAGGTCGAAAGAGATCCCACGGCCAGATGAATCAGTCTTCAGCCCCAGCCCCGGCAGCCAGGGCTTTGACTATTGGAGCTCCGAGGCGGGCAGCCTCGGTAACGTCGGTTCAGTATTCCACTCCAACGTACCCTCAGCAGCAGAAGCAGAAGCAATCTTCCGCAGTGGGTTGTTCTCATTGTGGGAAGCCAGGCCATGTAGTGGCAGAATATCACAGGGCGCAGGGATTGTGCCTGGCTTGTGGAGCAGCAGACCATAGGGTTGGATCTTGCCCGAATAGGGGTAGCTCGTCATCATCCAACCTTTCTAGCTATTCGGTGCGAGGACCAGCTCCGGTCCAGCAGCAGCAGCAGTACCCATTGTCGAGGCCCTTGCCGCCTCAGTCCCAGATGTTCCAGCAGCAGAACCCCCAGCAGTATGCACAAGCCCAAGCCTTGAGTCAGAATAGGCACCGAGGATTCCAGCAGAGGGGACCAGTACCCCGAGGGCACGGTCAGGCTATGGTGATGACCGCAGAGGAAGGATTGGCACCAGGAGAGGTAGTGGCAGGTACTATTCTCGTCAACTCCTTTCCAGCATCAGCTTTATTTGATTCTGGTGCATCGTATTCTTTTATGTCTGCACGATTCGCGACACGGATAGGATTGGAGCCCGAGTCATTATCAGTAAGGCTCAATATACTTACTGGTAACGGACTTGTGGGAGTAGATAGAGTATTTTCCTCGTATCGGATCGTAGTTAGCGGTAGAGAATTTCTCGCTAGATTGATAGAGTTCTCGATGGTCGATTATGATGTGGTCTTAGGGATGGATTGGTTGAGGAACCAGTATGCTAGAATAGACTGCCATATTGGTAGGGTTGTTTTTAGCATTCCAGGCGAGCCGGAGTTTTCCTTTTCCCGAGGCGCAGTTGAGCCTTCTCCTCCAGTATTGCGGATGGCAGTAGCAGCAGTACAGTTGCCCAGAATAGTGGATGAGTTCCCAGATGTTTTCCCAGAAGAGCTACCAGGTATGCCTCCGGAGCGGGAGATCGAGTTCACCATAGACTTGATTCCCGGGACAGCCCTAGTATCAGAGAGAGTCTACAGGATGGCACCTTCAGAGTTGGAGATATTGTACAAGATGATTGAAGAACTCAGAACCAAGGGATTCATTCGTGCTAGTGGATCGCCTTGGGGAGCCCCGATGCTTCTTGTGAAAAAGAAAGATGGTACGTCCAGGTTATGTGTTGATTATCGTACCTTGAACTCAGTGACAATCAAGAACAGATACCCTCTTCCGAGGATAGATGACTTATTTGATCAACTCAAGGGGGCTTCAGTATTCTCGAAGATTGATTTGCGCTCAGGTTATCATCAGATCAGAGTCAGAGAGCAGGACATCCCGAAGACAGCTTTTAGATCGAGATATGGGCATTGGGAGTTCCTTGTTATGCCTTTTGGAGCAACCAATGCGCCGGCAGTATTCATGGACCTCATGAACCGCATCTTCATGCCTTACTTGGATCAGTTTGTGATTATGTTCTTGGATGACATCCTGGTCTACAGCAAGAGTGAGGCGGAGCATGAGCAACATCTCAGAGTTGTTCTTCAGATCCTCAGAGAGCACCAGTTGTATGCCAAGTTCAGTAAATGCGAGTTCTGGCTCGATCGCATTTCGTACTTGGGTCATATCATCACCAGAGGAGGAGTGGAAGTGGATCCCCAGAAGATTATGGCTATTGAGTCATGGCCAGTGCCCAGCACAGTTGCAGAGGTTCGTAGTTTTCTTGGATTGGCCGGCTACTACCGGCGATTTGTTTCAGATTTTGCTCGAATTTCAGCGCCATTGACCCAGTTGACCCGCAAGGATGCCCAGTTTGCTTGGACAGCAGAGTGTCAGAGTTCTTTTGAGCAGTTGAAGCGAGGATTGATAACAGCTCCTATTCTCACGCTTCCCGATGGGACCGGAGGATTCTCAGTATATTGTGATGCTTCGGGCAGAGGTTTAGGATGTGTTCTGATGCAGCATGGCAAGGTAATAGCTTATGCGTCACGACAACTTCATGATCATGAGAGGAATTACCCAACCTATGACTTGGAGCTGGCAGCAGTAGTGTTTGCACTTAAGTTATGGAGGCACTATTTGTATGGAGACAGGGTAAAGATTTTCACCGACCACAAGAGCCTGAAGTATGTTTTCACCCAGAAGGATCTTAACATGCGTCAGAGAAGGTGGCTGGAGCTTCTTGTGGATTATGAGGTCAACTTGCAGTATCATCCCGGGAAGGCCAACGTTGTTGCAGATGCTTTGAGCAGGAGAGCCGGAGTTTATTTCCTAACAGAGCAACCAGAGCTGTTAGCAGATCTTCAGAAGATGGGTATTGAAGTTGTTTTTCCTTCCAGTGTGGCATTGATGGCCAGTATGTAAGTTCAATCCTCTATAGTCGAGAGGATCCGGATGGTACAGTCAACAGATTCCAAGCTTCAGCGACTCAGAGCAGAGTGTGAGGCAGGACGAAGACCAGAGTTATGCATTCATGAGGACGGTACACTTCGACATGGTAAGCGTCTTTGTGTACCCAGCGGAGATATCAGACAGGAGATCATGGCAGAGGCACACAGTTCTCAGTATTCCATCCATCCTGGCAGTACGAAGATGTACCGTGATATCCGTCAACATTTCTGGTGGAATGGCATGAAGCGGGAGATAGCTCGGTTTGTCTTTCGGTGTTTGGTTTGTCAACAAGTCAAGGCTGAACATCAGAGGCCGGCTGGACTTCTTCAGCCCTTACCGATTCCAGAATAGAAGTGGGAGCATGTAACCATAGATTTTGTGACTGGATTACCTAGATCCCCAGCTGGTAGAGATGCTATCTGGGTTATAGTTGATCGGCTCACGAAGGTGGCTCACTTTCTTCCATTTAGAGTTGGCCAGTCGACGGCACAGCTTGCGCAGATGTACCTCAGGCAGATTGTCAGGTTGCACGGAGTGCCAGTCAGTATCACCTCGGACAGAGATTCAAGGTTTACGTCGCACTTTTGGCGTAGCTTGCAGGAGAGTTTGGGAACTCGTCTCCAGTTCAGTTCAGCATATCACCCGCAGACAGATGGTCAGTCGGAGCGTACGATCCAGACTCTTGAAGATATGTTGCGGTCTTGCACACTTGATTTCGGTGGTTCGTGGGAAGATTACTTGCACCTGGTAGAATTCTTGTACAACAACAGTTTCCAGGCCAGTTCCAGATGGCACCGTTCGAGGCACTGTATGGTAGGAAGTGCAGATCCCCGTTAGCCTGGGATGATGTTCGAGAGAGACAGATGCTCGGTCCGGAAATGATCGCTCAGACAGTTGAAGTGGTCAGAAGAGTTTGAGATCATCTTCGAGTTGCCCAAGATCGCCAGCGCCATTGGGCCGATTCTCATCGGCGCCCTCTCGAGTTTTCGGTCGGTGATCATGTATTCCTGAGGATTTCGCCTAACCGTGGCGTCATTCGTTTCGGCGTCCGGGGAAAGCTTAGTCCTAGGTATATAGGACCGTTTGACATTCTGGAGCGAGTAGGAGATGTATCCTATCGTCTCGCTCTTCCGCCGTCGCTAAGTGAGGTGCATGACGTATTCCATGTATCCCAATTACGACGGTATATCCCGGACCCGAGCCACATCATGGATCATTCGGAATTGGTTATTGGTACCAACCTTTCGTATGAGGAGAGGCCCGTGTCTATATTGGACCGGAGAGAGAAGATCCTCAAGAACAAGACTATCAAGTTAGTCCGAGTTGCTTGGGGTCATTACTCTTTGGGGGAGTCAACGTGGGAGCGTGAGGACGATATCCGATCGCGATATTCCGACTTGTTTGACTCGTGAGGTATAATGTCTTTCTTATGCCTCATGCCTTCGATTCCTTGCTTGCATGATTGATTGGTTGTCTAGTATAGCTTGCTTGTTATTAGTATAGCTTGTCATTGCTCCTCTAGCCTCTTGATTAAATTCCGAGGACAGAATTCTTTTAAGGTGGGTAGAGTTGTAATGCCTGTTGTCCATATTATGTATTTTTGGAATACGTGTACGTATTTTATTCTGTATTACATGATTTCTTGTTTAGCTTGCATCTTGGCTTGGTTATTTCTTGGCTTGGTTCGGTTTTCTTTGGTTTATCATGAACCTTGGATGAACCCCCTACCTACCACCACCATTTATATTTATTAGCCTATTCTTTTCTCTCTCTTCATTAATCTCATCTTCTTCTTCCTCATTACTTCTTACCTACCAGAGAGAGAAGAGAGAGGTCTAGGCAAGTGCAACTTGCTTCATGGAGGAACTCTGATTTTATTGCTCCATTCTCTTCTTTACTACATTATAAAGCACTTTAGAACTTGGCATTTCTTATTTCCATGGCTGGATTCTTGTAGATCTAAGTTTATTTCATTTCCGGATTTCTTGGGTTCTGATCTACTTAATCTTGTTATTTCCTAGTTTTGATGGTTTCAAGTTGTAGAGAATTTCGTTCTACCTCGTTTTGACCTATGGAAGTTCGGATTTGGGCTCCGGATGATGGAGTTGTGGAGCTTGAGAACTCGGCTCTCATGGTGTTCATCTTCTCAGAAATTTGGAGAAGATGAACTGTGCTTGGACTTGACTAGACCGCATGACAATTCATGCGGCAAGTGATTGAACCGCATGGAACTTAGTCTCAGTCGCATCGGCTGAGTCTCATTCTTGGCCGCATGGACTTTCCCTACTTGGCCGCATATGCGCCCTTGTACTCTTCTGAGCCGCATAGATTATCTTAGCCGCATGAGCCCCCACTTGAGTCCCAGCCACATAGGCGTATGACCCCGCTTCCGCATAAGCTTTGCTCCTACCTGCGCCGCATGGACTCGATTGGTTGAGCCGCATGGACTCGATTGGTTGAGCCGCATGGATGGACTCAATTAATCGGGCCGCATGGATCCAAATTGATTCCAGCCGCGAGGGTTTTGAACCCTGCGCTGTATGGATTCGATTGATCTCAGCCACGTGGGGCCATGTACATCCTCAGCCGCATGCGCCCTTGTCCTCCTGGCCGCATGCGCCCTTGCTCCCTTCCAGCCGCATGCGCCCCCCCTATCTTGGCCGCATGGGATCCAGTGACCCTGACCGCATGCGCTCTTCTAATTGGGCCACATGAGTCTTACCCTTTCCTGACCGCATATGCTTTAGCCGCATGGCTCTTCTATAGCCCTGAATATTAATATTTTATTAGATATTTTACGTCCATTTTATATCCTTACGCCTTTTTTTATGAACTTGATAATCAGGGATTTGTTTAATATGTTTGAAAATGATACCTGAGCATGACACGATAGTGACCCGTAGTGGTGCACTCCTAACATGACTAACCTGACATGACCTGATAGTGGCCCGCCGTGGCGCACTCCTGACAAGTACACTTGACATGATAACCTGACATGATATATCTTAAGAAGCTGTTACGACGGCTACCTGACATGACATGACCTGTATAAATTACATGGACACCGTGGGCGATTGTGTTTGTACAAATAAACCAGTCCTGTCTTGCATCATGTCTAGGAAGGGACTCCTGAGTACCACGGTCAGGAGTACCTATTGAAATGAACTAAGGACTAATAACTAGATTAATACATTAGTTATGAAGAGATTTCCCAGCTACAGGCAATCCCGTTACCTGGGCGCGCCTGGGATCTGTAGCCTGTCGTCGAGTAGGGCACATTTCCAGCACACTGTCATGTGTTGCACCTTTCAAGCTACCTAAGGGTACATGCGTTTCCTGGACGGTGTACCTACCTGAATTCAACCCCTAATTTCGACCTGGGTAACCTGGATGGTCTGCAGGGCTTGTGGCTGTGGAATAATCTTACTGTATCTTGTTAGTAATTAGGCCTGTGACAACCCTAGTTGGTTAAAGTATCAAGCCGTAGTTCTTGCTTGGCCGTGAAATGATTGGATGGAGTCTAACCAGTCTAGTCTTGTCCTGATCCTGTTCCAGATTATTGAATGACCAGAATGCTTGTATTTATTTTACCGATAAATGGTGAGAAACCAAGCTCCGTTCAGACGAAGGGTTACAACCCCGGTCCTTGTTTGGTTTACGGGTCGTAACCTGGTTATCTGAATAGTTCCATGGTTATCTCGTCGTATATCATCCTGATGTGTTTTCTTTATTTTCCAGTTCTTACTTTTATTTATATCTTGTGCTGATTACTGGTTTTAGTTCCTAAGTGAAGCTTCCTTTGTGGCACTTGCTCTTTCTGGGATCTGACCCAGCTGGTTTTGTATGGCCAGATTTCGGAGCAGCTCCAGAGGATCCACCGCTTTTCCAGCCCGATGGTGAACACCAGACGTAACCCGGGCAACGAGTGGGTTTATTTTTGCTCTCCCACTTTATTGTAAAAAAATATTCTTTTGAGGCGTTTAGCCGACGAGCACCTGTTTAGCTCGATTGTATTTACTTATTGTCTGCCTACGGGCTGTAACATGATTGACAGATCCTAGGGTTGATCATGTATGACTAAACACTTGCTAGTCCTCACATTTTGTAACGACTAGCTTCATGATCAGCTGAATATGTAATATTTGGGACGCCTTATTATTGTATATTTAATGATCATACATCTTGTAACATCTATCTACTTGCTTGTGATTGAGACAATAGGCTTGTTCATGACCATAGGAGACTGTTGGCTTGTAGTAAACCCTCATTTATCTAGACAGCCGTGACCGTATAGCGAGATGGAATCCATTTCAATATACGTAGCTGGCTATGTCTGCCCCCGCTCTCCAGTATTCTGGTTCTGGGGCGTGACATGGTTTAAGTGGTAGCCCATGCAGGTCTTGTAAATCAAGATATGTGAGGGTTTACCGAATAGATGTCTCAATCAGTATTCGTCCTTGATCTCTGCTCGTATCTTCTGAATCCCTGGATTCTTGCCCAGATCATGTGCTTGTATCGTTGATCTGTCCTGGTCCTTCCTTATTGTTCCCTATGTCGTCTTCTTCAGCGGCATTGTTCGTGGTCCTACCGACCAGCAAGGTGGAGCACCTCCCGCGGACCAGCAGCAACCCGGAGATCAAGTCCAGCACTCCGGAGTAGCCTCGAGAGTCGAGCCTATTGGAGAGCCACCAGTCCAGCCAGTCCAGCCTGCCGAGCCTGATGATGGCACATTAGTAGGACTCGTCCGGACCTTGATAGCTTCTCAAGATCGTCGTGGAGATGCCTTACAACAGGCATTGGCGGATGCCTTGACCAGAGGAGGTCATCAGGGTAACAGCGCGGCCAACAGCTTCAAGCGCTTGAACCCTCCTTTCTTCGACGGCACCGAGGATGTGATTGCCGCGGATGCATGGTTTCAGGATACCGAGGTGATTCTGGAAGCAGCCAGGACTCCAGAGAACGAGAAGGTGGCAGTTGTGCGCCTACAGTTGTTAGATCTTGCCCGCAGCTGGTGGGCAGCTCAGGCCGTTGGATTAGCAGCACCTATTGCTTGGGCGGTGTTCAGAGAGAGATTCCAGACCAAGTATTTTGATGCCGTGGCTCGGTATGATCTGCAGACCCGGTTCACTAATCTGAAGCAAGGAGGCAGGACAGTCGACGGATATGCGGCCGAGTTTTCTAGACTCAGTCAGTTTGCTCCCACCTTGGTGGCGACCGAGTACGATAGAGCCCAGCGATTCCAGCAGGGACTTCACCTAGAGATCTTGTTAGCGGTCGAGCAGTTTGAGCATCAGACTTTTGATGCAGTCTTGAGAGCAGCCCGGAGGCATGAGTATACCTCCCAGAGGATTGTGGATAGGACCGGAGGTCGAAAGAGATCCCACGGCCAGATGAATCAGTCTTCAGCCCCAGCCCCGGCAGCCAGGGCTTTGACTATTGGAGCTCCGAGGCGGGCAGCCTCGGTAACGTCGGTTCAGTATTCCACTCCAACGTACCCTCAGCAGGAGAAGCAGAAGCAATCTTCCGCAGTGGGTTGTTCTCATTGTGGGAAGCCAGGCCATGTAGTGGCAGAATGTCGCAGGGCGCAGGGATTGTGCCTGGCTTGTGGAGCAGCAGACCATAGGGTTGGATCTTGCCCGAATAGGGGTGGCTCGTCATCATCCAACCTTTCTAGCTCTTCGGTGAGAGGACCAGCTCCGGTCCAGCAGCAGCAGCAGTACCCATTGTCGAGGCCCTTGCCGCCTCAGTCCCAGATGTTCCAGCAGCAGAACCCCCAGCAGTATGCACAAGCCCAAGCCTTGAGTCAGAATAGGCACCGAGGATTCCAGCAGAGGGGACCAGCACCCCGAGGGCACGGTCAGGCTATGGTGATGACCGCAGAGGAAGGATTGGCACCAGGAGAGGTAGTGGCAGGTACTATTCTCGTCAACTCCTTTCCAGCATCAGCTTTATTTGATTCTGGTGCATCGTATTCTTTTATGTCTGCACGATTCGCGACACGGATAGGATTGGAGCCCGAGTCATTATCAGTAAGGCTCAATATACTTACTGGTAACGGACTTGTGGGAGTAGATAGAGTGTTTTCCTCGTATCGGATCGTAGTTAGCGGTAGAGAATTTCTCGCTAGATTGATAGAGTTCTCGATGGTCGATTATGATGTGGTCTTAGGGATGGATTGGTTGAGGAACCAGTATGCTAGAATAGACTGCCATATTGGTAGGGTTGTTTTTAGCATTCCAGGCGAGCCGAAGTTTTCCTTTTCCCGAGGCGCAGTTGAGCCTTCTCCTCCAGTATTGCGGATGGCAGTAGCAGCAGTACAGTTGCCCAGAATAGTGGATGAGTTCCCAGATGTTTTCCCAGAAGAGCTACCAGGTATGCCTCCGGAGCGGGAGATCGAGTTCACCATAGACTTGATTCCCGGGACAGCCCTAGTATCAGAGAGAGTCTACAGGATGGCACCTTCAGAGTTGGAGATATTGTACAAGATGATTGAAGAACTTAGAACCAAGGGATTCATTCGTGCTAGTGGATCGCCTTGGGGAGCCCCGATGCTTCTTGTGAAAAAGAAAGATGGTACGTCCAGGTTATGTGTTGATTATCGTACCTTGAACTCAGTGACAATCAAGAACAGATACCCTCTTCCGAGGATAGATGACTTATTTGATCAACTCAAGGGGGCTTCAGTATTCTCGAAGATTGATTTGCGCTCAGGTTATCATCAGATCAGAGTCAGAGAGCAGGACATCCCGAAGACAGCTTTTAGATCGAGATATGGGCATTGGGAGTTCCTTGTTATGCCTTTTGGAGCAACCAATGCGCCGGCAGTATTCATGGACCTCATGAACCGCATCTTCATGCCTTACTTGGATCAGTTTGTGATTATGTTCTTGGATGACATCCTGGTCTACAGCAAGAGTGAGGCGGAGCATGAGCAACATCTCAGAGTTGTTCTTCAGATCCTCAGAGAGCACCAGTTGTATGCCAAGTTCAGTAAATGCGAGTTCTGGCTCGATCGCATTTCGTACTTGGGTCATATCATCACCAGAGGAGGAGTGGAAGTGGATCCCCAGAAGATTGTGGCTATTGAGTCATGGCCAGTGCCCAGCACAGTTGCAGAGGTTCGTAGTTTTCTTGGATTGGCCGGCTACTACCGGCGATTTGTTTCAGATTTTGCTCGAATTTCAGCACCATTGACCCAGTTGACCCGCAAGGATGCCCAGTTTGCTTGGACAGCAGAGTGTCAGAGTTCTTTTGAGCAGTTGAAGCGAGGATTGATAACAGCTCCTATTCTTACGCTTCCCGATGGGACCGAAGGATTCTCAGTATATTGTGATGCTTCGGGCAGAGGTTTAGGATGTGTTCTGATGCAGCATGGCAAGGTAATAGCTTATGCGTCACGGCAACTTCATGATCATGAGAGGAATTACCCAACCCATGACTTGGAGCTGGCAGCAGTAGTGTTTGCACTTAAGTTATGGAGGCACTATTTGTATGGAGACAGGGTAAAGATTTTCACCGACCACAAGAGCCTGAAGTATGTTTTCACCCAGAAGGATCTTAACATGCGTCAGAGAAGGTGGCTGGAGCTTCTTGTGGATTATGAGGTCAACTTGCAGTATCATCCCGGGAAGGCCAACGTTGTTGCAGATGCTTTGAGCAGGAGAGCCGGAGTTTATTTCCTAACAGCACAACCAGAGCTGTTAGCAGATCTTCAGAAGATGGGTATTGAAGTTGTTTTTCCTTCCAGTGTGGCATTGATGGCCAGTATGCAAGTTCAATCCACTATAGTCGAGAGGATCCGGATGGCACAGTCAACAGATTCCAAGCTTCAGCGACTCAGAGCAGAGTGTGAGGCAGGACGAAGACCAGAGTTATACATTCATGAGGACGGTACACTTCGACATGGTAAGCGTCTTTGTGTACCCAACAGAGATATCAGACAGGAGATCATGGCAGAGGCACACAGTTCTCAGTATTCCATCCATCCTGGCAGTACGAAGATGTACCGTGATATCCGTCAACATTTCTGGTGGAATGGCATGAAGCGGGAGATAGCTCGGTTTGTCTCTCGGTGTTTGGTTTGTCAACAAGTCAAGGCTGAACATCAGAGGCCGGCTGGACTTCTTCAGCCCTTACCGATTCCAGAATAGAAGTGGGAGCATGTAACCATGGATTTCGTGACTGGATTACCTAGATCCCCAGCTGGTAGAGATGCTATCTGGGTTATAGTTGATCGGCTCACGAAGGTGGCTCACTTTCTTCCATTTAGAGTTGGCCAGTCGACGGCACAGCTTGCGGAGATGTACCTCAGGCAGATTATCAGGTTGCACGGAGTGCCAGTCAGTATCACCTCGGACAGAGATTCAAGGTTTACGTCGCACTTTTGGCGTAGCTTGCAGGAGAGTTTGGGAACTCGTCTCCAGTTCAGTTCAGCATATCACCCGCAGACAAATGGTCAGTCGGAGCGTACGATCCAGACTCTTGAAGACATGTTGCGGTCTTGCACACTTGATTTCGGTGGTTCGTGGGAAGATCACTTGCACCTGGTAGAATTCTCGTACAACAACAGTTTCCAGGCCAGTTCCAGATGGCACCGTTCGAGGCACTGTATGGTAGGAAGTGCAGATCCCCGTTAGCCTGGGATGATGTTGGAGAGAGACAGATGCTCTGTCCGGAAATGATCGCTCAGACAGTTGAAGTGGTCAGAAGAGTTCGAGATCATCTTCGAGTTGCCCAAGATCGCCAGTGCCATTGGACCGATTCTCATCGGCGCCCTCTCGAGTTTTCGGTCGGTGATCATGTATTCCTGAGGATTTCGCCTAACCGTGGCGTCATTCGTTTCGGCGTCCGGGAAAAGCTTAGTCCTAGGTATATAGGACCGTTTGACATTCTGGAGCGAGTAGGAGATGTATCCTATCGTCTCGCTCTTCCGCCGTTGCTAAGCGAGGTGCATGACGTATTCCATGTATCCCAATTACGACGGTATATCCCGGACCCGAGCCACATCCTGGATCATTCGGAATTGGTTATTGGTACCAACCTTTCGTATGAGGAGAGGCCCGTGTCTATATTGGACCGGAGAGAGAAGATCCTCAAGAACAAGACTATCAAGTTAGTCCGAGTTGCTTGGGGTCATTACTCTTTGGGGGAGTCAACGTGGGAGCGTGAGGACGATATCCGATCACGATATTCCGACTTGTTTGACTCGTGAGGTATAATGTCTTTCTTATGCCTCATGCCTTCGATTCCTTGCTTGCATGATTGATTGGTTGTCTAGTATAGCTTGCTTGTTATTAGTACAGCTTGTCATTGCTCCTCTAGCCTCTTGATTAAATTCCGAGGACAGAATTCTTTTAAGGTGGGTAGAGTTGTAATGCCTGTTGTCCATATTATGTATTTTTGGAATACGTGTACGTATTTTATTCTGTATTACATGATTTCTTGTTTAGCTTGCATCTTGGCTTGGTTATTTCTTGGCTTGGTTCGGTTTTCTTTGGTCTATCATGAACCTTGGATGAACCCCCTACCTACCACCACCATTTATATTTATTAGCCTATTCTTTTCTCTCTCTTCATTAATCTCATCTTCTTCTTCCTCATTACTTCTTACCTACCAGAGAGAGAAGAGAGAGGTCTAGGCAAGTGCAACTTGCTTCATGGAGGAACTCTGATTTTATTGCTCCATTCTCTTCTTTACTACATTATAAAGCACTTTAGAACTTGGCATTTCTTATTTCCATGGCTGGATTCTTGTAGATCTAAGTTTATTTCATTTCCGGATTTCTTGGGTTTTGATCTACTTAATCTTGTTATTTCCTAGTTTTGATGGTTTCATGTTGTAGAGAATTTCGTTCTACCCCGTTTTGACCTATGGATATTCGGATTTGGGCTCCGGATGATGGAGTTGTGGAGCTTGAGAACTCGGCTCTCATGGTGTTCATCTTCTCAAAAATTTGGAGAAGATGAACTGTGCTTGGACTTGACTTGACCGCATGACAATTCATGCGGCAAGTGATTGAACCGCATGGAACTTAGTCTCAGTCGCATCGGCTGAGTCTCATTCTTGGCCGCATGGACTTTCCCTACTTGGCCGCATATGCGCCCTTGTACTCTTCTGAGCCGCATAGATTATCTTAGCCGCATGAGCCCCCACTTGAGTCACAGCCGCATAGGCGCATGACCCCGCTTCCGCATAAGCTTCGCTCCTACCTGCGCCACATGGACTCGATTGGTTGAGCCGCATGGACTCGATTGGTTGAGCCGCATGGACTCGATTGACCTGAGCCGCATGGACTCAATTAATCGGGCCGCATGGATCCAAATTGATTCCAGCCGCGAGGGTTTTGAACCCTGCGCTGTATGGATTCGATTGATCTCAGCCACGTGGGGCCATGTACATCCTCAGCCGCATGCGCCCTTGTCCTCCTGGCCGCATGCGCCCTTGCTCCCTTCCAGCCGCATGCGCCCCCCCTGTCTTGGCCGCATGGGATCCAGTGACCCTGGCCGCATGCGCTCTTCTAATTGGGCCACATGAGTCTTACTCTTTCCTGACCGCATATGCTTTAGCCGCATGGCTCTTCTATAGCCCTGAATATTAATATTTTATTAGATATTTTACGTCCATTTTATATCCTTACGCCTTTTTTTATGAACTTGATAATCAGGGATTTGTTTAATATGTTTGAAAATGATACCTGAGCATGACACGATAGTGACCCGTAGTGGTGCACTCCTAACATGACTAACCTGACATGACCTGATAGTGGCCCGCCGTGGCGCACTCCTGACAAGTACACTTGACATGATAACCTGACATGATATATCTTAAGAAGCTGTTGCGACGGCTACCTGACATGACATGACCTGTATAAATTACATGGACACCGTGGGCGATTGTGTTTGTACAAATAAACCAGTCCTGTCTTGCATCATGTCTAGGAAGGGACTCCTGAGTACCACGGTCAGGAGTACCTATTGAAATGAACTAAGGACTAATAACTAGATTAATACATTAGTCATGAAGAGATTTCCCAGCTACAGGTAATCCCGTTACCTGGGCGCGCCTGGGATCTGTAGCCTGCCGTCGAGTAGGGCACATTTCCAGCACACTGTCATGTGTTGCACCCTTCAAGCTACCTAAGGGTACATGCGTTTCCTGGACGGTGTACCCACCTGAATTCAACCCCTAATTTTGACCTGGGTAACCTGGATGGTCTGCAGGGCTTGTGGCTGTGGAATAATCTCACTGTATCTTGTTAGTAATTAGGCCTGTGACAACCCTAGTTAGTTAAAGTATCAAGCCGTAGTTTTTGCTTGGCCGTGAAATGATTGGATGGAGTCTAACCAGTCTAGTCTTGTCCTGATCCTGTTCCAGATTATTGAATGACCAGAATGCTTGTATTTATTTTACCGATAAATGGTGAGAAACCAAGCTCCGTTCAGACGAAGGGTTACAACCCCGGTCCTTGTTTGGTTTACGGGTCGTAACCTGGTTATCTGAATAGTTCCATGGTTATCTCGTCGTATATCATCCTGATGTGTTTTTTTTATTTTCCAGTTCTTACTTTTATTTATATCTTGTGCTGATTACTGGTTTTAGTTCCTAAGTGAAGCTTCCTTTGTGGCACTTGCTCTTTCTGGGATCTGACCCAGCTGGTTTTGTATGGCCAGATTTCGGAGCAGCTCCAGAGGATCCACCGCTTTTCCAGCCCGATGGTGAACACCAGACATAACCCGGGCAACGAGTGGGTTTATTTTTGCTCTCCCACTTTATTGTAAAAAAATATTCTTTTGAGGCGTTTAGCCGACGAGCACCTGTTTAGCTCGATTGTATTTACTTATTGTCTGCCTACGGGCTGTAACATGATTGACAGATCCTAGGGTTGATCATGTATGACTAAACTCTTGCTAGTCCTCACATTTTGTAACGACTAGCTTCATGATCAGCTGAATATGTAATATTTGGGACGCCTTATTATTGTATATTTAATGATCATACATCGTGTAACATCTATCTACTTGCTTGTGATTGAGATAATAGGCTTGTTCATGACCATAGGAGACTGTTGGCTTGTAGTAAACCGTCATGTATCTAGACAGCCGTGACCGTATAGCGAGATGGAATCCATTTCAATATACGTAGCTGGCTATGTCTGCCCCCGCTCTCCAGTATTCTGGTTCTGGGGCGTGACATAGGTACAAGGAACGGTCGTTGAAGGCGAAGGCGATTAGGAGGGCAGGAAAGTGGTGTGGTGGCTCGATTCCCATGACAGAACATTTTTGTTGCATGGTATATATTTTATTGAATATATATTATTTTAATGAAAGTAAAAATAAAATATTTAATTTCAATTATAAACAAATTAATTTTAATAGATACACAGGGGTGAGGATGCCAATATGGTGACTGTCTTCCTAGCCACCCATCGGGAGGACGGAAAGCTCATCGTTGAAAGGAACATGAATAGATATGTAAGTATTACTTTATGTTTCATTAACTTTAATATAACTTAGAAAATATGCAATAGATATCCATGTCATTAGTAAGTACCTTAGACATTAGCAACTACGATGATTGATAGTAAATTTTAGGCTTATCGAGATACGTACCTTTCTACGATGAGTTTCTTAGGCTACATGAGCGTGCGAGTGCTAGTGCTCCTACAGAGGGAGGGGCTGGTACTTCCTCATAGCCCCCTCTTCCTCAGTTATGAAGAACAGATGGCAACTCTAGAGGGGGGTGAATAGAGTTTATAATAATAGCCAATAAAAAATTAAACTCTTTCACAAGCTGAAAGTAATCAGAGTAAATGCGGAAATAAATAAGGAGCAAGAAAGCATACGCAAACACAACCGATTTTTAACCTGGTTTCCCTCGTGGAGTACTAGTCCAGGACTGAGAACTCTAGCTCAGGATTAAATCCACTATTTTTGAAATAGTAGTTACACCCCGTGCCTTTTCTTTAGAAGAGCACGTCAACTTCTTACAAAGATCGCAGTGGCGATGCTTGGAATTTTCCAAGCGACTTCTTGAACTCTTGCACAAACTCCTAACTGAAAAGTACTGAGCACTTGAGGCTTAGGAAGCTTGTGGCTAGTAGATGAAAAAGGTTATGGCTTGTATAGAGCTTTAGAGAGAAGAGAAGATTGGATGATTGAAAATGAGAGAATTTATGGCCTATTTATAGGATATCAGGTAGGCAGAATTTGGTCAGAATTCTGGTTGGAATTTTCAAAAAATTGGCCGTTGGACAACTTGCAACCAACCAACCCTAAAAATTAGGGTACTAATTTTTAGGGGGCAGAGTTCGACCCGAGCTCTGTGTGGAGGTAGAGTTCGGCCCGAACTCTGTCTCCAGAGCACAGAGTGGGTCAATGGGTATTTTGGCTTATTTTGATTTGTGTGGAGCTTTTGATTTTGAGGTATGGGTATAGGTTAAGTCTCAGATGCTCAGCACAGCTCAGTTTACATAAGTCTAGACTCAATAAAATTATAAAATACAGACTCAAAGATATGTTGTATTGCAGGAGCGAGCTGTCGTCTAGCTTGTACAGAATATTGCCTTCATGTGTCGTATTGAATTATCACAAGTATCATATAGTCAATTTTATCAATATTTGGTTGACTGTGATTTTGTGTCAACAATCTCTCCCATATTGATAATTGACAAAATAATAGTTTGTATATTCAATATTCATACCTGGACACATTTTAAGAGCAATGGCATAGCTCCCCCGTAATCAGTGCCGAGCTAGCAATAGCTCCTCCGTAAACATTGCTTTGAATCCTGTTGGCCTGATAAAAATATTCTTCCCAAAGCAAAGATACAGATACAAAAGAATATAGAATATACCAAAATTTTTCCCCCTTTTGGCATTTAGCAAATAACCATAAACAATAAGAACTGGCAAGCACACCAAAAGATAATAGATGAAACTGCATAGAAACTGATAAAACTGCTGAATGTCTCAAGAGTCACACATAATAATAAGTCTAATACAACCAAAGTCCATAAAATCAACTAATCCAAAATGCATAAAACATAAACTACGATCCCAGTAGCACCAGCAAGTAGAAATCCATATCCATCATTGAGCTCGTGAAGGCCCAGCGTCGTCGGATGGATCAGTGAAGGAACGACGAGGGTCCACGAAGGCCGCATCCGGATCCAAGTAGGGGATAACCCAAGGGTCATCGATACGATATCCATCGCGAGCAGGGTCCCGTTCCATTGGAATAGGCATAGAAGGATGTCGGGACATGGAGTACCAAATATCATGCAGTGAGTTGCTAATGGCACTCATCTGCAAGGTAGTCCAGTAGTCATGCTGAGTCCAGTTATCATCCTCTAAGGTGAATCGATCGCGGAGCATAGTCTGGAGTGACTCTAGAGTGGCAGGAGGAGGAGGAGGATCCTGTCCAAGAGGAGGGGCATCGGGCTCATCGTCAGAGTGCTCGGACACAACAAGTGAGCCAACTGCTGCCTAAAGCCGCCGTGCCTTAGAGAGGAAGGCAGGGGCAGGTAGGAACTGGCACTCATCAAGAGGTACACGAAAAGCACGAAAGATCATAGGAAGATACAGAGCATAAACCAAGGATCTTGGTTTCTTCTTAGAATTAATCATCCAGTCCATCATGGTACGTGGGAGATTAAATAGAACATGAAAGTGGAGGTAATACAAAGTCAAGATTTCAAAGTAGGTAACTTCATCGGTGGATCTCGCTTTGGGCAGAATAGTGTCGAAAATAATCCGATGAAGTTCATAAAAATAGGGATTGAGAAACTTAGCCAAAAGCTTGCGAGGATGTGTGTTAGGGGTACACAAGTCGTCCTTAAAGCTATCAAGGAAAGACCCATCGGGAAATTGAAACGATCGAGCTTCAATAAGTTTTTCCCATGAGTTTGGCTCCAGGAGTTCAAGGTGTTCGGCCAATTCGAAATCATCGAAAGATATATCAATGCCCGCAACCCATGAAAAAATATGTGTATCATCATGAGTTAGGTTGCAATAGAACATTTGAATAGCATTGCGATATATAACCGAGTTGGTGGTGATAAGTTCATCAAGACAAAGATCATGAAAGAGTGAATCATATTGTGAAAATATAGTAAAATTGATAGAATGACCCGCAAACACCGGACGTGTCCGAAAATCACTAAACCATGCATTGGAAGCGTCAAGTGATACAAATATCCGGTCGTCATACGTGTTGGGGTCGAGTGGACGAGGTGGGTTGAACAACGGGTGGATAGGTGGTTGATTGGATTGTTCAACGGGCGGTTCAACAAGAGTAGGAGCATCCGAAGAGGACGCACCCTTGGTTCGAAGTCTCTTCCCTCTATTGAACAATCGTGGAGCCATGAAATAATAAAGACAATGGAAGAAATTGAGATAGAGAAAAGTGTTGAGATATACCTCAAAGTGATGATGAAATATGAAGGAGAATGGTGAGAGAAGCCTTCTCCTTGAGTTTTAAGAAGAGATATGCTCTAGGAAGGAAGAACTAGGGTTAGGGTTTGGAGAAAAGTAGTTTGGAGAAGTTTAGAAGGTGGTAATGGAGGAGAGAAGAGGGGAAACCGAATATTTGTGTATGGGTTCGAATGGTCGAAATGGATGTGGGCTATTGGATCAAGTTTTGATCAGCCGCTGAGGCTGCTCCCGGTTCTGGAATAGCCAAGCCGAATTCGGCCTGAACTCTAGGTAGGGCAGAGTTCGGCCCGAATTTCGGATTCTGTAACCAGAACAGAAATCACGCTGTAAAAAAAATTTGATTGAGTGAGAGAGACCAAAGGAATATGATAAGTAAGTACATATACAAGATTGAGAAATACCCAAGTGGAAAATGACAGAAAGTTAACTTTGAAGCAAAGTGAAGTTGGAAAATCTGAATTTCAGCATGTGATAAATAAAAATGAACCATGTAATAAATATGAAATTATGCCATAATTTAATATTTTGAAGCTGCCATGGGTTAGCTACAGGGGCCAGATCTCAGCTAGTGGTAGTCCTAAGGACTAGTGCACCGTGTCGCTTAGGCTTTTATGCCTTGTTGTCAGAAGGACCCTTTCGGCTTGTACCCATAGCAATTTCATCATAAAAGAATCAAGACATACTCGATATTTACGCAGGTTATTTTAATGAATAACAGCTTCATCCAAGATTCCAAGTTTACGACAAAGAAAATTGAAACGCTCTTCGCATAGTAGTTTTGTAAAGAAATCTGCTAGCTGATGATCAGTGTCAATAAATTCTAAGTTAATAGTGCCTTTTTGCTGATGATCACGCAAAAAGTGGTGATGTATTTCAATGTGTTTCGTGCGTAAGTGACATATAGGGTTCTTGGTGAGATTTATAGCACTAGTGTTGTCACAAAAGATTGGAATGTGCATAAAAGATAAGTTGTAGTCTTCAAGGGTTTGCTTCATCCACAAAATTTGTGTACAACAACGCCCAGCTGTGATGTATGCAGCTTCTGTTGTGGATAGTGCGACAGAATTCTACTTCTTGCTAAACTAAGAGACTAGAGCTTTTCCTAATAAATGACACGTGCCACTTGTACTTTTACGGTCGACCTTGCATCCAGTAAAATCAGCATCAGAGTAACCAATGAGGTCAAATGATGTTGATTTGGGATACCATAGGCCCACTGTAATCGTACCTTTAAGGTATCGAAAGGTACGCTTAACAGCGGTCATGTGTGATTCCTTAGGATTAGCTTGATATCTAGCACACAGGCAAACACTAAACATAATATCAGGGCGACTAGCAGTTAAATAAAGTAGACTGCCTATCATACCTCGATACTTACATTGATCCACAGGTTTGTCGCTTTCATCTGGTTCTAGTTTAGTTGTAGTAGCCATTGGAGTGCTGATTGGTTTGACGTTGTCAAGGTCGAATTTCTTCAGCATGTCCTTTGTATACTTTGACTGACAGATAAAACTTCCATTTGACATTTGTTTGACTTGCAGTCCAAGAAAGTAATTGAGCTCCCCCATCATGCTCATCTCAAGCTCGGTCTGCATACACTTGGCAAAATCTTGACAGAGGGTTTCATCAATAGAACCAAATATAATATCATCTACGTAAATTTGTACTAAGAGAATAGTGTCTTTGAATGATTTTATAAAAAGTGTAGTGTCAATATTCCCTTTTGAAAAACCTTTTTCAAGTAAGAAATTGCTTAGCCGTTCATACCAAGTTCTAGGGGCTTGTTTGAGGCCATATAGCACTTTCTTCAGCTTGAAAATATGGTCGAAAAATTTGTGATTTTTAAAACCAGGGGGTTGTTTTACAAAAACTTCCTCCTTAATAAATTCATTCAAGAAAGCACTTTTAACATCCATTTAAAATAATTTAAAATTTTAAAAATTAGCAAATGTACAAAGCATCCGAATGGATTCCAATCTCGCAACAGGAGCATACGTCTCATCGTAGTCGATACCTTCCTCTTGGTTGTATCCTTGGGCTACCAGACGAGCTTTGTTGCGTGTAACTGAACCATCTTCATTTACTTTGTTTCAAGAAACCCATTTGGTACCAATAATCGAATGATTTGCTGGCCTAGGAACGAGTTCCCATCCTTGGCTCCTCTCGAATTGGTTGAGTTCCTCTTGCATGGCAGAAATCTAAAATTCATCATTAAAAGCTTCTAAAATGTTTTTTGGCTCAATTTGTGAAATAAAGGCAGTGCTAGCAATGAAGTCTCTTAATGATGATCTAGTAGTTACTCCGCGTGAAACCTCACCTATTACCAAATTTTCTGGATGTGACGGCTTGAAAGAGAATTTCTTTGGCAAGCCCTCCAGAGAATAGGTTTCGGTGGAGGTATTCATTGGAGTAGAAGTTGATAGCTCAACATCATCATCAAGAGTGGCTGCTGTACTGTTATCCTCATCAAAAGTCACATTGGTAGACTCTTCCACAATTAATGAGCGTTTGTTAAACACTCTATATCCCTTGTTCTTGGGAGCATAGCCAAGGAAAATACCATCGTCAGCTTTGGCATCAAATTTACCTAAGTTATCTTTGGTGTTAAGGATAAAACATCTACAACCAAAAACTCTAAAATAGAAAATATTTGGGGTTCTTCCAAACCAAAGCTCATATGGTGTTTTCTTCGTAATAGGACGAATAAGCACCCTATTTAAAATTTGGCAACCTGTACTGACAGCTTCAGCCCAAAAATATTTTGAAAGTGAAAACTTGTTCAACATGACTCTAGCCATATCGCCAAAAGTCCTATTCTTCCGTTCCACAACACCATTTTGTTGAGGAGTTCTTGGACAAGAAAACTCATGATCAAAACCATTAGAGTCACAAAACTTTTCAAAATCAGAATTTTCGAATTCGCCTCCATGATCACTTCGGATTCGAGTAATCATGTAGCCTTTTTTGTTTTGAACTTTCTTAACAAAAATCTTAAAAACTGAAATAGCATCACTTTTATTTGTAAGAAAGAAAACCCAAGTAAATCTAGAAAAGTCATCAACTATAACAAAAGCATAGAGTTTTCAACCAAGACTGGCTACTCTACTAGGGCCAAATAAATCCATATGAAGTAATTGCAAGGGTCTAGTAGTGCTTACAGAGTTTATAGAATAAAATGAGGACTTGGTTGCCTTATTCAATTCACATTCGGCACATACAATATCCTTTTTGAATGTGATGTCGGGCAAGCCTTTAACTAGCTTCTTAGTCGATAGCCTGGATATAGTATCCATATTGGCATGACCAAGACGCTGGTGCCACAGTAATCTTTCATCCTTATGAGCATATAGGCATCAACCTGTATTATTAGTATCTCTAGACAGATAGAAAATATAAATATTATCCTCTCTTATCCCTTCAAAAGCAATGTCTCCCTTTGACCTATCATAAATAAAGCATTTATCTTGTCCAAAGTTAATGTCATATCCATGGTCAGCAAGATGACTAATGCTGAGCAGGTTATGCTTTAACCCGGTCACTAGGCAGACATCCTTTATTACGGGAGAGGGAGGATGACCAATAATACCATTACCTATAATATACCCTTTTAGGTTGTTACCGAAGGATATATATCCTTCTCTCTTCATCGATAGTGATACAAAAAGATTTGCATCTCCTGTCATATGCCGCGAGCATCCACTATCGAGAATTCACTTACTCTTAGTCGAGGAGAGAAGGTCTACCTACATCAAGAGTAGATGTGACCTTTGGTACCCAAGTTCTTGAGGGTCCTGAAAAGTTAGTTTTCGAAAACCATGCATATATGTTTCTATCTACTAATCTTCTAACTCTACGTTGTGGTGAAATGTGTCCATATAATCCACAATAAGTACAAATAGCATTCCTATTTATGTTAGGAGCATGTTGATGATGTCTATATGTAGAGTGGTATGGAGTAGCATCATGATGATGTCTATATGTAGAGTGGTGTGGAGTAGTATGGTGATGATGTCTATGTGGAGTATGATGATGACTATATGTGGCTGCAGGATGATGTTTATAACTATAAGGAGTATGATGGTGATTTTGTTTATGTGTAACATAGTGATGATTGTATCGACGTGTAGCATGGTGATTATGTATCATATTGAAGTGAAAATTATTTCTACGTCCATGTGGTTTGTGTGCTTTTTGAAAATGGGTATACATGAAAGCATGATTGCGTGCTGCAGGTGTATGACGTGTTTGACTAGTATGAGAAGTGTTGTGCTTTGTGCGTGTCCCATGTGATTGGATTTGAGGTTGAGCAAACTGTTTTCCTAATCTAATCTCTAATTTCTTAGAGATAGCCTGCAGTTCATTAACCTTAGCATTCAAACCATATATCTTAGTAATAGAAATCTTGTGTCTACTCTTTTCTTCAGCAAGCTCCGTGTTGAGTGCTGTGATTTCTTGTGTTTGTTATTCAATACGTACTTCGGCATCATGTAGGCTTAATTTAAGCTTAGATACCTCATTTGTGACTTCCGTGGGTGAAGTGTCTCTAATGTTATCAAGCAATAAAGAGAGTCTTTGAATTTCGACTTCATGACTTTTGATCTTTTCCTTGGCATGTTTATATTTACCAATGACTTTCTTGTGGTCATCAAGTAAATCGGTGAAAGCATCGCCAAGTTCATCAAAAGTGAAATCATCAAGAGTTTCGTTTGATACCTTGTCGGACGTTGCCATTAGGCACACATTTGTAGTGTCTTGAGGAGAGTCCGTTTCTTCCTCGGAGTCACTAGCTTCGCTTTCATGCCAAATGCTTGTGTTGGCATATTTCTTTGAGGAAGCCTTCTTGTATGGTTTCTCATAATGGTTGCTCTTCTTTAAGAATGGACAGTCTTTTCGGACGTGTCCAGTCTTCTTACAACCGTAGCATATTGGCTCTTCTTCATCATCTTCTTGTGGTTTCTTCTTTCTTCGATTGAAGCGAAGGAATTTTTTGAAGTTGTGGACAAGAAGAGCTTGATCATCACCTTCCGAGTTGTCGTCATCCGTCTCTTCGGGGTCAGCCCTTCGTCGGTGAGCTTTGAGGGCGATATCCTTAGCCTTAGGAGCAGGCTCTTCGAAGTCTTTGAGGTCAAGCTCATGAGTCATCAGCTTTTCCATCAAAGTCTCTATGGACATAGTTGTGATATTATTTCCTTCTATGATGGCTGTCACCTTAGGATTCCAAATCTTTGGTAGCCCCCTAAGTATCTTGCGAATCTTCTCGTGATTTGTATATTATTTGCCGAGCGAAGATAGGGGATTGATGATGTCGAGGAATCTTGTGAACATTTGTGTGATCGTCTCATTTGGCTTCATCTTGAAAGCCTCATATTCTTGAGTGAGACGGCTTATCTTCGATTCCTTGACTTGGGTTTTTCCTTCATGCGTCACTTTTAGAAGTCTCCATACTTTGTGAGAGGTGGTGCATGTTGAGACCCTGTTGAACTCATTCCTGTCTATAGCACAGAATAAAGTATTAATAGCTCTTACGTCTAGACTCGCCTGTTTCATCTCTTCGTCAGAATATTTGTCATGGGTTTTCTCAACGAGATCACCATTAACAACTATCCTGGCGGGCTTTTCGTAACCATCGGTGACAATGGTCCACAGGTCAAAATCTAGCGACTTGAGATAAAAACTCATCCTTGTTTTCCAATAGGTGTAGTTAGTTCCATCAAATAGGGGAGGCCTATGAGTGGACTGCCCTTCACCGTGATTGGAAATCATGGATTGTGTGGTTGCCATGGATCAGCTCTAGGATGTTAGTCCTTGTTGAGAGAACAGAGCTCTGATACCAATTAAAGAACAGATGGAAACTCTAGAGGGGGGTGAATAGAGTTTATAATAATAATAGCCAATAAAAAATTAAACTCTTTCACAAGCAGAAAGTAATCAGAGTAAATACGGAAATAAATAAGGAGCAAGAAAGCATACGCAAATACAGCCAATTTTTAACCTGGTTTCCCTCGTGGAGGACTAGTCCAGGCCTGAGAACTCTAGCTCATGATTAAATCCACTATTTGTGAAATAGTAGTTACACCCCGTGCCTTTTCTTCAGAAGAGCACGTCAACTTCTTACAAAGATCGCAGTGGCGATGCTTGGAATTTTTCAAGCGACTTCTTGAACTCTTGCACAAACTCCTAACTGAAAAGTATTGAGCACTTGTGGCTTAGGAAGCTTGTGGCTAGTAGATGAAGAAGGTTATGGCTTGTATAGAGCTTAAGAGAAGAGAAGAGAAGATTAGATGATTGAAAATGAGAGAATTCATGGACTATTTATAGGATATCAGGTAGGCAGAATTCGGCCAGAATTCTGGTTGGAATTTTCAAAAAATTGGCCGTTGGACAACTTGCAACCAGCCAACCCTAAAAATTATGGTACCAATTTTTAGGGGGTAGAGTTCGGCCCGAACTCTGTGTGGAGGCAGAGTTCGGCCCGAACTCTGTCTCCAGAGCACAGAGTGGGTCAATGGGTATTTTGGCTTATTTTGATTTGTGTGGAGATTTTGATTTTGAGGTATGGGTATAGGTTAAGTCTCAGATGCTCAGCACTGCTCAGTTTACATAAGTCTAGACTCAATAAAATTACAAAATATAGACTCAAAGATATATTGTATTGCAGGAGCGAGCTATCATCTGGCTTGTACTGAATGTTGTCTTCATGTGTCGTATTGAATTATCACAAGTATCATATAGTCAATTTTATCAATATTTGGTTGACTGTGATTTTGTGTCAACAAGTTAGAGGACGAGCTCTGGATAATCGCCGTTGGTGGTCTTCAGAGGGGTACATACTACGGTACAGGATCCTACAAGGCCTTTGTAGTGACACAGTCATCCAGGGCCCCTTCTGGCAGTTTGCCCCTACAGCCCTCACAGAAGTCGGCCCGAGATGATGAGAACTTGTGTCGCCAGGTTGTTGAGCTGCGTGACGAGATGCTGTGGAGGATTACGAAGCAGCCCCAGTCTCAATTGCAGAGGGACAATACGGTGCTTACTGCATGATTTGATATGCTCAAGCACACCATAAGGGAGACGCTGTGACCATGACGAAGATGAGTAAGAGGATGGATATGTTGGCACAGTTTATTTTGATAACATTAACAGCATCTTCGTAGTCTAGTTTTCTCTATTTTCAGATTGATAGTATTTCAAAAGCTCTACTACATAAAGTCTGTCCATTCAAGACAAGTCATCAAAGCCTTGAAGACTGAAGAAAAGACCGACCATCCTTAAAAGACGGCTCTCAACTTTCTAAGGTTTCGAGTCTGTACAAGGTCTATATCTTTCTGTAAACGCTTAAGGTTGGATGACAAAAACTAAAAGCTTTCTATTTTTTCAGTCAAAAATCAATGTCTTAAAGAACGGCATACCAACGGTATACTACGGCATACCGACGGTATACCATTTTTATTGGCCACAAAATTTCTGTGACAAATATTGGCATACTGACGGTATACTACGGCATACCGGCGGTATACCGTTTTGTTTGCCATAAAAATGTTCGGTGAGAAATATCGAAATACTGACAGTATAATACGGCATACCGACGGTATACCGTTTTGTGAGCCATAAAATGTTCAGTTACAAAGCATCGGCATACTGACGGTATACTACGGCATACCAACGGTATACCGTTTTGTTCAGCCACAAAATGTTCTGTGACGAACATCGGTATACCGAAAGTATACCGGTTCCTTTTATTTGATTTTTGAATGGACGATAGCAGCATTAATTGCTAGCATTAAATGCTCCCAACGGATATAATTATTACCGTTACTATTCATAACGGCATACCGACGGCATGCCGGTTCATACCGACGGTATGCTGTCTGGGCTATATCCTGAAGCATTAAATGCTACCTACTCTTGGTTTCTTTATAAAAGGATGCCTTCTCTCTCTTGAAGGCTCATCCACTTTAGCCATAAATTTTTCAACAACCAAGAGCTCCACCATTACTCTCTACACAAGCTTTTAAATGTCATCCATTCCCAAAGTGCTAGAGTATTCAAGAGTTGTACCTTTCGACCTTCAAGTCTTAGAAGATCAACAGGTTCTCTTCCTTTCCTTTTGAAGTTGGCGAGCCTTCGTAAGAAAACTCGTGTGTAAGAAGTTGGCGAGTTCTTCGGATCCAAACTCGTGTTGAAGTTGGCGAGTTCTTCGGATCCAAACTCGTGTGTACTATTTTAATAAATAGTGGATTTAAGCCGGAGAGAGTTCCGGGACTGGATTGCCTCTAGAAAGGATACCAGGATACATCACATGTTTGATTTTCTTACTCTCTTTCTTTAATTGAAGAATATAGCTTCTTGTGTTTAAATTATTTTATTTCCCTATTTACCCCCTCTAGGGTTCTACAATTGGTATCAGATCTTTGTTCTCTTGATTTGGATTTATACCCTTAGAGTGATCCATGGCCACTAACCCTAGTATCAATACATTCGACAATGAGGGACACTCCACAAATAGGTCTCCTCTATTTGATAGAACCAACTATAACTACTGGAAGATTAGGATGAGCATTTATCTAAAGTCCATAGATTTCGATTTATGGGATTGTGTGATAAATGGTCTCCCTACTCCTTCCGGAGTTATTGAGGATGTAGTATCTGACACCCTTAGTGACAAACTCACTGAGAATGTCAAGAAGCTTGCTAGTCGAGATGCCAAGGCTATGAATGCTCTTTACTGTGCTCTCGATAGCAGTGAATTCAATAGAATCTCTACTTGAAAGACTTCAAATGAGATTTGGAAGTTGCTTGAAGTTACACACGAGGGTACATCACAAGTAAAATAATCAAAGATTAGTAGACTCACACAAGAATATGAGTCTTTTAAGATGAAACAAGATGAGTCTATTACTTGCATGTTTACTCATTTTGGTGATATCGTTAATTCTCTTTCATCTCTTGGTAAGGAATATCCTGCTCATAAAAAGATCAGGAAAATTCTCAGAGGATTGACCAAAGGATGGATTCCTAAAGCTACCACCATCATTGAAGGGAACGACCAATCAGTCATGAACCTTGAGACCCTCATGGGAAAGCTTATGACTCACGAACTTGACATAAAATATCAAAAAGAATCTTCTATATAAGAGAAGGAGAAGGAGAAGGCCAAAGAGAAGGAGAAGTCTCTAGCTCTCAAGGCTACAAAATCTTACTCAAAGGATAGCTCCGACGACAACGAGTCAGATGATGATGAAGAAATAGCTCTCACAGCTAAGCACTTTCGAAAGTTCCTCAAATTCAACAAAGCCAACCGCTTTAGACGGGACAACGATGAAGATCCGGCATGCGACCAATACAGAAGAACCAGTTACATCAAGAGAGATTGTCCCATGACATGAAAAGACTCAAGTAAGTACGAGAAGCCTAGCAAAGGAAGCTCGTCCTCCAGTAAATTGGCCAACACAAGCATTTGGTGTGAGAGCGACGCTAGCTACTCCGACAACGACAAAGATTTCAAACACAATGCAAACATTTGTCTCATGGCAACCGATGAGGTACTCGATGATCTCTCTTTAAATACTCTTACATATGATGACTTGGAAAATGCTATTCGTGAACTACACGAAGAACACAAAGGTGTTAGAAATAAGTACAAGAAATCTCTAAAAGAGGTTGATGCACTTCAACTTGAAGTAGAAAGACTCTCTAACATCATTATTGATGTAAAAGGAAAATCTCCTACTTTCGACATGGATGAGATAGAGTCTTTGCGACTCAAGTTACAAGAATCTCAAGCTATCATCACGAAAAAGGATGATGAGATTCAATCCCTCAGAAGGGCTTATGATTTTGCCATGCATAAGGTTCAAGCTGCAAATAGAAGAGAGTATGATACTTCTACTAAGTATAATGATCTTCTTGTGCAGAGTAAGAAACTAGGTAATAAGAATACTACTCACACACATGCTCCAAGACACCCCCACACTCATCACAATACTAGTCATATTTCTTACATGAATAAGAACACGACACACAAGTCCTATCATAACACAAGGAAAGGACCGTTTGTTAAGAAGAATACCTTGCATCATGCTTTCAATTATCATCATCATAACACTCATGATAGAACTCCTCGCACTAAAGTTTCACATGTGCATAGCACTCACACATTTTCTTCTAAATCTTCTATGATGTGCAACTATTGTGGCTTGCTTGGACATACTTCTAATTATTGTATAACAAGGAAACAAGTTGATATGAAAGTTTATAAATGGGTTTCTAAGACTAACAATCAAGGACCCAAACAATCATGGGTACCAAAATGTTCATCTTCAACTTATGGTGTAGGTGAAGAATCCTTGTCATGCTAGAAGCAAGTGGATCCTCGATAGTGGTTGTTCACGGCACATGACCGGTGATGCTGCACTTTTTACAATGCTATCGATGAAGAAGGAAGGATACGTTTCTTTTGGTAACAATCTAAAATGTTACATTATAGGAAATATTAATATCGGTTCCCCTTCTTATCCTTGTATTAAGAATGTTTGTCTTGTTACAAATCTCAAACACAATCTTCTTGGTATTAGTCATCTTAGCGATAATGGTTATGACATTAAGTTTGTTAAACTCAAATGCTTCATTACCGATAGCTCTAGTGGATCTATAGTATATGAAGACATTAGAGAAAACAACATCTATGTTCTATATCTTGTCGAAGGTACTAACAATGGCAGGTGCCTAGTTGCAAAGAACGATGAAAGTTGGCTTTGGCACATGAGGCTTGGACATACCAACATGGATACCATTTCTCGTCTTGCAACCAAGAAGCTCGTACGAGGACTTCCAAGCATCCCTTTCAAAAAGGATATGGTATGTGAAGAATGCGAGAAAAGTAAGTTGACCAAGTCATCCTTCAAATCTATCAACTCTGTGAGTACCACTAGACCACTTCAATTTATTCATATGGATCTATTTGGTCCTAGTAGAGTAGCTAGTCTTTGAGGCAAGCTTTATGCTTTTGTTTTGGTTGATGATTTTTCGAGATTTACTTGTCTTGCTTATAAAAGTGATACTTTTTGTGAATTTGTTGCTTTTCGTAAACGTGTTCAAAATGAGAAAGCCTTTTCTATTAAAAAGATTATAAGTGATCATGGAGGAGAGTTTGACAATGCCGATTTTAAAAGATTTTGTGAAAAGAATGGTTTTGGTCATGATTTTGCTTGCCCTCAAACTCCTCAACAAAATGGTGTTGTGGAGAGAAAGAATAGAACCCTTGGCGATATGGCCCGGATTATGTTAAACTAATATAAGCTTCCCCAATATTTTTGGGCGGAAGCCATTAACACGGCATGTCATGTTATAAATAGGGTCTTGATTAGACCTATTTCTAAAAAGACTCCTTATGATCTTTGGTTTAATAAAATTCCCTCTATTGAGTATTCTAAAGTTTTTGGATGCAAAAGTTTTATTTTGAATACCAAGGACAACCTAGGCAAGTTTGAAGAAAAAGCCTATGAAGGTATTTTCCTTGGCTACTCAATACATAATAAAGGTTTTCGTGTCTTTAATAAAAGAAGTCTTGTTGTCGAAGAGTCAATTAATGTCTCTTTTGATGAACTTAACTCTTCCACATCCTCCACATCCGATGATGTTGATGACATCTCGTTTGGTTTAGAGAACTCTTCTATTGGAGATCCTCGTCCTTCTTCATCCAACAATGAAGTTGTGACTCCTCCAACAAAAGATTCTCCGCCCCCCGAGCCTCCTCAAGAGGATCTCCCAAAGGAATGGAGATTTGTCCCTAATCATCCTAAGAAGCTTATCATTGGGGATCCTTCTTCCTGTGTTAGTACTAGATCCTCCACTCATGATCTTTGTGCAAACGTGGCTTTTATTTCTCAAATAGAGCCTAGAAATATTAATGATGATTTTCATGATGAATTTTGGATGATAGCAATGCAAGAAGAGCTAAATCAAATTGAAAGAAACAAGGTTTGGGAACTTGTCCCTAAATCTACCAACCACCGCATTATTGGAACTAAATAGGTGTTTCAAAATAAACTTAATGAAGATGGGTTAGTGACTCGTAACAAAGCCCGATTGGTTGCTCAAGGCTATAACCAAGAGAAAGGCATTGACTACGATGAAACCTATGCTTTGGTTGCCCATCTTGAATCCATTCGTATGCTATGTGTTTTTTCTTGCTTTAATGATTTCAAACTCTTTCAAATGGATGTTAAAAGTGCTTTTCTAAATGGTATTATTAAAGAGGAAGTTTATGTTAAACAACCTCCTGGCTTTGAAGATTTTCAATTTCCTTATCACGTTTTCAAACTACACAAAGCCCTTTATGGCCTCAAACAAGCTTCTCGTGCTTGGTATGAGCGCCTTAGTTCCTTTCTTATTTCACATAATTTTTCTAAGGGCAAAGTCGATACGACACTTTTTTATCAAATCCCTTAATGACACTCTTTTATTAGTTCAAATTTACGTCGATGACATTATTTTTGGTTCTACTAATAATGTACTTTGTGTAGAATTTGCTAAAGTAATGCAGGATGAATTTGAAATGAGCATGAAGGGTGAACTATCATTCTTTTTGGGCTTGCAAATCAAACAAGGACCCAAAGGAACCTTCATCAATCAAGCAAAATATACAAAGATCTCCTAAAGCGTTTCAAACTTGACTCGTCCAAATCAATGAGGACTCCTATGGCAACAACGACAAAGCTTGAAAATGATGAAGATGGTACTTCGGTCGACATTCGTAAGTATTGAGGTATGATCGGTAGCCTACTGCATCTAACTGCTAGCCGACCTGATATCATCTTTAGTGTTTGTCTGTGTGCATGATACCAAGAAAATCCAAAGGAATCGTACTTTTGTGCTGTAAAGCATATTTTTTGCTATCTCAAAGGCACCATTAATATGGGCCTTTGGCATCCAAAATCTTCATCCTTTGAGCTTCACGGCTAATAGGATGCCGATTTTGTCGGATGCAAAATTGACCGAAAAAGTACTAGCGGCACATGTCAATTCCTTAGAAAATCCTTGGTATCGTGGTTTAGTAAGAAACAAAACTCTGTTGCTCTTTCAACCACTGAGGCCGAGTATATAGCGGCCGGTTGCTGTTGTGCACAAATTCTTTGGATGTCACAAACACTTGTAGACTATGGCATTTCTAATACTTGTACCCCTATTAAATGTACTAACACTAGCTCGATAAATCTCACAAAAAACCCAATTTGTCACTCACGCACGAAGCACATTCAAATTAGACATCATTTTCTTCGTGACCATCAACAAAAGGGGGATATCCGCCTCGACTTTATTGATACTACTTATCAGTTAGCCGATATTTTCACCAAACCACTTCCTGAGGATCGTTTCGTTTTTCTTTGCCAAGAATTCGACATCATTCATTTTGACACTTAGCTCATCTCCAACGGCACACCGACGGTATACGACGGTATACCGACGGTATGGCAATTTTGGTTTAGAATTATGATCTGCGCCAAAAATCGGTAGACCGTCGGCATACGTCGGCATACCGATGGTATACCGTCTGGAGGCGGACTGCAGTTGTCACATCTGCTATGGGCCCCACCAACTCTTCCACTTCTCCTTTTTTCTCTTTTCCCTCATTAACTACCTATCCAATCTGTCAGCCCCTGTTTTTCAGTTTTAGTTAAATAAGTGCTAATTAAATTTTTTTATGTCATTTATAGCCTTAAATAATTATTAGGAATTTTTAGAAATTTTCTAGAAATTTTAAATGATTTTAAATGATTTTTAAATGAATTTTTAGTACAAAAATATTGATCTGTAATTTTCTAAAAAGTTTTAATATCATTTTGTAAATTTTAGAATTGTTCTAATATAGATTTGCAATTTCTTCAAATGTTTTAAATAGTTTCTGCAATATTTAAATCTTTGTAAATATCGATTTGCAAATTTTATTTGCAAATTATCCTAAGTAAGGACCTAACCCTAATTTCCTAAACCCTAGGGACCTAAATGTAAACTACTCTCTCTCCCCAGCCCGATCACCGCCTTCCCCCTAATTTTTCGGCGACCCTAAACCGAAACCCTAACCCTAATCCGGCCACCCACCGCCTTGGCTCCCCTATAAAAGGACCCCCTCCCCTCCTTCGACCAACCACCACCACTACGACCTAACCCCGACCACCGTAGCCCCCGTCTTCCCCAATTAACCTCGTCGCAACCCTAGCTCCGATGAGCTCCTCGTCCAGCCTCCACAACAGTCGCCACCGCCCCCAACCGCCACCGACGTGTTCGCCGCGCTGAGCCGCGCCCAGCGCCACCCGAGCGCCACCGCCCCGACCGCTACTCCGCCCAGTCGCCACCCCCGACAGCAGCCCCGACCTGGACACGTACGTGTCATCTACCCCCCCGTGTCCTGTTGTGTCTCATCCTCATGCACAGGACTCGCCTACACACGATAACCCTAATGGTAAGTGCGGACACGGCAAACACGTGTCGTGCGTGTCATAAATCAACCCGACACATGGACTCCTGTGTCCCTAACTGTCAGGACACAGGATTATTTTTTTTTTATGTATAAACCTTTCTAAACTAAATAAAACAAACCTAAACTCTAATCCTAACACAAGCCACGGGCTAACCCCCTGGCCAGCCCGACCCAACTCAAACCCGACCCCCCGCTGGGCCGAGTTCGAGCCCCCCCTGCTGTCTTTCCTTTTCTTTTTCTTTTCTTTTTCCTTTTTCTTTTCTTTTGTTATTTATGTATATTTATATATATATGTATATATATATATTTGTATATATATATATATAATTATATATACTGTATTTTTGTATATATACTTACTGTTTTTCTTATACATATATGTATATATACTTTATTCTCTTGTACTTTATTATTCTATGTATATATATATATATATGTATTATGTATACATATATATTTATGTATATATATTTCCTTGTGTATATATATATATATATTACTATATATATATATACTATTATATGTATATGTATACATTATTTTTGTATATATATATATATATATATATATATATATATATATATATATATATATATATATATATATTATAGTTGAGTTTTTCTTACGTGTATATATATATATATATATATATATATATATAAAAAATATATATATATATATATATATATATATATATATATATATATATATATATATATATATATTAAAAAATATATATATATATATTTGTATATATATATAATATATAGTTGGGTATTTTCTTATATGCATAAATATCTCTATATTTATGTATATATATATATTATTTTTGTATTTCACTTAGCTTAGTACAAATTATCTTTATAAGATAATATTCATACTTTTATAGTTACTATGTAAAACTTTACCTTATTAAAATAATAGTATTTATTTTGACTATTACCAAATTATATTTTTATTGTATTTAAATCACTGCAACCATTTGGTGTCCAAGCCTAGCATGGGTATTTGGGCTCAAATGTGTTTTCACACATTCAAGACCTGTACAAGTCATATTGGACTTGATTCATGGCCTTGGGTCCTGTATTTGAACTTTGGTTCAAATTATATACATGGACAAAATACGCAGATAATTAATTATTGTGTACAAATGCTGTTTTTGATTTTCTAAAAATACTTAAAGTGTTGTTAAATTATGGAAAAATAGTTTTTAGATACTATGTTAAGTTAGCTAATTTAGTATAATTTTTGTAATATTTAATTTACTGTTTTGCCCCTAGTTTGGCATATGAAACCAAAACTCATTTTCTGTATACTTAGGAAAACTGATTTTTATAAAATATTTGTACTGGTTAATAAATTCCAGAAAAATTATAATAAATTTCTATAGTTAGCAAGGATCGTTTTGGTACTTTGTTTTATGTAAAACTAGGCTTTTTGTCTACTTCAAAAATTATTAGAACACAGTAGTCTTTTGATTTATTTATTGATTAATTACGACTTGTAGCTTTTTGTGTTATTTGGAGTTTTAGTCGTGTTGAACCCCACCCTTCACTAGTATAAAGACCCTAGGAAGTTAGTTAAAGTAGTGTGTCACCCCACATTGGTCTCCTATGCCAAAGTCATGATTTTGGCTAGGTGCCCAGTCACAAGTCGTATTTCACCAATTAGTGTCCTAGTGTTTTGGCTTAGTATAAAAGCTAAGTTATTATATTTACTTCTACAGTGACGAGTTACCGGACATCCATAGCACTTTTATCGCAGCTTGTTTTGCTTTGCTTTGCTAGAGGCAAGTACTTTCTACGAACTTTACATACTGCTAGAACAATAAACTGCGACTTACCAACCATGTTAAATGCTGATCCTTGGGGTAGCAAGTTAGAACTTTACATGTTGTATTACTTTCAGTCTCTACCATGTTTAGGACAGTATCTCATATCTCTCACATGCTTTATATCGTTCTCGTATCTTCCACATGTTATTGCTGTTTTTATCTCTCACATGTTTAAAATAACGGGTTAAGGGGAAACTGCTAGTAGTGTACGTGATCATGACCCCCTTCTCCGTATGTATTTACCGCGCTCGGGGACATTCTATATGTAACCTTGCCGTAGGTTCTGATCTCGCGTTTGTGTATGGATATACACCGATGCCGTTCGTGCACATATGTGCATGCCAGAAAAACTTGATATGTGCCGCTGTACATCCTATTCACCTATTGACCGATTCACGTACATGCTACAGTTTTAAACTTTTAAACTATACGTTATTATTTCCTAAAAAGAACCAATTAAACCATGATATGCCATGATTCCAGTTTATTACCTTCCTGTTCATGCTTTGTATATTTAGTTTGCTAGAAAACAGTACTTGCTCCCGTCCTGACAGGATAACGTTGTAGGTATACTTACTGAGGAGGAGTTGCTCTGTGATTCGTATTATGGAGTCACTGCCGAGGACCCGGTTTTGCCATGCGAGGATGTTCCTGCGGGGAGACTCGCCTAGTTTACGTAGTTACTTGGGATACTTAGTGTAGTCATGTATTAGACTACGTATTTTGTAACTGGACATGTATCCAGTTTTACATTTCAGACTTGTACTTTGGACTTATTTCTATATATGAGATGACTTTTGTGTTTGGAGCATTTATGATTCTTCTTCACTTATAGAACTGTTAGCACATTTCGTCTTATCTTGTTATCTCTAGAACAGCTTACTGCGCTTTATCTTAAGCGTAGGCTGGACATGGCTCGGCCCGGCCCAACAATTTGGGTAACGGGTCGTGACACAATCACCCCTATCTTTATTAACTACCCATCTTTTCTATTCCTCTTCCCCATAACCTCCTATCCCATCCCACCCCTTCCACTTCTCCTATTAAATCCTTTTATAATTACTTTTTTAAAACTCCTCCCATTTATTCCTCCTAAACTTTTGAACCCTCTCATCTTCCCCACATTCCTTTATAACCCCTATCTTCTTCTTCCTCATCTTCACTATTCATCTATTCTTCTTCAACACCTTCCATTCTCCTATGGCTACCCACAAGCATCCTCGCTACTCCTGCACCACTGCCAATCCATTCACTCCTATGCCTCTCCCCCATGGCTATGATCAGAAAATTTTCACCTCCACCTTGGCTGCCGACGCTTGGTTCCAGTATTTTGTGAACCACAATGTCTACAAGTGCCGCGCCATCAACTGGAATATTTTCTCCGGCCATCTCTCCCTCTTCGAGTCGGCCGGTCTCCCATCTCTCCTTCGGTGTCAGGTGCCCGTCTACCCCGCCACGGTGTGCTTGTTCTACTGCAATCTCGTTCCTGATATCCATAACAATGCCATCGAGACCATGGTTAACGATCGGCACTTTCGCCTGACGGTTCGTGATATTGCTAAAATTCTTGAAGTCCCCAACAAAGGAGATGCTTTGTCGGCCTTGGCTGCTCCCAATCCTTCTGCCGAGGTCTCCTGTGATGAGTTCTGTGCCATCATTTGTAAGGGACCCAATCCTTCAGCCATTCTGGCCCTTTTTTTGCAGTTTGAGCCGTTCTACTACGAGCTCCATCGGATCGTCTGCCACACCATCTACCCCAAGGGTGGCAACTACGATGCCATCACCGTTGACGCCCTTATATGCATGTACTACCTCTATTCTAAGAAGACTTGGTCCTTTCCCAAGACTCTTCTCAATGCCTTTTTCGGCATCCTGCCCACGGAAAGCAGTCTCTCTACTATGGTTCCTTCATCACCCTCATCCTAGAGGCGAAGAACGTGGATCTCTCCCTCTGCTAGCCGAACGACGTCCCATCCTACCTTGCTCTCTCTCGTTTTGTCCTTGCTACCTCCATGTCTCGTGCTTTCTCCTCGCAGGAACCGCCGGCCACTGCTCCTGCTGCGCACTCTTCTACTCCTCCTGTATCCGGGCGTTTCATGTCGCTGAACCAGTAGCATTTTGACATGTGCATGGCTCAGACGGAGGAGCAGAAGAGGGCCAACACTCGCGGCCTTGGGAACCTTATCCAGAGTCGCTTCCATGACCAGGCCTATTTTATTCAGCGCACTCTCCAGGATCGGAATGCATATCTGGATCTCAACCTTCAGGATCCCATGTACCAAGGCTCCCTCTTCTCTGACCCCAATGCCTACGGCTTCATGTACCCGGACGACGTAGATCCTTTCGGTGCATTTCACCGTACTCAGGGTGGAGACGATGTTGATACGGCAGATGAGTAGCTTGCGGCCTCCGGTTGATGATAGAAGTGGAATAAAATGGTAGTTATTCTAGTGTGTGTCCTTTAAGGTCCTTCGGGGACCAGTAGTTTGTTGGTTTGTTGTGTGGGGTCCTACAGGGACTAGTTATATGTTTTCATCTTATCTTGCTAACTCTCATGGAGGAGAGCTTTATCGTGTCTTATGTAGTGTCTTATTGTGTCAAGCATGTACCCAATTTCCTACTTTTAATATATGCATACTTTTGTCTATCATACAGTTCTCTCTATTTATTGCTATATTTGTTTTATTTCCCATCTTTGACTAAGTGACAAAGGGAGAGAAAATATATTGAGGGGGAGTTGTCTACCTACGGGAGAGTCACTCTATGAAGATGTTCTCTCTCTATTTTGTTAATTATTAAAATGGGGGAGATTGTTGGCACAGTTTATTTTGATAACATTAACAACATCTTCGTAGTCTAGTTTTCTCTATTTTCAGATTGATATTATTTCAGACGCTCTACTACATAAAGTCTGTCCATTCAAGACAAGTCTTCAAAGACTTGAAGACTGAAGAAAAGACCGGCGATCCTTAAAAGACGGCTCTCAACTTTCTAAGATTTCGAGTCTGTACAAGGTCTAGGTCTTTCTGTAAACACTTAAGATTGGATGAAAAAACTAAAAGCTTTCTATTTTTTTAGTCAAAAATCAATGTCTTAAAGAACGGCATACCGACGGTATACTACGGCATACCGATGGTATACCATTTTTATTGTCCACAAAACGTTCTGTGACAAATGTCGACATACCGACGGTATACTATGACATACCGGCGGTATACCGTTTTATTTGCCACAAAAATGTTCTGTGGGAAATATCGGAATACCGACGGTATACTACGGCATACCGACAGTATACCGTTTTATGAGCCATAAAACGTTCTGTGACAAAACATCGGCATACCGACGCTACACTACGGCATATCGACGGTATACCGTTTTGTTCAGCCACATAATATTCTGTGACGAACATCGGTATACCGACGGCTACCGTGGCATACCGACGGTATACCGGTTCATCTTATTTGATTTTTGAATGGACGATAGCAGCATTAATTGCTAGTATTAAATGCTCCCAACGGATATAATTATTACTGTTACAGTTCAGAATGGCATACCGACGGCATGTCGGTCCATACCGACGGTATGTCGTCTGAGCTATATCCTGAAGCATTAAATGCTATCTACTCTTGGTTTCTTTATAAAAGGTTGCCTTCTCTTTCTTGAAGGCTCATCCACTTTAGCCATAAATTTTCCAACAACCAAGAGCTCTACCATTACTCTCTACACAAGCTTTTAATTGTCATCCATTTCCAAAGTGCTAGAGTATTCAAAAGTTGTACCTTTCGATCTTCAAATGTTAGAAGATCAACAAGTTCTCTTTCATTCCTTTTGAAGTTGGCGAGCCTTCGTAAGAAAACTCGTGTGTAAGAAGTTGGCGAGTTCTTCGGATCCAAACTCGTGTTGAAGTTGGCGAGTTCTTATGATCCAAACTCGTGTGTACTATTTTACTAAATAGTGGATTTAAGCCGGAGAGAGTTCTGGGATTGGATTGCCTCTAGGGAGGATACCAGGATACATCGCGTGTTTGATTTTCTTCCTCTCTCTCTTTAATTGAAGAATATAGCTTCTTGTGTTTAAATTATTTTATTTTCCTATTCACCCCCCTGCTAGGGTTCTACTGGATCTTACCGTTCAGGCGGTACAGGGGGGCAGCTAGCCATAGGCGATCAACTTTCAAGGCTGACTGCTATTATGGATTCATGCAACTCTAGACTGCTAGCCATGGATAAGAAGCTTTCTGACCGTGTGTCGGCATCGACACCGACTGTATCGGTTCCATTATCTCCTCCTCTTTCTCTTGATGATCCGTCACCAGTGATGCTTACACTGGAGCAGTATAGGTTCATGCTGTCCCAAATGCAGGGCAGTACTCTTCCTCCTCCTCCTGCTGACCAACCGTAGACCTTCATTGGACATATTATTTTGTGTTGTATTGTGCTTTGTTGACCCATTCTTGGGTCTTTATGTATTTATTTTATAACAGTAGGTGTTATGTTGACCCATTATTGGAATAATATTGGACATAAACTCTTTTTATAGTTTTTGATAATGGATTTGTCTCCACTCAGCTGTCTTACGAATTTCTTATCGTTTGGTTCTGTTTATTTGATTACTAGAATATTTTCATCATTTGTCGGTGTTGAGTGTTCCACCGAAGGGTCGGCAAACCCAGAAAATTCTACTGAGGGTTGCTCCGGGTCTACTATTTATAAACTAAAATTTAAACTACAGGTAGATTCTGGATGAAAAACAAGCAAACAAAATTTTATTTTTTTCTTTTGCAGTTTGGTGACGTTCAGTGACACCTAATGACGAGGGCAGATGTCACTAAACGTGTATCCGATCGTCGCTATTCTACATCGCAGACGTCACAAAAAGACGCTATACGTCGCTAAGTGGCTGACATGGAAAATTTTACCATGTCAACAACGTAGTCACTAAACGTCAAAAATAATGTCGCTAACTACTGAAATATTGACGATGTTTAGCAACGAAAAAGGACGTCGCTAATTAGCTACTCCTCGTCTCTAAACGTTTCTATTCACTAGAATATTGTGACGTGGTAGCTACTGTACATCACAATAGCGACCAATAGTGACATTTTTGTGTTAGCGACCATGAAATATACGTCAAAAGATTTTTGTCGCTATATTCGGTGCTAATTCTGAATAGCGAAATTTTTATACACTTTAGCGACGTTTTTAGGGTTACTAAAGTGTGTTATTTTTATAGTGGCCAAGGACGCTGTGCCACCTCCAAAGACGATAAAAGATGCACGCCCGGCTTTTCTTGATGAAGCTGCACATCAGTCTCCTGTATGTCATGCCTTTGCACTGTCTCCGTGTCCAGGAAGGATAGGGCTCGGCGCTTAGGTTCCAGCAAAGAAAAATATCACGATACTAAGAACCAAGGGGTTGATGTCCCTTCCAAATCCTCGTACCGAAAGGACCGGAAAGAACCAATGCTGACTTTCGGTCTCCATGCCCACAACAGAAGGCAGAAAAGCATGTTGCATCTAAACCAAGGCGCATGAAGCTTCAGGTGCATGATGATGCCCAGGAGGCTACACTTGATGCTCCTCGACAAAGGCGAACAAAAGAAGAAAAGGGGAAGTCTGTCTTCTATTGAATGTCCTTGCAAGTTCATGGACAATCCTCTTGGTCGAAAGAAGTCTATGATAGGATGAACTTTGTGCATGCAAGCAACCATTCATCCAACTGACCCATGCGGTAGATCTCGTCGTGTGCATAAGATGGTTCAGGAATCAAATACTTCATCTGTGCTTTCATGTGCTTATTTGACCCGCCTGTATGTCGAAGGTGTAAATAAGAAATTTTCTCATTCGATCTACGTGATGTGTAAAATCACAAGTATAAGGGTAAAATTTCACCAAGGACATAGACATGTCCTCAGAGGACACATAGAAAGAAAATAGAGGGCATATCTCACCCGACTGTATCTACAGAAGGGGTATTCCTGGGAACCCGATCAAGAACAAAGGCTTCATCACAAGCACCATTATCGTAGTCTGGGGGTACCATATCCTCCATAGATCTACAAACTGTAGCGGCAATCCTTCAGAACCATTCACCTACACCCATGAAGTTGGGGGTGATTCCAGATATGTTCGTACTGTCGCAATGGCTGGCGGTAGCCATCTTCTCGAATCCGAATATGATGTGAAAACATGGGCCTACCCTGACGATAGTGTAACTCAGGGATCTAAACCGAAAAGCGATGGGTCCTCATCCTTTCCACATGATAAGACAGTCTGCATGACCGGAGAAGATAAAATAATGATTGGAGAGACTAGGTCTGGAAAATCCGATCTAAGTAACTATGACTTAGTGTCACGCCCCGGTTCCAAAATATATAGGAACCAAGACATGAGCATGCCAGCTATACAGTTAGAATAAGTATTCCCAATTTAATGGACTTATCCTAATCGTAGTACGCTGTAAAGTAAATAAAATCTACTCTATCACAACTATGTCTCAATCCATAATAATGAACAAAATCAAGAACAAATAATATATATCATGGTTTGCAGCCCATTAGCATATATATTTGGAATAGACCCGAAAAATAATAGTAGTCCGATAAAGCTAGGCTATGACAGCAAAGATAGAAATAAATAGTATAAAAGATACGAAAGAGATAATAAGAAATACTACCAATAGTACCTGAATCATACAGAACACATCACGATAACTTCATTTCGGAAGTCCAATAACACCTGGAGAGATCATTAGGGCCTCAGAGGGATGTAACAAGATACAACAACTAGCCACAGTATGAATAGTAAAAGTAGTATACACGAACACGAATATAACTAACAAGGTAAACTATTCATCTAAGTATAATACAGTTCAAGACTACTTTTGGATTATACATGTTGGTTAAGAGTGATATTAGCGTCAACTAATATCGCGAATATACTAGCATACTCTCACCCAAATCAGAGACTAGTCCGCAGACGATAATAAAATATATACTAATATAGCCTATAACTCGACACGCTAAGGCTGATGAGGATAGGGTCCCGTACTCCTACTAATAGTCTTCCCCGTCCAGGAGTAGTACATGGTCATATCCATGACTCGCACGACTCGTATCTCTCATGCAAGTCCTCTAACTAACACATGTAGTCATATATGATTCGTATACGAATCCCTTGTACAGGCCAACTACAGGGTGCATGCCAATACTCATATAACTCTTACTCCAAGTGTCGTGTCATAAGTCATGTCCAAGTCATATAACTCATCAAAAAGCAACTTCAACACAAGAAAGTCTACTAACACACTAGGTCACACACACACCCACTATCAGTTATCGATGGCATCATCGATGGCACCCAAGTCACACTTGGACGCTCTTCAAACACATCTAATCCTAACACACAACAACATGTCCATGTATAGCAAAAAATAAAATAAGATCACAATGTCACAGTATCTTTCATGAAGTTTGCACGATGATTCGACCACTTCGTACAAGCGAATTCGTTAATCCTAATTGGAACTCACGAAAACATCATTTGATGCTGAAACAGACATTGGCAACATTCTCAGAATAAGAAAATTAGCTAGGTTATGCTACCCATAAGTCTAATTCTGGATACAGGGGAAAAATAGTAATTCGTATCAAAAACGGTGTCCACCGTTAGACCAACTTTGTACGAAAAAATATACGAAGACAAAGGTTGTCCAAATTTAACAAAATATATGTCAATCTTGGCTAGAACGATGCCACGAGGCCAATGGTGGTTTTATATTTGGAATTCGATGTCCTGGATTCAAAATTATAATTTTACATGTTGGAAATTAGAATTTCGAGAGGCCAACTTTGGCGTAGATTTCAACCAACCAAATGACATCCTATAAAACTAAAAAATTTATGGCATGAAGGTGGTTATACCTGCTGCACAGCGGAGTTGGAGGTTCATCAACCAGAGCTTTGATGAGAGAAACGAATCCACGAAGTTGGCTCCATGAATTTGTCCAAATTAAACATGTTTTAAATTGTCAACTTGGTAGCCGGTTTTGATCTTGCAAATGATCGAATTAACGGGTATAATTTTAGGTGAGTAAAGAGATATATACCAAAGAAGAATCGGGTCGACGATCTAACATGTTAAATTGTCCAGAAAATGTGTCCAAAGTTGCTGCGATAAGACAAAATTTTGGGCTAGAATTCGTATGCATCACGACAAAATTTCATACGAAACGCATGGATAGCCTTTGCCGAGCATCGGGGTGGATGAAGGATGATCGGGGGAGGTCGTTGGGGTCTCGTACGAGTCATACGGAGTTGTCGGCGGCGTACATCAACGTTTGGCAATACCATTGCCGTTTGGTGCACCGTAACTGTATGCGTGTGCATGCATGTGTGTTGCCCAGTTGGCCGTGCCTGGTCGATGGTGGTGGATGCTTGCCGGTGCCGGGTGGCTGCAAGGTCGTACAGCGGTGATCCAGTGGCGATGACGTGGTGGTTGTGTTGTCGCACACGGTTGGAGTCGTGTCGCTAAGCCACTGTTGCCACTACGGCTGCTGTTGTATGGAAATGGAGGATAACAAAGGAAATATGGTTTGGTTTATATATATATAGAGAGAGAGAGAGAAAGAGAGAAAAGAAGGAGGAGGGATCCGCATCCCCTTATTTTTTGCATCCCCAAGCAGCACCATGTTAACAACCGTTTGTTGTTGTTTAAGTTATCTAATATTAACCGTTGATTTGAACTATTCAAATTAGTGATTAAGATTTGATGACTTAAACAACATCCAACAGTGGATAGCATGGGGATACATAAAATTGAGGATGTGGATCTGTCACCCTCATTTCCCGTATTTCCCGTATTTCCCATATTTCGTATTTATACTCGTATCTGGATTTTGGCATGTATTTTATTTTTCTCAACTTGTGGAGTTTCGGTATTTCCCGTATTTTGGGTTTTGTCATGGCTCGGTTTTATTGGATTGGGTTGGTTTGGTTTGGTTTATTGTGTATTGGTACACCTAAGCCTAAGCTCCACCCTCAACACACCACATCCCACCCTCTTTAAAACTCCACCAACCTTTTCTCTCTCCTTATAAACCTCCATTAATTTCTTCTTCTCCTTCCTCTACACAACACTCTTCTCCTTCCTCTACACAACACCCACCCATAGGCAAGTGCACCTTGCCACCACATGAGAACCATATTTTATATGTCCATTTGCTAGATTAGGACTTGGTGATCAACATTAGAACTTGGTATTTGGTGATTTGGAGTCTCCATTGTTCTAGATCTAAGTTTTCCTTATTTTCGGATTTGTATGGTTTTGATCTACTTAAGTTAGATTTTTATGGGTTTTGATGTTTCCATGTGGAAGAGAGTTCAATTCCACCCTGGTTGGAACTTTGGAAATTCGGATTTGGAGTTCGAATGGCCAAGTTGTGATGCTTTGAAGTTTTGGGAGCCATGAGAGCTTCTTCTCAGCCATGGAGAAGAAGACCCTTTCCCCTGCGTGCATGTTTTTACGCGTACGCAGCTCCCTGCGTGCGTGTCTTTACGCGTACGCAGCTCCCTGCGTGCGTGCTTTTATGCGTAGCAGCTCTCCTGCGTGCGTGTCTTTACGCGTAGGCAGCTCCCTGCGTGCGTGCTTTTGTGCGTACGCAGCTCTCTTACGTGCGTGCTTTTGTGCGTACGTAGCACTCCTGCGTGTGTGTCTTTACCCGTACGCAGCTCCCTGCGTGCGTGCTTTTGTGCGTACGCAGCTCCCTGTGTGCGTGCTTTTGTGCGTACGCAGCTCTCTTGCATGCGTGCTTTTGTGCGTACGCAGCTCTACTGCGGGCGTGTCTTTTCGCGTACGCAGCTCTCCGGTGTGCGTGTCTTTTCGCTTACGCAGCTCTCCTGCGTGCGTGTCTTTTCGCGTACGCAGCTCTCCTGCGTGCGTACTTTAGCTCTCCTACGTGCGTACTTTTGTGCGTACGCTGCTCCCCTGCGTGCGTGCTTTTACGCGTACGCTGCACCCTGAACCCTTTGCTTAACCCATTGGCTCTTGGAGTATTGGTTTTATTTCTCGACTTGGATTCTCTTTTGTGGATTTGGTTTTCCTGAGATCGGTTCAACACAGCACGACTATCTTGACCCGACACGGCCTAACACGGTTTTCAAGTAATTGTTTATGACTAGTACGGTTCTCGAGATTTTCTGTGGATTATGATTTTGTTATTCTCTGATCTCCTTGCTAGCGACCCAGTGGGGTGCACACCTAACCTGTAACTCGTAATTAATCCTTGTGACTTGATAACTTGATAGTTGTCCATGACGGCGCACTCCTGACTTGTAGCATGACTTCATAACTTAACGCTCTTGCGACGGCTAACTTGACTTGACCTGTCTTGACACCGTGGGTAGTTCTTCTTGCTTGCTTGTTAAATCTACTTGTCCTGTCTTGCATCATGTCTAGGATGGGACTCCTGAGTACCCCGGTCAGGGGTTCCTACTAAAATGGATTAAGGTTAATAACTAGAATAACACAGTAGTCATGAAGAGATGACACAACTACAGGCAATCCCGTTACCTGGGCGCTCTTGGGATCTGTAGCCTGCTGACGAGTAGGGCGCATTTCCAGCACACTGTCATGTGTTGCACCTTCTAAGTCACCTAAGGGTACATGCGTTTCCTGGATGATGTACCCACCTGAATTCAACCCCTAATTTCCGACCTGGGTAACCTGGATGGTCTGAAGGGCCTGTGGCTGTAGAACAATCTCACTGCATCTTGTTAGTAATTAGGCCTGTGATAACCCTAGTTAGTTAAAGTAGTAAGCCGTAGTATCTGCTTGGCCGTGACTGATTGAATAAGGGATAATCAGTCTAGCCATGTCTTGATCCAGTACAAGATTGCTTCCTGTCTTGATTTCTTACATTATTATCTTGCCGATAAATGGTGGGAAACCAAGTTCGGTTCAGATGAAGGGTTACAACCCCGGTCCTTGTTTGGTTTACGGGTTGTAACCTGGCTATCAGAATAGTTCCATGGTTATCTCGTCAATATATCATCCTGACATGTTTTTCGTAAATTCTAGTTTTTAATATTAGATTTTCTTGTGCTGATTGCTGGCTTTTGTTCTTATTTCGTGGCCCCCTTGTGGCACTTGCTCTTTCTGGGGTTGACCCAGCTGGTTTTGTGTGGCCAGATTTCGGAGCAGCTCCCGAGGATCTTCCGAACCTCCAGCCCGATGGTGGCGACTAGAAGGAACCCGGGCTACGAGTGGGTTTTCTATTTTGTTTCGCTCACTCTATTGTAAAGTTATTCTTTTGAGGCGTTTAGCCGACGAGCACCTGTTAGCTCGATGCACTTTACTTACTGTCTGTCTACGGGCTGTAAACATGATTACCAAATCCTAGGGTTGATCATGTAAGACTTAACTCTTGCTAGTCCCCGCATTTTGTACGACTAACTTCATGATCAGCTGAATATGTAATATTTGGGATGCCTTATTATTGTATATTTAATGATCATACATCTTGCGACCTTACTTACTTGCTTGTGATTGAGACATTAGGCTTGTTCATAACCATAAGAGACTGTTGGCTTGTAGTAAACCCTCATACTTCTAGACAGCCGTGACCGTATATCGAGGTGGTTTCCATTTTAATATACGTAGCTGGCTATGTCAGCCCCCGCTCTCCAGTATTCTGGTTCTGGGGCGTGACAAGGTTTAAGTGGTGGCCCATGCAGGTCTTGTCAATCAAGAATTATGAGGGTTTACCGAATAGATGTCTCAATCAGTATTCGTCCTTGATCTCCGTCCGTATTTTCAAATCCCTGAATTTCTTGCCCTGATTACATGCTTGTATCATTGATCTGTCCTGGTCCTTCCTTATTGTTTCCCTGTGTCGTCTTCCTCAGCGGCACTGTACCTGACCCTGCCGATCAGCAAGAAGGAGCACCTCCCGTGGACCAGCAGCAACCTGGAGATCAAGCCCAACATTCCGGAGTCGCCTCCAGAGTGATACCTACTGGAGGAGAGTCACCAGTTCGGCCCGTCCAGCCCGCAGAGCCAGATAATGGTACCTTAGTAGGCCTCATCAGAACCTTGATAGCTTCCTAGGATCGTCGAAGCGACGCCCTATACCAGACAGTTCAAGATGCTTTGACCCGAGGCGGACATCCAGGGAACCAGGCGGCAAACAACTTTAAGCGATTGAACCTTCCTTTATTCGACGGCACCGAGGATACGATTGCCGCGGATGCATGGCTTCAGGATACCGAGGTGATTCTGGAAGCAGCTAGGACACCCGAGAATGAGAAGGTGGCGATGGTACGCCTGCAGTTGTTGGACTTGGCTCGCAGTTGGTGGACAGCGCAAGCCATGGGATTAGTGGCACCTATTGCTTGGGCAGTGTTTAGAGAGAGATTCCAGACGAAGTATTTCGATGCTGTGGCTCGGTACGACCTGCAGACCAGATTTACCAACTTGAAGTAAGGAGGCAGAACAGTCGACAGTTATGCATCGGAGTTTTCTAGACTCAGTAGGTTTGCCCCCACCTTGGTGGCGACCGAGTTTGATAGGGCCCAGCGGTTCCAGCAGGGACTGCATTTGGAGATCTTGTTGGCGGTTGAGCAATTCGAGCACCAGACATAAGATGCAGTCTTGAGAGCAGCTAGGAGGCATGAGTACACCTCCCAAAGGATCGTGGATAGGACCGAAAGTAGGAAGCGGTCCCACAGTCAGATGTTCCAATCATCAGCTCCAGCCCCGGCAGCTAGGAAATTGACCATTGGAACTCCGAGGTGGACGACCTCAGTAACGTCGGTTCAGCATTCGACCCCGACATACCCGCAGTATCAGAAGCAGAAGCAGACTTCCGCAATAGAATGTTCTCATTGCGGGAAGCCAGACCATGTAGTGGCGGATTGTCGTAGGGCGCAGGGATTATGCCTGGCTTGTGGAGCAGCAGATCATAGGATAGGGGCTTGCCCGAATAGGGGTGGTTCATCAGCATCCAACCCTTCTAGCTCTTCGGTGAGAGGACCGGCCCCAGTACCAGTTCAGCAATAGCAGTATCAGTCTTCGAGGCCCTTGCCGTCTCAGTCTCAGGCATTCCAGCAACAGCACCCCCAGCAGTATGCACAAACCCAAGCTCAGACCCAGAATAGGCAGAGAGGTTTCCAGCAGAGGGGACCAGCAGCCAGAGGACAAGGTCAGGCCATGATGATGTCTATGGAAGAAGAAGTTGCACCAGGTGAGGTTGTGGCAGGTACTATTCTCGTCAACTCCTCTCCAGCGTCTGTATTATTTGATTCTGGTGCATCGCATTCGTTTATGTCTGCACGATTCGCGACACGGATAGGATTGGAGCCCGAGTCATTATCAGTGAGGCTCAATATATACTTACTGGTAATGGCCTTATGGGAGTAGATCGAGTGTTTTCCTCGTGTCGGATCGTAGTTAGCAGTAGGGAGTTCCCCGCTAGATTCATAGAGTTTCCTATGGCAGACTATGATGTAGTCCTAGGCATGGATTGGTTGAGGAACCAGTATGCTAGGATAGACTGCCATATTGGCAGAGTTGTCTTTAGTATCCCCGGCGAGCAAGAGTTTTCGTTTTCCAGAGGCGCAGTGGAGCCGTCTTCCCTAGCATTGCGGATGGCAGTAGCAGCAATGCAGTTACCCAGGATAGTTGAAGAGTTTCCAGATGTCTTTCCAGAGGAGCTTCCAGGGATGCCGCCGGAGTGGGAGATTGAGTTCACTATAGACTTGATTCTCGGGACAACACCAGTATCAGAGCGAGTCTACAGGATGGCGCCTTCAGAGTTGGAAATTTTATACAAGATAATTGAAGAACTGAGGACCAAGGAATTCATCCGTACAAGTGGATCGCCTTGGAAAGCCTCGATGCTTCTTGTAAAAAAGAAGGATGGTACGTCCAGGCTATGTGTTGATTATCGTACCTTGAATTCGGTGACAATCAAGAACAGATACCCTCTTCCGAGGATAGATGATTTGTTTGATCAGCTCAGAGGGGCTTCAGTGTTTTCGAAGATCGACTTACGGTCGGGATACCACCAGATCAGAGTCTGAGAGCAGGACATCCCGAAGACAGCATTCAGATCGAGGTATGGACATTGGGAGTTTCTTGTTATGCCCTTTGGAGCGACCAATGCGCCGGCTGTATTCATGGACCTCATGAATCACATTTTTATGCCTTACTTGGATCAATTTGTGATCGTATTCCTAGATGACATCCTGGTCTACAGTAAGAATAAAGCAGAGCATAAGTAGCATCTCAGAGTCATCCTCCAAACGCTTAGGGAGCATCAGTTGTACGCCAAGTTCAGTAAATGCGAGTTCTGGCTCGATCGCATATCATACTTAGGTCACATCATTACCCGAGGAGGAGTGAAAGTGGATCCCCAGAAGATTGTAGCTATCGAGTCATGGCCGGTACCCAGCTCAGTGGCAGAGGTTCGCAGCTTCCTTGGATTGGCCGGCTACTACCGGCGGTTTGTTTCAGATTTTGCCAGGATTTCAGCGCCGATGACCCAGTTGACCCGCAAGGATGTGCCGTTTGTTTGGACAGCAGAGTGTCAGGAAATATTTGAGAAGTTGAAGCAAGGTTTGATAACGGCTCCCATTCTCACCCTTCCGGATGGGACCGGAGGATTCACAGTTTATTGCGACGCTTCAGGCAGAGGATTGGGGTGTGTCTTGATGCAGCATAGGAAGATAATATCTTATACGTCACGTCAACTACGTGATCATGAGAAGAGTTACCCGACCCACGACTTGGAATTGGCGGCGGTAGTGTTTGCTTTGAAGTTGTGGAGACACTACTTGTACGGAGATAGAATGGAGATCTTTACTGATCATAAGAGCCTGAAGTATGTTTTCACCCAGAAGGACCTTAATATGCGGCAGAGAAGATGGCTCGAGATACTGGTGGACTATGATATGGATTTGCAGTATCATCCCGGGAAGGCCAACGTTGTAGCAGATGCATTGAGCAGGAGGGCTGGAGTTTATTTCCTGACGACACAACCAGAATTATTGGCAGATCTTCAGAAGATGGGAATTGAAGGGGTTCTTCCAACCAGCGTGGCATTGATGGCCAGCCTACAGGTTCAGTCCAGCATAGTTGAGAGAATCCGGGTGGCGCAGTCAACAGATTCTAAGATCCAGCGACTCAGAGCAGAATATAAAGCAGGAAGAAGGCCAGAGTTATATATCCATGAAGACGGTACACTTCGGCACGGCACTCGTCTTTGTGTACCCAGTGGAGATATCGGACAGGAAGTCATGGCAGAAGCCCACAGTTCACAATATTCTATTCATCTGGGTGGTACGAAGATGTACCGTGATATTCGTCAGCATTTCTGGTGGAATGGCATGAAGAGGGAGATAGCCCGGTTTGTCTCTCGGTGTTTGGTTTGCCAACAGGTTAAAACTGAACATCAGAGGCCCGCTGGACTTCTTCAACCCTTACCGATCCCAGAATGGAAATGGGAACATATAACCATGGATTTCGTGACCGGATTGCCCAGATCTCCGGCCGGCAGAGATGCTATTTGGGTAATTGTGGACAGGCTTACCAAGGTGGCACACTTTCTCCCATTCAGAGTTGGATAGTCGACGGCACAGTTAGCAGAGATATATCTTAGGCAGATCGTCAGGCTTCATGGTATGCCAGTCAGCATCACCTCGGATAGGGATTCAAGATTCACATCACACTTTTGGCACAGTTTGCAGAAGAGTTTGGGGACTCGCCTTCAATTCAGCTCAGCTTATCACCCGCAGACGGATGGTCAATCAGAGCGCACAATCCAGACTCTTGAAGATATGTTGAGATCCTGTACCCTTGTCTTCGGTGGTTCGTGGGAGAATCATCTACACCTGGTGGAATTCTCGTACAACAACAGTTATCAGGCCAGTATCCAGATGGCACCCTTCGAGGCTCTTTATGGCAGGAAGTGCAGATCCCCGCTAGCTTGGGATGATGTCGGGGAGAGGCAGATGCTCGGACCCGAATTGATTTCCCAGACGGTTGAAGTGGTCAGGAAGGTCAGAGATCACCTCCGAGTTGCCCAGGACCGCCAGCGCCATTGGGCCGACGCTCATCGGCGTTCCTTAGAATTTGCTATCGGCGACCATGTATTCCTTAGGATCTTGCCTAATCACGACGTCATTCGCTTCGGCGTGCGGGGAAAGCTTAGTCCTAGGTATATAGGGCCGTTCGATATTCTAGAGCGAATAGGAGATGTATCCTATCGTCTCGCTCTTCCGCCGTCGCTAAGTGAGATGCATGATGTATTCCATGTGTCCCAATTACGACGGTATATTTCAGACCCGAGCCACATCCTAGACCATTCAAAATTGGTTGTTGGTACCAACCTTTCGTATGAGGAGAGGCCCGTGTCTATATTGGATCGGAAGAAGAAGATACTCAAGAACAAGACTATTAAATTAGTCCGTGTTGCTTGGGGTCATCACTCTCTAGATGAGTCAACGTGGGAGCATGAGGACGACATCCGATCGCGATATCCCTACCTATTTGACTCGTGAGGTATAATATCTTTCTTATGCCTTACGTTTTCCCTTCCTTGCTTGCATTGTATGATTGTATGATTGGACTGCTTAGTGTGACTTGCATGTGCTTAATATAACTTGTCGTGACAATCATTAGCTCCTTGATTAAATTCCGAGGACGGAATTCTTTTAAGGTGGGTAGAGTTGTCACCCTCAATTCCCGTATTTCCCGTATTTCGTATTTATACTCGTATCTGGATTTTGGCATGTATTTTATTTTTCTCAACTTGTAGAATTTCGGTATTTCTTATATTTTGGGTTTTGTTATGGCTCAGTTTTATTGAATTGGATTGGTTTGGTTTGGTTTATTGTGTATTGGTACACCTTAGCCTAAGCTCCACCCTCAACACACCATATCCTACCCTCTTTAAACTCCACCAACCTTTTCTCTCTCCTCATAAACCTCCATTAATTTCTTCTTCTCCTTCCTCTACACAACACTCTTCTCCTTCCTCTACACAACACCCACCCATAGGCAAGTGCACCTTGCCACCACATGAGAATCCTATTTTATTTGTCCATTTGCTAGATTAGGACTTGGTGATCAACATTAGAACTTGGTATTTGGTGATTTGGAGTCTCTATTATTCTAGATCTAAGTTTTCCTTATTTTTGGATTTGCATGGTTTTGATCTACTTAAGTTGGATTTTTATGGGTTTTGATGTTTCCATGTGGAAGAGAGTTCAATTCCACCCTGGTTGGAACTTTGGAAATCCGGATTTGGAGTTCGGATGGCCAAGTTGTGATGCTTTCTAGTTTTGGGAGCCATGAGAGCTTCTTCTCAGCCATGGAGAAGAAGACCCTTTCCCCTGCGTGCGTGTTTTTACACGTACACAGCTCCCTGCATGCGTGTCTTTATGCGTACGCAGCTCCCTGCGTGCGTGCTTTTGTGCGTACGTAGCTCTCTTGCGTGCGTGCTTTTGTGCGTACGCAGCTCTCCTGTGTGTGTCTTTACGCGTACGCAGCTCCCTGCGTGCGTGCTTTTGTGCATACGCAGCTCTCTTACGTGCGTGCTTTTATGCGTACGCAGCTCTCCTGCGTGCGTGTCTTTACGCGTATGCAGCTCCCTGCGTGCGTGCTTTTGTGCGTACGCAGCTCTCTTGCGTGCGTGCTTTTGTGCGTACGCAGCTCTCCTGCGTGCGTATCTTTTCGCGTACGCAGCTCTCCGGTGTACGTGTCTTTTCGCGTACGCAGCTCTCCTGCGTGCGTGTCTTTTCGCGTACGCAGCTCTCCTGCGTGCGTACTTTAGCTCTCCTGCGTGCGTGCTTTTGTGCGTACGCTGCTCCCCTGCGTGCGTGCTTTTACGCGTACGCTGCACCCTGAACCCCTTGCTTAACCCATTGGCTCCTGGAGTATTGGTTTTATTTCTCGACTTGGATTCTCTTTTGTGGATTTGGTTTTCCTGAGATCGGTTCAACACAGTACGACTATCTACGGTTTTCAAGTAATTGTTTATGACTAGTACGGTTGTCGGGATTTTCTGTGGATTATGATTTTGCTATTCTCTGATCTCCTTGCTAGCGACCCAGTGGGATGCACACCTAACCTGTAACTCGTAATTAATCCTTGTGACTTGATAACTTGATAGTGGCCCGTGACGGCGCACTCCTTACTTGTAGCATGACTTGATAACTTAACGCTGTTACGACGGCTAACTTGACTTGACCTGCCTTGACACCGTGGGTAGTTCTTCTTGCTTGCTTGTTAAATCCACTTGTCCTGTCTTGCATCATATCTAGGATGGGACTCCTGAGTACCACGGTCAGGGGTACCTACTAAAATGGATTAAGGTTAATAACTAGAATAACACAGTAGTCATGAAGAGATGACACAGCTACAGGCAATCTCGTTACCTGGGCGCTCTTGTGATCTGTAGCCTACCGACGAGTAGGGCACATTTCTAGCACACTGTCATGTGTTGCACCTTCTAAGTCACCAAAGGGTATATGCGTTTCCTGGACGATGTACCCACCTGAATTCAACCCCTAATTTTCGACCTGGGTAACCTGGATGGTCTGTAGGGCTTGTGGCTGTGGAACAATCTCACTGCATCTTGTAAGTAATTAGGCCTGTGATAACCCTAGTTAGTTAAAGTAGTAAGCCGTAGTATCTGCTTGGCCGTGACTGATTGAATAAGGGATAACCAGTCTAGCCATGTCTTGATCCAGTACAAGATTGCTTCCTGTCTTGGTTTCTTAAATTATTATCTTGCCGATAAATGGTGGAAAACCAAGTTCGGTTCAGATGAAGGGTTACAACCCCAGTCCTTGTTTGGTTTATGGGTTGTAACCTGGCTATCAGAATAGTTCCATGGTTATTTCGTCATATATCATCCTGACATGTTTTTCGTAAATTCTAGTTTTTAATATTAGATTTTCTTGTGCTGATTGCTAGCTTTTGTTCTTATTTCGTGGCCCCCTTGTGGCACTTGCTCTTTCTGGGGTTGACCCAGCTGGTTTTGTGTGGCCAGATTTCGGAGCAGCTCCCGAGGATCTTCCGAACCTCCAGCCCGATGGTGGCGACTAGAAGGAACCCGGGCTACGAGTGGGTTTTCTATTTTGTTTCGCTCACTCTATTGTAAAGTTATTCTTTTGAGGCGTTTAGCCGACGAGCACCTGTTAGCTCGATGCACTTTACTTACTGTCTGCCTACGGGCTGTAAACATGATTACCAAATCCTAGGGTTGATCATGTAAGACTTAACTCTTGCTAGTCCCCGCATTTTGTACGACTAACTTCATGATCAGCTGAATATGTAATATTTGGGATGCCTTATTATTGTATATTTAATGATCATACATCTTGCGACCTTACTTACTTGCTTGTGATTGAGACATTAGGCTTGTTCATGACCATAAGAGACTGTTGGCTTGTAGTAAACCCTCATACTTCTAGACAGCCGTGACCGTATATCGAGGTGGTTTCCATTTTAATATACGTAGCTGGCTATGTCTGTCCCCGCTCTCCAGTATTCTGGTTCTGGGGCGTGACAGGATCCCTTCTCATATATATATATATATATATATATATATATATATATATACTCATCCATGAACTTTATTCATAAAAAGGCACAAAATATTGAAGCCTTTACAAGTAATAGAAAAACGAAAACCGAAGAGGTACGGTAAAGCAGCCGCCCTCTCGCAGGTCGTATGCCTCCCCAAAACCACAAAGTCTGCCAGTCAGGAGGTGCCAGAAGTCCTCCTTGACGTGCTTGCAATGTATATTAACCTTATATATCTGTCTGTTAACCTTAAAATTCAGTTGGACAAGGCTTTACTGGTGCCCTTCACATCTGTGTTTGTTATAATTTTTCCAAATGACCTAAGTGATGGCAGCTGTGATGATCTGATGTCCGTGAGAGACTTTACCCCAGATGGCTAAGAGATCGTTGAAGCCCCCGTCGACTAGGCCCACAAGAGAAGAGGTAGAGAATTTGTGCCACACTGCGGAAGCTAGGTCTCCCGCCGATAGAATGTGGTCAGCTGTTTTGGGTTGGCGATCCGAGCAACAATGACACACCGATGCTAAGTTAAAGCCAAGTTTGGCAATGGCATCATCAGTAGGAAGTTTCTTGTAAAATGCTCTCCACATCCGAATGGACCATTTGTTAGGAATGCATGACTGCAAAAAAAACTAATGACGGTAGGAGGCGACCCAATCCTGCGTACCACACGCCTAGCTGATGCTAGGAAGAAGACGCCATTGGAAGTAAGGGACCACTGAAGAGAGTCTGGATTTGGCCCAACTGTCGCACCGGAGGTGGCAAATGCATCGGCCGCTGCGTCCTTGATCCATAAACGCACTCTCCCCTAGTTCCATGTCGCATCATAGTCACACATCTTTTTAATGTTGCTAGAAAGGGGGCGATCGTAAAGGAAGGTAAGAGGGCATCACCGGTCCACCGTTCGAAGAAAGGGACGATTTGCCCGAGCCTAACCGAAGGCAGATTAGAGGTTCGACGAGGCGTCGACCTATCAGAATACGACGCCAAGAGGTAGAAGATTTGTATTTGTGGGATGCGATAGTGGGGTGGGAGTGCATGAAGTATCTGTCCTTCATGAATCGGGTCCATAGCGATTGATTCGTTCGAAGCTTCCACCAAATCTTCATCGAGCATGCGTCAACCATGTGTGCCAACCTACCGATCCCAAGTCTGCCTTCGGATGTGGGTCTAGCCTTAAAGTCCCAACTGGCCTAGTGGGGCTTGTCCTTCTCGTTGCAGTGACCCCAGAAGAAGTTGGCAAACAGGTTTTCCAAGTTGGTGAGGACTTTCTTTGGAGGGGAGCAGGCGGCCAGGGTGTGAAAAGGAATGGAGGAGAGGACGTGCTTGATCAGAATCATCTTAACGCCGGACGAGAGAATCGTGTTGTGCTATCCCACAATCTTCTTCCTGATTTTACCCACCAAGTCGGCAAACATGCCCTAATTGGTTCTACCGTACACCAGCGGACCCCCTAAGTAGGAGAAGGGAGGGTGCGATACAGAAAAGGACGTGATATTGGTAAGCATGGTAGTGTGGGCTCTGTCGGTCGAGTGGTGGGCGTAAATAATACTTTTGTTAGGGTTGATGCACTAGCCGGAGCATCTAGAGTATCTTTTTAGCGTGTTGTGTACCGCCTCGACGGACCCTACATCTCCAGAGGAGATGATTAGGATGTCATCCGTGTATGCCAGGTGAGCGATGATTGGACAACCTCTAGTTGGGTGGAAATACTAAAAGCGGGAGGTGCTGGCCATAATGTTCAGATTCCTGCTCAGAGCTTCTACGGCGATGATGAAGATAGTGGATGAGAGAGGATCACCTTGTCTGACACCTCGGCTAGCTTTGAAAAATCCATCATCTTGGCCGTTGATTACGGTGGAGGACATGGAGTTGCTGATCGATCTCTATACTTTGTCGATCTAAGTCTCTAAAAAGCCAAACGTCCTGAACACCCAAATCATGAATTGACAATCAACCCTTTCATAAGCGTTCTCCATATCCAACTTGATAGCAATCCTACCCTCCTGGATAGAAATTTCATGCAGCAGATCATTTCTTGCGCCAACAATATGTTGTCAAGGATATTACGGTCCCGTACGAACCCGCTTTGCTCAACAGAGATGATTCTAGGTAGATGCCCAGACATACGAGTGGCGATAATTTTAGATATGATTTTGTTGGTACAGGTGCACATACTCAGAGGGCAGAAGTCCTTAAAGCTCTCCGGGTTGTCCTTCTTAGGGATCAGAATCAGGTTAGCGTTGGACATCGATTTGGGATATCTGGCACCTTGGAAGAAGGCAATCACTGCCTCGTGAATGTCCGATTTAATGATATACCAGCAGGATCTGAAGAATACCCTAATAAAGCCGTCCGGACCAGGAGCGTTGTGTTCATTCAGCGACAAAACGACATCTTTAACCTCTTATTCTGAGGGTTGACACTGGAGCTGGGTGTTGTTGTTGTCCTCAATTAAGTGGGGGATGGCTGCAAGGAATTCCTTATCTTTATAAATGGCATCTTTGGTGAACAGCTGAGTGTAGAAAGATGACACATCCAACTGGATATCTCGTTTGTCAATGAGGTTGCGACCGAACTCGTCGGAGATCTGATGGAGGTTGAGTTGTTTTCTCCAACCCTTGACACAAGAATGGAAATATTTCAAATTTTTATCTCCTTCGATGTCACTGGTCATTCTGGCTTTGTTTCCAAAATTCCTCTTCAACTTTAATACGATACTTCAGTAGCGGTCTAGTAAGGTTGACGGCGGCACAGGTAGCAGGGGAGCCGTCTCGAGCGAACAGAATCTCAGCATAGGAAACATCATCTTCTGCAATGCAGACAGCCTGGAAGATGTTACCGTAGGCTTCCTTGCTCCAATGAGTAAGAGCTTTCCGAGTGGCCTTTAGTTTGGTAGCTACACGTTCAAGTGGATCAAGGGCATCAGTGCTTCTCCAGGTGGCCAAAACGGTATTCCTATACTGAGGGTGATGGGTCCTAAGTACGAGAAAGTAGAATTTTTTTGGGTTGGTTAGCTTTTCTGCTGATCTCAATGAGGAGCGGGGCGTGGTCCGATTCAGTAGCGTTGAGGTGCGAGAGGCTAGATTTGAGCTCAAGGTCAGTCCATTGCGAGTTAACGAGAGCACGATCAAGGCAAGAGTATTGTCGACTTGCACCCTCCTGTATGTTACACCACGTGAACATGCTGCCAGTGAACTGGAGAGGGGAGAGGTGGGCGTTGATGATGTTGGCAAAGTTGCTTATAGCAGACGTGGGAGGAGGGTGACCTCCTGACTTCTTCTTCCCGTAAGTGACTGCGTTAAAGTCACCAACGCAAAGCCAAGGGAGGTTGGTGTAGATATGATGGGTGCCGATAAGAGAATCCCAAAGCAGTTTGCGCTCAGTGATATCACAGCTCCCGTGAACTGCTGACATGATAGACCAAGACTGGAGCTTGGGGTGTTCCAGCCTGCACAAGACCGCATGCCCCGAGTCGTCGATGATATCGTACTTTACATCGGCAGCGAAGAAGGTCCAGATGTCATAGTCACAAAAAATAGTAGAGGGGAAGCCCAGTAGCATCTGAATGGACTAGGGTTTCTTTTAGGAATTTTGGGTTCGATGACCACTAGGATGTCAAAGTTGTGGATTTTCTTAGGACATTTATGTCTTCTCAAGGTTTGTTTGTGCACGAGGCCCCGAACACTCCAGGATAAGATGTTAAGCATTAATGTGTTTGAGGTGGGGGGAGTTGGTGAGTTTAGCAGCAGATCGAGTGATCATAGACGTAACCTCTTTAGTATGTCTTTTGTTAGGTTTAACAAAGATGGACGCAGTTGAAGCGCCGGCTTTAGGATAGTTAGTGCATGGGACTACTGGATCGACAGAAGGGTGCAGATAAACCTTTCCGTCGATCTCAGCTAAAGTGCCAAAGTAGTTGCTAGGGTAAGAAAAGCCAGCATCAATAGCTTGCTGGAGCATGGCCACGGGTTTTGCGCCTAAGTTAGCCAGGAGGTCCGCATGGCTACCTTCTGCAAAGGGAGGATTAATGGGGGCTTCCGGTTTGGGAAGATGGGTCTCTTCGCGTTCGGGGGGATCTGTCTTTGTTAGGGAGTGGGTATCACGGGAGTTGTTAAGGTTGAGCCTGGGCATTTTCAGGGGGTGATTCATAGTCTCGGCTTCGACCACAGCTCCTGTCTCCGATCCGCTGGTGCTACCGGGTTTAGAGGATTCCTCTGCTATGTCAGTGCCATGTCGGACGTCTTCTGCTGAGTTTATCTCCTGGACGACGCCAGGGAGGGGATCCTCCAGTGTGTCTTCAGTGTGGTTCGAATCGAGGATGTCGAATTTTTTGGTTATGTTTAATCCTGCTGACGTGATATAAGCGGTAGCTCTTCCCTGAGGAGTGCTTTTTTGGGAACTGTGGGAATACCCAACGCTGGCTTTGAATCGAAGGTAGGAATTTGGTAAAGGGAGGAGGGGTGGCTTGTGGCTTTGACGCAGTAAATCAGGAGCTACCTACTTGTTCACTTTTTTCTTCAGTTCTGGATGGGCTCTAAAACAAAGCTCGGTGGAGTGGCCGTGCATGTGGCAGTGCTTGCAGAATATAATATTGTTGTCATAAATAATTTTTTTGTGTGCGTATTGCTGTCGAGCGATATTTGAATAAAGTTGGGTAGCACCTTCGACAGGTCGACGTCCATGCAAAATTTGATATAATTGGCTTTAGAAAGGTTGTGGGTTTCGTCAGCCACCGCCACGAAGGTCCTGAAGGAATTGGCTATCCTTTTCATGGCAGCTGGGATGAAGCATATAATCGACTGATTCGGGAGGGTGACCCAGACCGACACAATCGCCGAGTCTTTCTTAGTGTTAAAGTGCTGAGACCATTCAACTATTTTTATGAGGTGGGAATCGATCTGGCCAGTTCCTCTGGACCAGACGTTTTTGTGATCTATCTCCGACGATAGGGAAAGGAGTATGTGCTTGGGGTCCATGGGGGCGACCCTGTAATCAGAGGTGAGACCCCATGAGGCAATAACTTCTTGGATGCGCCAGAGATTCGGGCACCCGGAGGAGAATTTAAGGATGATGGTTAGAGCAAATTGCACAGAAAGGAAGGATATTTCCTTATCCGAGAACGGAACATTGACGTTTTGCACTTCTGTCGTGGTTGAAGAGTATTCCAATTTCGGAAGCTCGATGTCCGAAATAATCGGGGAGTGCCTCGAAGCATGGTCAGGTCCCACCAAAATAGCAAAGGAGCGATGGGGTCTACAAGTCGAGGCCAAAAGAGGCTTGGGACCGGGCACGATAAGCACGGGGGGAACTACACTGAGGAAGATGAGATGAGGGAAAAGGTGCGCCAGTGGTGAGGTACACTAGCACAGAATGCACAAGGACAGGGGAGGCAACTGGCAAACTGGTGCCAGCGGGGACCGCGCTTGGAAATGGAGGCGCCAGCACCAGTGAGCCCGTAGGCAGGGAAGCGCTGGCAGGGGCGAGCGCTGAGGAGACGAGAAGCTCGCCTGATGGCGTAAGGAGTACAGCGCCATCCCGATTAGACGGCGCAAGGAGCACGAGGATCGAGCTAGGGGCCACGAGAAATACGCCAAAGCTAGGTGACGCAGGAGACAAATGGGACCGAGGAGCTGGCGCCACCAACAGATGGCACGAGGGGGGCCATATATCCAAATTCGAATTCAAACTTGGATGGGGCACGGAAATCAGAGTAGATAGGAAGAAAATAAAGGGCGTGCGGCCCAAGTAGGGGACAAACGGAGTAGGGGGCAGCTCCGGTGACAGTGCGACTGGAGCTTCGATTGATCCTGGCGTTACGGGCAGCCAACCTCACTCCGCAGGCGAGGAATCCGGCCTGGGCACGAGAGCCACGGGAGGCCACCAGAGGGGGGACCAATAATATGCTAAGAAATACTGAAGAGGGAGAGTTGGGTGGGCGACCAGGGGGCCGCCGCCAGGGAGGAGGCAACGGGCGCCCCGGAGGGCCAACAGGTGGAAGCCCGACCATGGGATCAAATCAGCGCCTGAGGAAGAAGCGATGGGCGACAGCCAGCTCGGAGACCAGACTAACGGAGAACCGCCGGGGAGAGGGACCGAAGTAGGGACAACTCCGAGAGTAGGAGGCCCACACGCCATGGCACCACCGTAGAAGATGGCTGGAGCGACCGTGCCGGAGGGAAAACCTCGAAATTGCCAAAAAATTGCTAGAGCAGAGCTCCACATCGCCACTATATATATATATATATATATATATATATATATTTTGATGATGCTTGCGGAGGCCTTGTGCTGTCGCCTCTGAAAAACCTTAGTTTCCTTGTCCACCGACACCGGCGTAGCCGCTGGCCGGGCCGGCGTCCCTCTTGGGTCACCGAACCACTTGGTCGGTGGCTCTCTCTATGTTGATTAGTTTAGGGTTATGGCAGCCAAGACTTTTGCCGAGGCGGTGATGGGGTCGCCACCGTCTGTTGTGGCTACCACCATACCTCCGCGTACGATCACTTCTTTCAAGGGTGTTCCTACTATTTCCTTTACGGTAGAGGAAGAAACTGCCCTCTCTGACCCACTAAGGTTTGCTTTAGTGGGTAAGTTTTCTCATAATCGACCTTCGATAGAATTGATTCGTAAGGCGCTCTCCGGTTTTGAGTTTGCTGGCTCCATTAAGGCGGGTGTTATCGACGACAAACATGTTCTTATTCGGCCATCAACTGAAGTGGACTTTCTTCGACTTAGATCAAAGGATCTATGGTATATTGCTCGTGCTCCCATGCGAGTTTTTAAGTGGGATCCAGATTTCTCGCCTAATCAAGAATCGCCGAAGATCCCCGTATGGGTGACTCTACCAAATCTTCCTCACCATCTTTATGCCAAAGAGACATTATTTGCTATTGCATCTGTTTTTGGAATTCCTCTTAAAATCGATAAGGCTACTGCGGAACTATCGCGACCTAGCATGGCCAGGATATTCATGGAAGTAGATGCTTCTAAAACACTACAACGCCGCATCCGCATTAATTTGCCAAGTGGTAGTTTTTGGCAGTTGATAGAATATGAATCCACGCCGCTTTATTGTTCTCACTGCCGCCACCAAGGGCATGGTGCTGACAACTGTAAATTTAAGAAGGACAAAGGAAAAGAAATACAGCAAGAGGCCCATACTCAAACTCAGCAGCCTCCTCCAACTGTGGTGACTCATATTCTTCAACGAGAAGCTATTGGCCAATCAAGTGTCCAAGCTGAACATGTGATCTCACCAACCACTCAATTGCCGGTTACTAACCAGGATGATGGGACTCAACTGCCGGTTAATAACCAGGGTGTTGCTGAACCTTTATTTTCAAATAAAGAAGGGATACCACCCACCAATGCTGATAGGACTGGTTCGGATAGTGTGCAACATAATGATGACGGGACTGCTCCGGTCCGGGAGCCTCCCACACAAAGGGACTTGGCTCTTCCTCAGAAGGATGCTTTGGCTACTGAGGAACGTTTGGACGAGGATATTGCTCCGGATGACGATGGGGTTGCAAACGAGAGTGAAGAAGAAGGGGACCTTCGCAGCTGGGCGGACGAAGCAGAGGCTGAGCAGAATAGGGAGAAGGACACCGCTGTCAAGCCTACGTCTCAGAAGAGGAAGAAGAGAATTCCAGCGCCATCTGACCGGGTTCTCCGATCCGTTTCCAACTTTAAATCTGGTAACCCCCAAGCCTCTGCTAATGTTTAACACTCTGTGCTGGAATATTAGAGGAGTCACAAATAAGATGGCTTTTACAAGACTTAAGAATTTATGTCGGGTTAATAAGATTCAGTTGCTCGTTGTTATTGAACCGAAGGTGACGCAGGATCAAATTTCTCATTATAAGCTTAAATTGGGGTTTACGACGGCTGTTTGTAACAGTCGTGGCAATATCTGGATCATGGTGCGGTCGGGCTGCATGATGTCTGTGCTTGATGATTTCGATCAATCTCTCACTATTTCTTTTCAAAATGAATACTTGTTACTGCCTATCATGTTCTCTTTTGTTCATGGCCATGGAAAGAAGGAAGGTAGAAGGGATTTATGGAGTAGGCTGCTACATTTGGAACTGTTTATTCTCTTCCTTGGGCGGTGGGAGGAGATTTCAATGCAATATCCAGTTCGAATGAGAAGATTGGTGGTAGGCCTCCTTGCATGGTGTCTATTCAGGAGTTTCTTAACTTTCAAACGGCGGCTGGGTTAATTGAACTTCCCTATTTGGGAAGTAAGTTTACTTGGTTCAAATCAACTGAAGGGGAGAGGCAAGGATCTCGACTAGACAGAATGTTGGTCTCGAATGATTGGCTTCGTTTGGCACCCTCAACTGTAGTGGAACATTTGAGTCGGACGGAGTCGGATCACGCACCACTTTTGATCAAGCTATTAGCTCGGCAGGAAGGGTGTAGGCGCAGCTTTAAATTTCTTGCTTTTTGGGCTAAACAATATGGCTTTATGCAGGTGGTTGAGCAGGCTTGGCGATCGATCACACACCCTAATGGACTTATTAGGGTTTGCTTGCGACTAACTGTATGCAGGAAGGCTCTATCTGCATGGAGTCATAGTACTTTTGGCAATATTTTCCAGGAAGTAGTCATTGCGGAGGATTGTGTTCTTGCTGCTGAGTTGGAATATGATTGTGACAGATCTGTCACGAACAGGGAAAAGCTGCAACGTGCTACTGCAATCTTGAAACAAAAACATTGTATTATTGATTCCTTTTGGAAACAAAAAGCACGGTTACGTTGGGATGTTGAAGGGGATCGTAACACTAAATATTTTCATGATTGTGTTACTAACAAACAGAGAAAGCTGCGAATCACATTGTTGATTCGGAAGGGGTTCGTAGGGAAGGTTTGCATAATATACAGCAGGTGGCGAATACATACTTTAAAGAACAGTATAAACGTGAAGCAACAACAGCTGATGAAGATCTCATGACGGCCATTCCCCATCTAATATCTGAGGATGAGAATATTATGCTTACTGCACCCCTACAAAGGAGGAGTTGTTCGAGACACTTCGAAGCATGGATGTTGATAGTGCAGCTGGATTGGATGGTTTCACTGCTCTCTTTTTTGTCCAATGTTGGAATATTGTTGCTGATGACATCTTGGAAGCGGTGGATCTGTTTGTTGCAGGCTTTGAATTGCCTAAGGCGATTACAAGCACTGCATTGGTATTAATCCCTAAAAGCACCAATCCCTCTGCTATGACTGATTTTCGGCCGATAAGTTTATGCAATGTTATTAATAAACTTATGTCTAAACTTCTGGCTCGTCGATTGAGTACTATTCTTCCAAAGCTGATTTCACTGGAACAAAGTGGATTTGTGCAGGGTCGGGAGATTGTAGACAATATTCTCCTTGCTCAAGAATTGATTAGCATGATGAATGTTAAAAACCGAGGAGGCAATATAGCTATAAAATTGGATATGGCCAAGGCGTATGACAGGTTAGATTGGACTTTTCTCATGGAGGTTATGCGTCGGTTTGGTTTTGATGAGAAGTAGATTAGTATGGTTTTTCGATTGATCAATAATATTTGGTATTCAACCATTATCAATGGGGTTACTTCTGGTTATTTCAAAGCTTTCAGGGGTGTTCGTCAGGGTGATCCATTATCTCCCGCGTTGTTCATCCTTGTTGCAGAAGTTCTTTCTCGAAACCTAAACAAGTTATTACAGCACAACTCTTTCTCACACTACTACTCTCCTAGTGGCTGTCCTGCTATCAGTCATTTAGCTTTTACAGATGACGTACTTTTGTTCTCATCAGGAGATGTTAGATCGGTTCAGTTGATCCATGATATGTTACAAAGATATGAACGAGTCTCGGGCCAACGAATTAATGCGGCTAAATCATCGATCTTTGTCCCACAAGCTTTTGAGCGTCAGGAGAAGCTTCGACTCATTACGGGATTTCGGATTGATACTTTGCCGTTCACTTATCTTGGCTGTCCAATGATGGTTGGTATGAGGAATGCTTCTGTGTATGAGGAGTTAATCCAAAAAGTGAGAAGACGTCTTGAGGGCTGGCAACACAAGACTCTATCATATGGAGGTAAATTGGTAGTTATTAAATCTGTTTTAACATCTATTCCCATGTATACTTTAGCTGTATGCAATCCTCCTCAAACGGTGCTTAATCAGATTGAGGACATGATGGTTCGCTTCTTCTGGGGTTCTACTGATGGCATATCAAAGCACATTTGGTCCAGTTGGAGGACTATGGCGCGGCCACCTGATGAAGCGGGGCTTGGGATTAGATGCTTGCGTGAGACCATGAATGCGTTTACTGCTAAGCTATGGTGGAAGCTGAAAACGAAAGATGGGCTTTGGCAAATGTTTGTTTTAGCACGTTACTGCAAATTTCAATCTTTGGAACTTGCAGGCGCTCCTCAAAAGTGTTCCCATATTTGGAAACGGCTGCTACAAGGCCGGGAGCTCTCCGATCAGTTTATCATTCATGCTGCCAATGGTGACTGGATTTGGTCTACATCAAGCTCGGGGCGTTTCACTGTTTCTGATGCATGGGAGGCTATAAGGATTCCTACAATTCAGCAGGTTAAGTTCAAGAATATCTGGAGTTCATGCATGCCGGTGAAGTGGTCGGTTTTACTTTGGCGTATTCTTCATGCCAAACTACCGACAGACGACAATGTTCGTACAATGGGGTTCTCCCTACCCTCGAAATGTCATTGTTACGTACTACTAGACGAGGAGACCATGGAGCATATTCTATGTGTTGGCGAGATGGCAGAAATGATTTGGACTATTTTCAGTGCTTCATTTCGGGTACCGCTGGTTCAGCCCTTTACATTGCAACAGTGTTTCCATCTGTGGTGGCAGAAACCTAATCTACATATGAAACAGGTTGTTGTTGGCGCTATCACGTGGGTATTATGGAAAAATAGGAATAAATGGAGGTATGAGGAATACAAGTTTACGGCTATTCATATTGCAAGAGAAGTTAGACGGCAAGTGTCGAAGGCGCTAACTAGTTGCAAACACAAGTTGCAGATCCCTCCGAATTTCTTCTAGCCTTTGATTTTTGTAACTTTATTTTCCTGTCTCTTTCATTCAATAAAAGTCTGTTCCTTATATATATATATATATATATATATATATATATATATATATATATAAAATATATATATATATATATGTGTGTGTAAAAATATATATATATATATATATATATATATATGTGTGTGTGTGTGTATATATATATATATATATATATATATATATGAGCAAAAAAAAAATATATATATATATATGCTCAAAAGCCAGAACGTCCAAGTATACAAGACAAGTATACCGCCAAAAGGGACGAAAAGGGAAGGAGAGGACACCACTAGCAAGATCTAAAGAAGGGTAGAGGACCAAAAGCTCCTCGGGGTGTGGGAGCAGTGGATGCTCCGTTTGCGGCACTGACGGAGGACTTCCCGAGTGATCTGGTCGGCAGTGTATTGGTGCCCTTCATACCTCGCCTTGTTGCGATTTTTCCAGAGCACCCACGTGGCGGCCGCTGCGACGATCTGGTGGCCATGTGAGGCAGAACCCCAAGCGGCCGCCAGATCGTGGAAGCGTCCACCTCTCGGTAAAATATTGTAGATCTAGTTTAGTGTTCTCCAAGAATCGTCGGATAGGGACCCTCGGCAAAAGATATGGTCGATGGACTCCATCTGACGGTCGGGGCAGCAATTGCAGGCAGACGCAAGGCTAAACCCGATAGTTTGGAGCATCTCGTCGGTGGGTAATCGCTTGTAAATGATTCTCTATATGAGGATAGACCATTTCCGGGGGATGCAGATCTGCCAATAGTGAGCTATGGGGTGGTGCTGCTGGTTGATCCCGAGGATGGCAGATCTCGCAGACCTCACCGAAAAGGTCCCAGAAGCTTCGAGAGTCCATCGAATCGCGTCGTTGTCACTGCTGATAGTAATACCGTCCTGGCGGATGCTGACCACTGCGTCCTCATCGGCCCAATCATGAATTTTGTCCCAGTTCCAGTCGTTGGTGGTATTGTTCCATAAGTCTCTGATTCTGCTATTTCTCGGAGTCTCCAAAATACTCGGAATTAAGCTGTCTCCGGTCCATCGCTCCAGAAATGGTTCCGAATCGCCGGAACCCAACATGAGTTTCATTACAGGCTCGGCGAGGTCACGGCCGACGAGGATACAGCGCCAAGCCACGGACGATCTACTGTTAGAAATGGCCAGAGAGGGATGAATGTGTTTGAAATATCTAGCCTTCATAAATCTGGTCCATAAGTTGTTGCTCGTGCGGAGATTCCACCACAATTTCATTGAGAAGGATTGAGCGATGTGGGTGAGCTTGGTAAATCCTAGACCGCCGACCTCAGTGGGACGGGCCATGGATTCCCAACTAGCCCAGTGGTGCTTGTTTTGACCGTTGCAATGCCCCCAGAAAAAGTTGCAGAAGATCTGTTCGATCGACTTAAGGACTTTCTTAGGCGGGGAGCACGCGGCAAGAGTGTGGATGGGGATGGAAGTGAGCACATGATTGACCTGGATCATCTTGCCGCTCGGGGATAATGTAGCGTTATGCCACCCTTCAAGTTTCTTCCTGATTCTGGCAGTCAGGTTCTCAAAGATGCGAGTATTAGATTTTCCGTACACTAGGGGGCAACCGAGGTAGTTGAACGGGGGTTGGATAACTAAGAATGATGTTAATTGGGAGAGGTTGGTAGCGTGCTCTCTTTTGATGCTGTGGTGGGCGTAGATGATGCTCTTGGACGGATTGATTTTCTGACCCGAACATCTGGAGTACCTCTGTAGGGTGTTGTGGACCACTTCCACCGCTTCCACGTCTCCCGAGGAGAAGATTAGTAAGTCGTCCACGAAGGCTAGGTGAGTGATGGTAGGACAGCCACTGGAGGTGTGATAGTGTTGGATGTTCGGAGTACTGACCATATTGTTAAGGTTTCTACTCAGGGCGTCCGCGGCTATGATGAAAACGGTAGAGGATAGGGGGTCGCCCTGTCTAACGCCCCTACTGGATTTGAAGAATCCCCCGGCCTGACCGTTGATAACCGTGGAGAACCACGAGTTGCTGATGGATCTCCACACGGTATTGGTCCAAGCTTCCGAGAAACCGAACGCTCTGAACACCCAGATCATGAATTGTCAGTCCAGTCTGTCGTAGGCTTTTTCCATGTCAATCTTAACAGCAATATTGCCCCCTCTGACAGGGAATTTCATGCAGGTGATTAGCTCGTGAGCTAGCATAATATTGTCCTGGATGTGTCTCCCTTGCACAAAGCCGCTTTGCTCCTCTGAAATGATCTTAGGAAGAATCCCCGCCATCCTGGAAGCGATAATTTTGGCGATAATTTTGTTGGTAAAAGTGCAGAGACTGATGGGGCGATAGTCCCGAAAGGACTCCGGTTTATCTTTTTTTGGTATGAGGATGAGGTTGGCGCTAGAAATAGCTTTGGGGTATGTGGCCCCCTCAAAGAAAGTAATAGCCGCTTCAGTGATGTCTTGCTTGATGATGTCCCAGCATTTGCGAAAGAAGACTCCAGTGAAACCGTCCGGTCCAGGAGCACTGTGCTCGTTCAGGGCCCACACCGCTTCTTTAACTTCTTGGACCGTAGGTGTACGCTCCAGTTGGGTGTTATCGTTGTCATTTATGAGTCTGGGGATTTGGTCCAAGAAGGGTCTGTCGATATGAACAGTCTCCTTGGTAAATAATTTGGAGTAGAAATCCGCAGCGACTGTTTGGATTCTTTTGTGCTCAGTGATGATGTTTCCGTTATCGTCAACCGTGCGGTGAATGGATAACTTCTGTCTGCGTCCATTGACACAGGCATGGAAAAATTTTGAGTTTCTATCCCCGTCGCTGTCCCATTTCAATCTCGTCTTCTGCTTCCAGAAGTCTGTTTCCACTTTAAGTCGGAATTTGAGCATGGCCTTGGTGAGGTTCAGGGCAGACCTGGCCGTCGCAGTACGTTCCGACGCAAAAAGCGTTTCGACACGGGTTACATCGTCTTCCGCGACTCGCACGGCTTGGAAAATGTCCCCGTAGACAAGTTTGCTCTAGTTGGAGAGGGCTTTCCTCGTCGCTCGGAGCTTGTTGCTGACCCGCGAAAGGGGGTTGGGGGAATCTTCCCGATTCCAAGCTTCCGAGACAATATCCAAAAATTGGGGGTGGTCTGCCCAGAGGTCTAGAAATTGGAAGTTCTTCTTGAAAGGGCTAGTGTTGTTTTTGATCTCCACCAGCAGAGGGGCGTGGTCGGATTCGGTGGTATTGAGATAGGAAAGGGTGGTTCTGAGACCCATTCCGTGCTAGCGATCGTTCGTTAGGGCTCTGTCCAAACAAGAGTATTGTCTTTGGTCGCCTTCCTGCATATTGCACCAGGTAAAGGCGTTGTCGGTGAACTGAAGGGTAGTGAGATGAGCATTAAAGATAAAGTTGTTGAAGTCTTGCATGGCCGTAGTGGGAGGAGGACGTCCTCCGATTTTCTCTTATCTGCAGGTGATCGCGTTAAAGTCTCCGATGCACAGCCAAGGAGAATTGATGTGGTGGTGATGGATGTTTGTGAGGTCGTTCCAGAGGTGTTTCCGCTCGAAGATATCACAACTACCGTGAACAGCAGAAAGGATCGAATGATCCGGGATCTTGGGGTGTTCCCACCAGCACGTGAGAGCCTGTTGAGAGTCCTGGATGACCCCGATTTTAATATTCGTCGAGCCGAGGATCCAAATATTGTTTCTGTCCGCAACAGCCGTGGGAAAGCCGAGCTGTAACTGAATAGATTTTAATCTTTTGGGGGGGATTTTGGGTTCGATGATGATCAAGATGTCGATCTTGTGGATTTTACACAAGCCAGATATTCTCCTTAATGTGGGTTTGTTCGCCAGACTGTGGACATTACACGAAAGGATGTTAATCATTAATGAGGTTGAGGGGAGGGTTTCTTGTTCCGCCTAGTGGCGGATCTGGTTTGGATGGTTTTGTTATTGTCAGTAACTTTGTTGACCTTGTCTCCGCAAGAGGTGGACGCTTCTGCCATAGACGAGGTGCCGAGGTCATCGTGTGGGAGGGATTCCTCCTCCGTAGACATGGGTAGAGGTTCGCTCGAGGGTTGCTCTGGTGGGTCTGTGGGGTTACTGATCGGTTCTCCGGCGGAATCCAAGACGGGACCATCGGGAGGGATGACCAGGGAGTCACTGGCGCTCCGGCTCGGAAGAATGGTATGCTGGAGTGGGTAACCCGCGACTAGAATCTGAAGTCCTCTCTGTACTTGGTCTGGCCCGAGGATAGCTAGGGCTTCTTCAACAGAGTCAACGTTGGGGCTTTGATGGTCAGCGCTGATGGTATCGGTCGTCCCCTTATCAATCTCCGCGATCGGGTGGCAGTGTGCCATCTCGATTAGATCAAGTTCAGCGAGGGGGTGGTCAGCCTCACTAGATTCCGCTTCTTCCGAGTCTAAGACATCAAATTGGTTGGAGATGGTAAGATCTAGAATGTTGCTGGGGGATTGGACTGTGACCAGGGTTTTGCAAGGATGCTCGCCTCGGTCAGTCTTGCCGTCACTGGATCCGAACCGAAGGTGCGAGTTTGGGCGCGGTAGGAGAGGTGACTTGGGTGACCTGCCTTCTACTGGCTCGATGTCTTTTCGTGTTGCTTTCTTCTTGAGTTCTGGGTGCAAGCGGTGGCAGTGCTTCGTCAGGTGGCCTCTTAACTGGCAATAATTGCAGAACATGATGTGGTTGTCGTAGAGGACTTGTTGGGTGTGGGTCTGGTTGCCCAGTTCAATGGTTATGAAGTTGGGTGGTTCGATGGTGAGGTCGAGTTCCATGCAAATTTTAGTTGCTGGTTTCGGGGGCCAAGGCAACGAACATATATATATATATATATATATATATATATATATATATATATATATATATATATATATATATATATATATATATATATTTATATATATATACCATTTATTCCCTAGACCCTTGCTCCCCACCGAAGAAGGTGCTCAATACCATTGAAAACCTATTTGCCAAGTTCTTATGGGGTCACAGCGATGGCAAAAACAAGCATCATTGGGCCAGTTGGAACACCATGGCCAGACCTACATCAGCGGGCGGTCTGGGATTCTGTAGGCTGTCATACGTCAATGATGCTTGCTCCATGAAGTTGTGGTAGAAGCTCCGCGAGAGCAGTACTCTCTGTGCTCGATTTATGAAGGCCAGATATTTCAAGCACACTCATCCGTCGGCCGCCGGCTTCAACAACAGATCTTCAGCATCTTGGCGTTGCATACTTAAGGGGCGGCTTCTTGCCAAGCCTTTCATCCGACTTCATCTAGGCTCGGGCGAATCATCCCTATTCTATGAACAATGGTCCGAGGATGCCCTCCTATCGACGCTTCCAATTGCTCTTTCTAACAGCGCAATCTGCGATCTGTGGAGTAGCGAGGGAGACTGGTATTGAGAAAAGGCGTGGGATTGGATAGGGGAGGAGGCAGCAATTGCGTTGGCTGATTCTGGATTGAAAATTTTGACGGACCCGGATGCCCTGAGGTGGTCTCTCTCGGCTAACGACACTTTCTCGCTAGCTTCGGCTATAAGTATAGTTCGCGGTGTCGAAGTGAAGTCCCCCATCATCGATCCTTTTTGGCAGTCCTGCATTCCTAAAAAATGGTCCTTCCTGATTTGGAGAGCGTTACACAAGAAGCTCTCTACGGATGACGCTCTCATCACCATTAGTTTCAGTTTATCTTCAGTCTACCATTGCTACTCGGAGCGACAGCAGGAAAATGTCGAAGTGGGATTAGCTAGGTTAGGTCCAAATATGTTTTCTAGTCAAATCGACTCCAAAAATTACCCAATGAGTCTCATATGCCATTCGTAAATAAATAGTACATGAAAAATCGATTGAGTGGCACACCTTTGGTATGTGTGTCGTAGGCTCAAAATGGATCAAACCATATATTAGGTCAAATGATTTTGATCTAAGTCGAGTCCTGAACTCAAGTTGCAAGTTAGGTCTGGGATCACGGTAAACGGTCAAATGGCCTAAATTAGCCCAAATTGTGCAAAGTCAAAAGGATCTTAGGGAACAAGTTTGGATAGGACATGATATTCCAAATTGAGGGTAAACCTGTTTATTTCAAAACTCATGAAGGACGTTTCCAAATATTGGCACGTCTCATGCTCCAAAAATTAAAGCTAGAAAAAAATACATCTATAATCTTATTGATATAAAAATCTATACTAAAGAAATAAAATAATATTTAAAATAATATCCAAAAATCAGAGGGCCTACAACCTATCCACCTTATAAAATTTTGTCCTAGAAATTAAAATAACCCTACCATGCAAATATATATATCATAAAATAATCAGCTAAAACTCACTGGAATCTATAAATATGTGGGGACAACATTTTGCATGGGACCTTTTTGCTCCCAAGTAGATTCCTTTGGAGGATGGTGCTTCCATGCAACCGGAACCAATCTAATCGTCTATCTTCTAAGCATTTTCTTACTAGAACAAAGATACAAGTTGACTGTTCCATGTATGATAGACTGGGTCCCACTGTGATCTCGGAATGTTCGACCAAACGATTGGAATCAATTGCATACTTCTTTAACTGTGAGACATGGAATACATCCGGCACTCGCTCTTAGAATGGGGCGATGTGAGATGATATGCCATTTCTCTAACACTCTCTATTTGACTGAGGGTTGCAATCATATAGATAAGGCTTCTACCTTGGTTCTAATTGGTGTATCTACAGAAAGTTTATAATTCCTCCGCAACTCGATAAATCCTTAAACCATATATTATTTTCCTATAAGTTAACTCCCCAACTTCTATAATAGGTCACTAACAATCCACTTCCTTCTACCTACAAGAAATCTATACCATCCTTATAAGTATGCATATCTATGGTAAGGGACGAGACTGAACTAGACGGCTACATAGACTGATTGGTCATCCTTCTAGTCCTGACCTTTTGTAGGTCCTTTCAAGGCTAGTCTTATCATGTATGGATATAATCTTCCTTTCTACTTATATCTTCTTACTCTCTCTTGTTGGCCCATTGGTCATGGTCGAACCTAATTTTAATAATTGATCTAATCTTGTCTCAATATAAGGGCTACTTGGACAAACTGCTACAAATACTGTTACTGTTCAAGCCTTGGAGCCATGCTTGTCATTGCGTCTATATTTTCATTTATTTAATATATTTTCATACTTTATTGAGTCTAGGAAATACAATGTAGACTGAGTCGTACTGGCAAATAGACTACCCAAAAATGTTTTCAAGAATGTCTAGGAAATACAATGTACACCGAATTCGGTTCGAGTTTGGTTAGGGGTACGTAGCTTTTTAACTCAGTCTTCCCGCAGTTACAGATGCAATGGCTATCTGTCAAGATCCTATCAAAGAATTATGTCCGAATTCTGCCCAAATTCTTCCTTTGGAAATCTTATAAATAGAGAAGAATTTCTACCATTTCAACACACCAATTCACTTTCTCTTCTCTTCCTTCTAAGCTTACTACGTTCTTCCAAAGCCTTTTAAAGCTTTCATTTTCAAATTTCAAGCCAGTTAAAATCCTCTAGTCGATTTGTCAGTGTGGTATAGTATAAAAGTTTCAGAGTGATTGTAATCAAAAGGCTTGACAAGAAGTAAGACACTTCACAATTGAAGTTGGTCGAGTACTTCGGATCAAAGCTCACGTCTGTAGAAGTTGCAAGGACTTTGTATGAAAACTTTCGATTTTCTAAAGTAGAATTCAAGCGGGAGCTAGAGTTCTCTCGACTGGATTAGTCCTCACAAGAGGGGGACCATTATACATTTTCGTGTTTGCGTTTGCTATCTGCTCTTTACTTTTACATTTTCATATATGTGACATATTCCTGTGATCTTGCTACTAACAGTTTTAAATAGCTAATATTCCGCTACTACTCTATTTACTCCCCACTAGAGTATATTGCTTTACTTTTCATTCCTATATTTGGTGTCAGAGTGGGCACTTGTTATATAGATATTACTGCTCATACCAATTGTTCCTACAATTGGTAGCAGAGCGGGTTATACAGGTAAAGCGAGGTAACATCATTATATTTTTTTAATATAACTATTGTTACATAAGATCACTATATCACATACGGCATCTGTAAAATTCAAAAGTGAAGGCCAAGCCACAAACAGGCCCCCACTATTTGATGGTACCAACTACACTTACTGGAAAATACGGATGAGCTTTTAGTTAAAGTCACTAGACTTTGACCTTTGGTCAATTGTTATCAATAGCTTCAAAAAGCCTACTATCACCTCTATTCTTACTTCCTCTATTATTAACAAGCCTTATTATAGTTACACGTAGGAAGAGAATAAGTTAGCTAGCCTTGATGCAAAAGCAATGCATGCTTTTATTGTGCTGTAGACATAAATGTATTCAATCTTATTACTACTTGCACAACATCTCATAGAATCTGGAAACTTCTTGAAGCTACCTATGAGTGCAGGTATGAAAGCAAAGCTAGCAACTCCAAAGAGGAGAATAGTCTTCATAATGTGTGCATGATGGCATCAGAATTTGAGGTACAACACAACCCCTTATGTGAAGAAGAGCGATCAAACGAAGGAAGATCATCATCTCACAAGTATGCTAGCACAAGTATATGGTGTAAAAGAAAAACAAACGACTATGAAAAAGAAGAGAGCCTTCGTCAAGCTATAAATTTATGCTTAATGGCATTACCAAACGAGGTACAAAATAATCCTCTATTTGAAGAGAATGAATTTTTCTATGATAAATTATCTGATGCTTTTCATGATTTATTTACTGATCACAAGAAAGTATGAGATAAGTATAAGCAAGCTAGAAAGGATATTTTAACCTATAAGCGTGAAAATGAAAAGCTTACTTGCTTATTGAATGATGCTAGAAACACTTATACTTCTTATAATTCTACTAAGATTTCCACACTTGAGCTTAGATTGCATGAGGAACTTGATTGCATTGAGAAAAGCACTCAAGAAAATGCTAAACTTAAGGAGGATTTAGAATAAGAAAAGAAGAAGTATTCTAGTACTTCATGTAGCATTGATTCTCTTACTGCTAATATGATGAGGCATGTGCTATCTCTAAAAAGTTAGAGATTAGATTGAAAAAATAGGTAATACCTACTACCCAATCAAAGTTTTGTCCTATAACACATCACACATATGATAGGACATAATCAAAGAAAGAACGCAGAGAAAATGCTACACATCATCATGCTTTCTATTACAAGTATCCATGCACATCATATCACACCACTACACGGTCTCAAACTGCTGAACATAGCACTAATGTTAATACTTTTTGTCATTATTGTGGTATGAAAGTACACATTTCTAGTCAATTGTAGAAGCATGAAAAATATAGGGTCTATGCGCATTACATGAACATATATTCTTTTATCTAAAATATATTGAAGATTTTTACATGATACTTTGATTCATAGTTTTTTTATGAGGGTATATATGTTTATTATTATTTCTTCTTCCTTCTCCTCCAAACACCATCTCAAACAGTTTGACTATGTGATCTTGATGCAGAGTTAATATGTTTTCAAACTCTTATTATTATTATACATTTTCAGTTCAGTGTGTATTGTTTCTTTTTGGTATGCACTTATGCTTTTTTAGCACTATCTTTCTACTACTGCTTCATTCATAAAACTGCATGTGATATTTGTTTATTATCTTTATATTATCTCTGTGTTTCTTCAACGTTTGCTGCTTATGCATGAATTGTGGGAGAGCTTATCTCTTTCCAATTATTTTGCTAACTGAAAATGGGGGAGAAAATAATATAAAATCTTTTTTCAGGTTAACTTTGAGGAGACAATTCCAAACAACGAACAAGGTTTTGATATTTTTGTCAGATCAAGATGTTATATCGGTCAAGGTTTATCAATTATCAAAATAGGGAAGATTGTTGGCCTATTGGTCATGGTCAAGCCTGATTTTAATAATTGATCTATCCATATCTCGATATAAGGGCTACTTGGATGAACAGTTACAACTACTGTTACTGTTCTGGACTTGGAGCCATGATTGTTATTGCGTCTGTATTTTTATTTATTCAATGTATTTTCATACTTTATTGAGTCTAGGAAATACAATGTATACCGAGTCGTACTAGCAAATAGGCTACCCAAAAATGTTTTCAAAAATACCCATTTGTTTTGAAATCTAGTCCAACACCAAAAACCCAATTCCTAACTATTTGTAAATTTGAAGCCCAAATCCTACTGAGTTACAAAACCCTAAATTCACCCTTTTGTACTAGCAGAACTCTGGGCAAATTTGCTTCAAATTCGGCTTGGGGTACGTTGCTTTTTAAACTCATTCTTTCCATAGTTATGGATGCAACGGCGATCTGCCAAGATTCTCTCAAAGAATTATATCCGAATTATGTCCGAATTCTTCCTTTGAAAATCCTATAAATAGAGAAGAATTTCAACCATTTCAACACACCAATTCACTTTCTCTTCCCTTCTCTCTAAGCTTACTACGTTCTTCCAAATCCTTCTAAAGCTTTCATTTTCAAATCCCAATCCAATTATAATCCTCTATTCGATTTGTCAGTGCGGTACGGTATAGAAGTTTCAGAGTGATTGTAATCAAAAGGCTTGCCAAAAAGTATGACACTTCACAATTGAAGTTGGTCGAGTGCTTCGGATCAAAGCTTGCGTCTGTAGGAGTTCCAAGGACTTCGTATGAAAACTTGCAGTTTTCTATAGTGAATTTCAACCGGGAGCTATAGTTCTCTCGACTGGATTAGTCCTCACAAGAGGGAGACTAGTATACACCGTCGTGTTTGCGTTTACTCTCTACTCTTTACTTTTACATTTTTATATCTGTGATATATTTTTGTGATCTTACTACTAACATTTTTAAATAGCTAATATTTCGCTGCCTACTCTATTCACCCCCTCTAGAGTATATCGTTTTACATTTCGTTCCTGCATGTCTAACACTCTTAGGTTACTAACCATCTTGATACTATCGTCATATAATAATTCCTCTAGTATTTCTATTCTTAGCCCTATCCTAGGCCAAATGTAGCCAGATTTAGTCTATTAACTTCAAGGGTTTTTGGTCAGCGTTAGCCTTCATACCGAACTATACCTAACTTATTCCTTGGGGAAGTATCCATAAAATTTCTACCCACCTTAGATTTTTACCTAATCTTGCGAAGTTTTGAATCATATCTTCTTCAAATGAGAAATTCTGTAAATGAGGGTTATTCACAGTCTTAAGTCCAGCCTTAAATACATGGCTTACCAGGCCATTCTATTTCTAACAAACTACCTAAAATCTATCACAAGGGAGTCATGTTTTCTTAGGGCATTACAACTAACACCAAGTTTAATAGCCTGGCCTCTAAAGTTGTATAGTAGGTCGAAAGGGTTGGGTCGAGGTCGAGCCTCCTATTTAGGTTAGAATGGTCAACGGTATCGCGGGAGTGGCTAAGGATGAGACCCTAGGTCCAAATGTTTGTGCCTTAAAAAAATAGTGCACGAGGATTCACGTTTGGATGGGACATGATAGGCATAATTGAAGGTTGACTCGTCTAGGTCATGTGTATAAAATTTGTTTGAAGGTAACAACTAGTCTTACACTATAAATATCAAAGTCACGGTAGCGGACACCAAATGGTCTAATTAGAAAGTGGGTGTCATGAAATACTGGCTTATTAGCTTATTTGGAGCGAAGATCCTCCCAATCACTCACGTTTATAGAAAAACCTAAAATTTATGAGGCCCTACAATCTCTCTACCATGGAACCCTGGGACATTGGAACTAAATGGTAGCACTACATAAAAGGATAAAAAAGTCATTCTTGGAAGAAGTTAAGATGATTATATGTAAGGAGCATTAAGTCAAAGTAACTTGATCAAGAAAATTAGAGTAGGTAAGAACGGGTACCTACTGTGACATGGATGTTATATTTATTAAGGTGCAGAGGAGTAAAGATTTATCCTTAGTGTGGCTCGATTTAGGATTAGAATATATGCCATACTGATTACCTAAATTAGAAGACTAGTTATTACCAAAAATATTGGGACAAAAATTTGCAAAACGTATTTGTAATTGAAGGGGTAGTAGCATGATCAAGGATGAACCCTACCTGAGGTTCTAGAATAATCCTGAGCTTGGATGATCATTCAGATGAAGGGTGTTGAGCTTCTACTCCTACTAGAATGTTGGCTTTACTAATAAGGTTTTGCTAGGATAACAGTTGATTCTGGAAGCTATGGCTAACTAATCGTTGAAGGTCATGACCTAACTTATAACATCCTAGAACATCTTATCTCCAATCACTTTGCTCACTTCTATGACATGGTCTTCTCAGAGGTTACCTTCACTAACAGGATATCACACACTAAGAATGTAGTCCGCTAGGTCTCAACCCTTTTTGATCCACAGTACAACTTCTATGATCCCTCATACTTCATAATAACTACATGTAACTTAGTCCAACCCTAGTGTTCTATCTACAAGGTGTTCTACGATTTTTACTACCCTATATCAATGGGTATGATCCGTTGGTTTTCTTAAGATAAAGTTTCCCATTTCACCCTCGAGTTTCTAGGTAGGTCTAATCTCAAAGGATATAATTACTGAATCTATTCCTTAAACTCTAAGCCATACTTCCATAGTTCACTTACCAACCTTCCTTAAATGATATATTACAATTGGCTCTTTCTAGTCTGCCATCTAGCACTATCTATTGAGTAAAGGTGGAAGTTAACACTAGCATATGCTAGCTTCATCATTCTATTCATAACGAGACCCTTTGGCCCCTTCCAACTTGTCTTCCCCGGGTGGATACCACTCCTAGTGGCGAACTGCAGCCAATCTCTAAAGTCCTACTATATGTTCCGTCTGGTTTCCAAAAAATATCTTTATCTAACCTAGATAAGGGTAGAAAGGCGGTAATCCACTGATCTTAAAGTATCTCGCTAGAGTTAAGTAGTCGATGAGAATCCTATATTACCTATCCAATATGCTCGTTCTACTTAATAGAGGTATCTACCCAATCATTTCTTAATAATTATCCTATTTTACAATACTCAATCAACTACGTTCTATCTAATGATGGAATAAATGGTTCACTAAGCACGGGTGTTTATCTTTCCGAAAGAGGAAATGATGAAAATCCAAAACAAGGAGGTCAGGGAAGTTAATCGACTTCAATTTTGAACATCAAGGATGATGGATAAATTCAAAAGAGTTTTCAAGGTAGTTGTGGATTGAGATCCTATTATATTAACCTATCGCAGGTTCCCTCTGTACAGTAACGTAATCGAAACGGCTAACTCGACCTGTACGGGCCACCAAAAAAATATGTCACGTCCCAGTTCCAAAATATATAGGAACCCAAGACATTAACATGCCAACTATACGGATAGAATAAGTATTCCCAAATTAAAGGACTTATCCTAATCGTAGTACGCTATAAAGTAAACTAAATCTACTCTATCACAACTATATCTCAATCCACAATAATGAACAAAATCAATAACAAACAATATATGTCATGGTCTGCAGTCCATTAGCATATACGTTTGGAATGGACCCGAAGATTAATAGAGGTCTAGTAAAGCTAGGCTATGACAGCAAAGATAGAAATAAACAGTACAAAAGGCACGAAAGAGATAATAAGAAATACTACCAATAGTACCTGAATCCTGCATAACGCATCATGATAACTTCATGCCGAAAGTCCACTAACACATGGAGAGATCACCAAGTCCTCAGAGGGACGTAACAAAATACAAAAACTAGCCACAATATGAACAGTAAAAGTAATAAACATGAACATGAATATAACTGACAAGGTAAACTATCAATCTAAGTTTAATGCACTTGAAGACTACTTTGGGATCGTACTGGTATGTAAAGAGTGATATTAGCGTCAACTAATATCGCGAATATACTAGCATACTTTTGCCCAAACCGGAGACTAGTCCGTAAACGATAATGGAATATCCACTAGTATAGCCTACAACTTGGCACACTGAGGCTGACGAGGATAGGGTAATCCAGTACTCCTACTAACTCCTACTAATAGTTCTTCCCCGCCTTATAGTAGTACAAGGTCATGTCTATGACTCGCACGACTCGTATCTAACGTGCAAGTCCTATAACTAACACAACTAGTCATATATTATTCGTGACACGAACCCCTTGTACAGGCCAATTACAGTGTGTGTGCCAATACTTATGTAATTCTTAATCCAAGTTTCGTCATGAGTCATGTCCAAGTCATAGAAGCCATCAAAAAATAACTTCAATACAAGGAAGTCTACTAACACATTAGGTCATATATAAACCCATTATAAGTCATCGATGGCATCATCGACGACACACAAGTCACACTTAGACGCTCTCCTAACACATATAATCCTAACACACAATAATATGTCTGTAACGCCCCAGTCCCAAAATACATAGGACTAGGTACGTAGACATGCCAGCCATATAATAAATATACGTAAGCAGTAAAATGCAGTAAAAATACGGCAACTAATCTCATCTACAAATAAGATAAAGATTTTATAGAATTAAGTAATAATTTGTCTTTTGTAAATGATGTTGGGCGGAGACAAATCCACTACCAACTAATAGAAGAAATAATACATAACAATGATATAATTTTACAAGAGTGACATGGACGATTCAAGAGCAACCTTCTTGAAAGGACTAGAGAAGATCGCAGCCTTGGCTAGAACACCTGCAAAAAGTCAAGAACATACACCTGGAGGTTCATCAGGTCCTCAGAGGGACGTAACAAGATACAGGAAGAACATGTCATAATACTGAATATAAACTGCTCAACAATAATAAGTCAATCGGATCACAACATGGTCCAACACTCCACCTTTGAATTAGCATACCATTTTCTCCAACCAAACAAGGACAGAAGATGGCACCCTAATCCATGATGAGGTATATTTCCATGTCATGAATCCAATTGAGTATTCAGACCCCAACAAGGTTCAGTACCTTCTCATCGAAGTAGTGAACCACACCTACAACCAAACAAGGACAAGGTTTGGCAAACTAGTCCGTAACAAGTTACTGTTCTATGTCGCGATCAGGTATAAGTACCCAAACCAAAAGTACCTATACCTAACGGATAAGGTCACCTAACCACTCTAAGTGTAACGCAATCGAGAATAATGCATGGTCGCATAACCTCTAAGTAAAGTCAAGAAAAAATAAACATGACCTCAGTAGCGAGTCTAAATACTATATACCATTCCTCAGTATCGAGCGAGTCTACAGAATATAGTCTACCTATCGTTCCTCAGTAACGAGCGAGTCTACGATAGATAGGGAGGAGGTCAACGCCTAGTTGTATTCTCCCCACCCAATGTTCTAACTCTAATAACTACTAGTCTTCTATCATGCAATCCTAGTAGTAGTTATAACCTAACGATCGTCCTATATGTACCGCTTGCCACTCAGTACACAAGTTCAAGATCTATATGCGACTCGTGATTCGTGGCATACATGTGTCAAGGCCAATGAATACAGATAGTTACTTAAATCTCGGTTTATTGAGCAAGAATAATTAAGTAGAAGAAAATAGAACTAGATAATAGAATTGCTTCCAAATATAACAATTTAGCACAATTTATCTTGCAAAAAAGTAATATTAAATAAATAAATGCATGCAGTATAATGAGCAAGTATATAAACAATGATGGCAAGGTATCTTGCCTAGAGGTTCTGTGCAGAATGGCAACGCCCAATGTTGAAGCATGAAAATTTCAGCAGACTGGACAACCATGCGCCCAAGTCACCAGTGAAAACCATGTGCACAAGTCATCAATGAAGACGTATGCGCCCAAGTCACCAGTGATAACATATGCGCCCAAGTCACCAAAGTAGGCTATGCGCCCATGCGCCCACTCTAGGCTCCTCCAAAAGGAGGCACATAGCTCTGTTTCAGGCTATGCGCCCAAGCCACAACAGCCCTCGACTCGGTCAAACCCACGATAAATTGTGCACCGAAGCATACAGCCACGTCAGTCTCTACGAACAGTCGTGCACCGAAGCATGCGGCCACATCAGCACCATGATCAACCCACGATCATGTAGCCTGCATGCGCCTACACCCTATGCACCCAAAGCAGGACCATGCGCCCACATGCAAACTAGTGTGTTTCCTCATGTGGGCGCATAACATCATTCCAGCTCAAAAACGACTATAAAAAGGGGTCTCATCCATCTTCAGAACAGAGAACGAAGAGCATTTTCAAGAGCCAAATTGCTGCACTTCTTGTCAGTGAGCCGAGAGTTAGCAATTTTCTTAGGTTTTCTCCCTCTTTTGTAATTGGAGTGTCAACGGAGTAAAGGAGCAACTGCCGCTCGATCTCTATCGTCTCATTCCCCAGAATTCTTTTTGTACTCGGGGATCCTCAGCGCAGGATCTCTCAGGCGTACTCGATTTGTGGTACCTTGTGCCAATAAAAAAAAGATAGCAATTTTTCTTCTTTTTGTGTGTGTCCACAAAAATGGCGAATCTGCTAGGGACTACCTTTTTCTCTAACGAGAAGGTGGTGATGCAATCCGATACCGACAAAGTGGGGAGCACTAAAAAGATGCTGATCGTGAAGTTCGATCAGCAGACATTCGAAGAGATGCTCTCGAGGGATGGCTGTACTCCCTCAAAATTAGCAAAGCCAAACAAGTCTCACAAGACTTGGCTGTCAAAGGCTCGCAGTGCATATCCTGCCAGTGTCATAGTAGATATGCAACTGACGGACTCTGTCACATGGGCGTATGGCTCCGTCACAGAAGCTCCAAAATGAAGAAGGCTCATATCGTTCCGAGCTCTACTAGCCCAGCGACTTCTCTCTTGTGCAACCAACAACGGAGTGTTCAACTCTTGAGACTTGGCAAAGAAAAATACTACGATGCCAAGAATCGCAGTGTTCGACACTCTGGACAAACCCAGTGAGGCTCACAAATGAAGGAGGCGAAGCTGGGGGAGAACAGCGTTGCTCCACCAAGCATGCACCCAAAGCTATGCGCCCAAGAGGGTATGTGGGCATATAACTCTGGACAGAAGGCTTCTGTCATCGACAAACTGTGCATCCAGGGTCATGCGCACAAGGCTATGCGCCTAGGCTCAACTGACCCATACTATGCGCCCACATCGAGGAATCTTAGATATGCTGCCAAGAAGCATGCGCCCAAAGGCAGACTCTAGGGCCTACGCACCTACAGTAAAAAGATAGGCCCCAACGCTATAGCACGGGGCTGTCTTCAAGGTCATCACAGAACTTAGGTGTGGGGGTTGCCCCTGCACGTGAACTAAGTCTGGATGTGCTAACTCTCCTTACAAACCTACATGCAAAGCTCGACGATGCATGTGACTTTTTAAGGCAAAACTCCCTTCTTTTGACTTACGTGACATGACAAATCATAAGCGTAAAGCGAGGGAGTGATGGAACTGGGGATTCCCAGGACCCTTCCTTTGGTGTGCGTATTGATCGATAGAAAGTTAAACAGATCTAATACGTGTTCTAACCCTTCATAGGCGGAAACTAGGGTTTGTGAATTATACCTACGGCGGAAAAGAGACAAGTAATTCCTGGCAATCTCGAGCGGACGATCCCAAGATCTTCTGTACGTATTCCTTCCTCGAGTTGGACGTCGTATGGGCGACGATCTCCCAACCTTTTCTTCTCCTTGGCAGCACTCTCTTTCTCTCCTTACGTGAATCACGAATTTAGAGATAATTTCAGATTTTTGATCAGTAATCTGGCGGCCAGAGAATAGAGGATATATATAGGCTACGGCAGGGATCATGAGGAGAAATTAGGGTTAGGCCTCCTAACGGATCTGGATATCCCGTGTTCAGTCCGAACACACAATCCAGGCCCATTAACAATAGCTCGGTCCACTAATAAGCTATTGCTGCACTACCTTCCTAATCCCAAATTATGTTTGTGTGCTCCTTTTATTATATGCTCGTTTTGTTCCCCATGTTAAGATATCGTATATCCGTTGTAAATCCCCATATTTTAATTAATTTTTATAATTAATTAATGTGGTTATGCAATTATAATTAAGAAAATATTTTTACTAGCTTATTAGTAGATAAATGCATGTGTGTATATATTATATTTGTACTTGTTAATATTTCTATTAAATATAGTATATAATAAATTCTAGAACTTTAGAAATTTATTGATAATTTTTTAGGAGTTTATTGTAGCTTAAATAATATAAATATATATATATAGATATATATATATATATATATTTATATATGTAAGTATTATATATAGTTATTAAAAAAAAATAGGAGATGTGGGGCTCGGCCAGCACCCCAACTGAAGAGAGGGGCGGCCAAGCCCTGATGGGCAGAGTCAAAAGGAAAGGAAAAAGCAAGCGTTTAAAAAAAAAAAAAAAAAAAAAAAAAAAAAAAAATATATATATATATATATATATATATATATATATATATATATATATATATATATATATTAAGTATATAGGGGGGGAGGGGACCAACCCACGTGGGGGCCGGTCCACCTCACCCGACCCCCTCTTTCTCAATGCAAAGCAAAGCTTTGCAAGCTGTGCTGGCACCTTAGCCCGACCCCACCTTAGTCTTAGCAGCAAACACCTGCTAACGTAATGCTTGCAACCCGAGCCTACCCGATAGTATTCCTATTAGTATTAGAAGTCAGCGCTATACATTGCTACCACGGCCGACAAAACAAAACCCTAACCACTTCCCATCTCTTCTCCACCTCGACCCTAAGGCCGCCAATCTCCCTCCACACCCCGTGTTCACACGCTCCGACTACTCGACGTCGACGACGTCGAGATCACTCGGAATCGAAGGATAAACAGAGAATACACTGTTTGGTTCAGAACTCAGGTACCCACTTTCGAATCCGATTTTCTTTGTTTATGTTCAACGAAAATTCGATCTATCAAATGCTGTGCGTAGTAGACATGACCCTCTCAAATCCCCTTCTGATAGAATCCTGGGAACCCCAAAGGATTGCTCGAAAAAAATCAAGACGAAGTTGGAGAAAAACCCACTTTTCTGATTTCTAAAAACTGTTTTGAAATGCCAACTTGTCGGCCACTTTTCTCGCTGTTCATTAAACTTTCGTAAAAACTAATTGAACATATTTGAAGACAACCTAACCATGATGGAAACGTAATTGGTAGATTAGTATTTCGATTTATGTGTGTGTATTAATTCCATGTTGAACTTGTGAAAAAAACTGTTTTCGAAATAATAAAATTCTAAAATTTTTGTCCGATACGACGTTGCCCCGACAAACCGGGTGACGTGGTCGCGCGTTATACGCATCGAAAGGCGCGTATGGACGTTGCGGAAGTGTGGGAACTGACGAAACTCAGTTTCGTCGCGTGTGTGCGACGAAATCAACGTGTATCCGTCGAGATACCCCCGTATCGATGTTTTGCAAACTTGTCCATAACTTCGTGTACAGTCGTCGAATCGAGACGAAACTTGCACCAACAGGTTCGGATCGAAATTCTGGTCCTGGATGCCAAGTTTGGTTCGATTTCGAGAAGGTCGAATCGGGACCCACTTTTGGCGGGCCCGCGACCCACTCAAATGGGCAATTTTGTACACGGCTCCTCGAAATCCAAAACTGGACATACCATTGAGTTCCTCTTCTCAAACTGAACCCGTAGCCATGTAGTTTGACAACTTTAGAGACTGTAGACTTTGGCACGCATTTCGATGCAAAGCAGGTCCAACGGCGGACATCGTTTTGACCAAAAATTACGATTTTGCCCCTGTTCCAGAATTTGACTTTTGGACAGGCGTTTTCTAGGTATATCTTCTTCACCGAGACCATTTTTGATGTTTGTTTCAGCGTTTGGAGTCATCTGTGATTTGTGAGTTTTGGTGCTGACGCTTGCTACTCTTGGACTTGCCACTTTGCACCATCAGGCAAGATACCTTGCCACCTTACTCTGTGATTATTATCTTCTTATTTTCAGTTGTTATTTTCAGTATTTTGTTTCATGATATTTCAACTGCGCGTCCAAGTCACACTTGGGTGCAAGCGACCCTATCGGTCGTTTTCTTGTTTTATTTATTCTCTTGCATTGACTTAGTATATTGACCACCCATTGATGTTGAGATATTGGTATATCTTATACGGCCTTGACACTTGTTGTATCACGTGATGTGAGTCACATGTAGGACACGTTTCCGCGTAGTCGGCTGGCCACCGATACGTATGGATCGTGCGACGGATAGGGGTAACTGCCAATAGATTTACATGCTAGAAGACTTGGCAGTTACTAGAGGTACATGTCAATCATGGAGATGATGATACTAGGCATTGGGTGGGGAGAACAATCCCTGACGTATGGGCTTCGATTGCACATCCCTTTTAACCCAGTAGCTCCGCTGGAGATACGGGTACGAGCCTCTCAGGTTGGCCACTGTCGTTCTTGAACGTCATGCTCTTGGTCACTGGTGCCCAAGAAGGGACTTTCCGGATCCTATTTCAGCTAGGGCTCATGCGTCGAAGGATTGTATCTTAACTGCATATTCACAATAGAATGGTCAGGAACCCGATTACATGCATACCTTTTTCTCTTATTATATTATCACAGTTTATATGGCATGGTATTTTCTTGTATCTTGCTATGTCCCCTGAGGACCTGGTTATCTCTCCAGGTTTAGACGATTTTCCACAGAAGTACGGAGCGACATTGGAGTTATCATACATTGGCGATGAGACAGTCCCTTTGGACTTCTAGTCTATTTACTTACTGAGACAGTTGTAGATACTATTTTACATCTCTTTTCTTTCTATTTTGCGGAGGTTGGACTCCGATCTTGTGAGACTATTTTTCATAGCTGTTTGGAGTGAGTATGTTCACCTGGCTATCTTTTGATACTCTTATTTATTTATTTGGACTTCATTATCTTCTGTGTTGAGCTGTGATGAGATTAGATATGTTATTCTGGCCTGTGATTATTTATTTACAGCTTATGTGCATATATGAGGAATTCCATATATTGGAGTGTTCTTTGTATATGTGCAGTTGGCATGTTCACGTACTTGGTCCTATGTATTTTGGGACTGGGGCGTTACATGTTTTTGTGGTGGCCCATACAGGTCCAGAAAATATTGTTAGGTTACATGACTGTGCCCAACAAGCCTGCATATAGAAATAGGAATATCTCATCCAGAACTACTACTACCTATTGACTTCTAAACTTTTCGAAACTTCCTTGATTATTCGATTTACTTCATATCTAATCTTTCCTAATATCGAATCATCTTCTTCGTGCCAACAGTATGAATCTACGAAGTGGACGCACCATTACCCTGACCCCCAAGGTTGGTGATACGACTACCCATGAGGAGCATAACCCTCTGATGACTCCAGCGACACCATACGAGCCAGGACAGTCGCAGCCTACTACGATACCGACGGCGGAGTACTTAAAGATCGTAGCACCCCCAGGCAGCCAGACTGGACAGACTCCTACCATGCCACAGGAAGGAAGTGTACCACTACCTCCACCACCACCATTCCCCCAACAGTTTCCTCCGCAGTCGGGACCTCGGATACCTCCACCACCGACGATGGTACACCCAGATATTGTAGCACCCCTAGCCAACCAGACTGGACCGACCACTACAGTTTTTCTAGAAGAGAATGTGCCCACTACTACACCCTTTCAGCCAAATTGTGTGACTCAACCAGATCAGAGAATCCCAGCTTTCCAGCAAGAATATACGCCACTTCCTTCCCGGTCCCCATCATCCATGCCAGTTCCTTACTCTAACGAGGCTTCCGTGTCAAGGTTCTTGCTAAGGTTATTACAAGTGCAGCAACAACAGAATGAGTTTGCAAGGAGTATTATATCTGTAGCCCTAAACAGGACTCTATCTGCCTCGCCAGCCTCAGTGCCAGTTAGAAAGACACAGAACGGGCCGAATAGACATCCCGAAGCACAACAACACCCTAGAGCGTCACCGTATCCAGATAGGGAGCTTCCTACATATCGCTACTGCCATAGGAAGGGTCACCTTGTGAAGGATTGTCGTTGTAGATTGGGACAGTGTATGATTTGCGGTTCCAATTATCACGAAGCCAAAAATTATACGGGGACACCATATACCTCGCAACAAGAGCAAGGAGAAGGACTATACCGGGCTCGAGAGAAGCCTACCTGCAACTATTGCGGAAAGAAGGGACACATCAGTAAAGATTGTCGAATCCGTCATGGTTTATGCTTAAGATGCGGATCGAGACAACATATGATTAAAGATTGTCCCGAGCTACGAACTCAAGTTCATGATCAGCAGACTCTCATGCCAACAGTCCCAGCACTTCCCACACCTCGACCCATTCAGCATGTGTCGAGGCTCATGACACCAACAGTAGGAGCACCACGTCCACCATTACCTTCACAGCAATTGCAGTTCCACAGGGCGAGAGCACAGGGCCCTAGTCAGAGGCATGGGCAGGCCTTTCACTAGCGATAAAGGGTGCAGAATCCCTGAGGAAATCATAGCAGGTATGATTTTAGTTGCTACATTCTTGCTACTTACCTTATTTAATACTAGAGCCACGCTGCACTAGTAAATCATAAGCCTAGTCATGCATCTTCCATCTTACTCATCCTTTCCTAAAATATAGATCCATTGTTATTCTTTTTAAGTTATTGATAATGGTAAATGATCAAAATATATGACGATCTCGGAACTGGTATACTACCTCCCCTCAAGAAACTGTGCTATCAATAGGTTCATAACTAATTAATGCTCACTTGGAGTTAGCTGTTTCGATTACGTTACTGCGCGGAATGGACCTGCATATAGAATTAGAATCTAGGATCTCATCCACATACTTGACCTCCATTCTTGATTCCCTTTAAACCTGTTGATTGTCTTTAATTACATATTGCCTGATTTTTGTTCTACCCCAAATATTATCCTTTCTTTCCGTGATGATAGGCAGGTTAGGAAGATGACTCGTACTTGGTATACGTGTTTTTATGCTGCTCAGACACGCTAATAGTTGAACCCTTATAAGTTGGATAGAACACCTCATGATCTATCGCCCTCCTTGTCCCGACGACCTTCTTTAAAGGGAACACTCAGAAGATTACCTAGACTGTGCTTATTAGTTCAATCAAATGCCTTAGATGAGAAACCAGTAGGACACTGTAGAGGCACGATCATAGGTCGAGTCTTAGAGTTTGATGAACTTGAACTACTTGCGACTTCTTTTAACTATATATCTCGTGTACCTATGTTTTGAACTACCATGATTAAACACCGCTGTTATAGCCTAGATTTTGCAAGCTTTTGCTTTATCAAGCTTGTTCAGGACATGTGTTTATTGGGGATGCCCACTAACATATTGTCTAATCAGAATCAGTATATGATGGTCTGATCAACCTTCACACAGTTGATTCGCTTTTATTTGCTTACCCTACGTGGATTGAGATATAGATGGCCCTAGGATCTCATCCGCAACTGCCTTGACAACTCTATTTGAAACGTCTCCAGAATGCCATATTCGTATTCAATCCGCTCTCCCTAGAACACTTATTATTTTCGCCGTTGCAGATTTTGAAAAGTCAGATGTTCGTATTGAGGGAAGATAGACCCATAATATCCCCCTCAGTTCATTACACCATATATAGACAGGAAAAAATATCCATACAATCATTCACATCTGTTAGAATCAATTACGGTCTTCAAAACTTGACTCATTTCTATCACAACTCGTATCCTAGTATATCGTGTAATGTTCTTCCACAAATTGAGGTATGACCTTCCAACTTGAACCCTTCTAACTCCACTAAACCATAGAGCGGTGTCTTGTTAACTTCTAGAAATGAATTACTGTAGGATATAGATCATAGAGCCCAGCAGAGTTTATAATGTACTAGGATTGTCTATTGATTAGAATAAGCGGTTTATGTTAGAACGATAAATAGCGCCTCATGAACTCCCACTTTCTATTTAGAACATTTTTTGGGTCCCCGACCGTGGCATTTAGATTTAGAGCACATGACCAACTGCTACCTTCCAATGAATTCTCTCTGCAAGACCTATACGAGTCCACCTTCATCTAGGCATACCATGTCCCACTCAAACATGTCCCCTTTTGTACTCTATATTTTTTTGAGTCGACTTTCAGACCATGAAGACCAAATATAAACATTAACATAAAACCATGGTACATCGGGCCTTTCGATGTCTTGGAACGTGTTGGAGTGGTTGCCTACATATTGGCATTGCCACCGTCGCTAGAGGGAGTACATGACGTATTCCATGTATCTCACCTGAGGAGGTACGCGGCGGACAACAATCATGTGCTTGATCACTCCGAGATTACAGTTGGACCGAGTTTGTCGTACGAAGAGCAACCAGTAGGTATCCTCGATCGCCGAGTGAAGGTGTTGCGGAATCAATCTATTCCACTGGTTCGCGTGGCATGGAAGCATCACTCGCCAGGGGAGTCTACTTGGGAGCGCGAGGACGACATCCGAATTTGCTACCCATATTTGTTCGAAGGCGAAGGTACGTCTTGCATATTACGTACCATTATATTCCTTGCATTGCATTGATCCCCCGACCTTAGTTTGATTTCGAGGACGAAATTTTCTTTAAGTTGGATAGGATGTAAACCCCCATATTTTAATTAATTTTTATAATTAATTAATGTGGTTATGCATTTATAATTAAGAAAATATTTTTACTAGCTTATTAGTAGATAAATGCATGTGTGTATATATTATATTTGTACTTGTTAATATTTCTATTAAATATAGTATATAATAAATTCTAGAATTTTAGGAATTTATTGATAATTTTTTAGGAGTTTATTGTAGCTTAAATAATATATATATATATATATATATATATATATATATATATATATATTTATAAATAATATAAATATATATATATAGATATATATATATATATATATATATATATATATATATATATATATATATTTATATATATAAGTATTATATATAGTTATTAAAAAAAAAAAAAGATGTGGGGCTCGGCCAGCACCCCAACTGAAGAGAGGGGCGGCCAAGCCCTGATGGGCAGAGTCAAAAGGAAAGGAAAAAGCAAGCGTTTAAAAAAAATAAAATATATATATATATATAATAAGTATATAGGGGGGAGGGGACCAACCCACATGGGGGCCGGTCCACCTCACCCGACCCCCTCTTTCTCAATGCAATGCAAAGCTTTGCAAGCTGTGCTGGCACCTTAGCCCGACCCCACCTTAGTCTTAGCAGCAAACACCTGCTAACGTAATGCTTGCAACCCGAGCCTACCCGATAGTATTCCTATTAGTATTAGAAGTCAGCGCTATATATTGCTACCACGACCGACAAAACCAAACCCTAACCACTTCCCATCTCTTCTCCACCTCGACCCTAAGGCCGCCAATCTCCCTCCACACCCCGTGTTCACACGCTCCGACTACTCGCCGTCGACGACGTCGGGATCACTCGGAATCGAAGGATAAACAGAGAATATACTGTTTGGTTCAGAACTCAGGTACCCACTTTCGAATCCGATTTTCTTTGTTTGTGTTCAATGAAAATTCGATCTATTGAATGCTGTGCGTAGTAGACATGACCCTCTCAAATCCCCTTCTGATAGAATCCTGGGAACCCCAAAGGATTGCTCGAAAAAAATCAAGACGAAGTTGGAGAAAAACCCACTTTTCTGATTTCTAAAAACTGTTTTGAAACGCCAACTTGTCGGCCACTTTTCTCGCTGTTCATTAAACTTTCGTAAAAACTAATTAAACATGTTTGAAGACAACCTAACCAAGATGGAAACGTAACTGGTAGATTAGTATTTCGATTTATGTGTGTGTATTAATTCCATGTTGAACTTGTGAGAAAAACTGTTTTCGAAATAATAAAATTCTGAAATTTTTGTCCGATACGACGTCGCCCCGACAAATCGGGCGACGTGGTCGCACGTTATACGCATCGAAAGGCGCGTATGGACGTTGCGGAAGTGTGGGAACTGACGGAACTCAGTTTTGTCGCGTGTGTGCGACGAAATCAACGTGTATCCGTCGAGATACCCCCGTATCGACGTTTTGCAAACTTGTCCATAACTTCGTGTACAGTCGTCGAATCGAGACGAAACTTGCGCCAACAGGTCTGGATCAAAATTCTGGTCCTATATGCCAAGTTTGGGTCGATTCCGAGAAGGTCGAATCGGGACCCACTTTTGGCAGGCCCGCGACCCACTCAAACAGACGATTTTGTACACGGCTCCTCGGAATCCAAAACTGGACATACCGTTGAGTTCCTCTTCTCAAACTGAACCCGTAGCCATGTAGTTTGACGACTTTAGAGACTGTAGACTTTGGCACGCATTTCGGTACAAAGCGGGTCCAACGGCGGACATCGTTTTGACCCAAAATTACGATTTTGCCCCTGTTCCAGAATTTGACTTTTGGACAGGCATTTCCTAGGTATGTCTTCATCACCGAGACCATTTTTGATGTTTGTTTCAGCGTTTGGAGCCATCTGTGTTTTGTGAGTTTTGGTGCTGATGCTTGCTACTCTTGGACTTGCCACTTTGCACCATCAGGCAAGATACCTTGCCACCTTACTCTGTGATTATTATCTTCTTATTTTCAGTTGTTATTTTCAGTATTTTATTTCGTGATATTTCAACTGCGCGTCCAAGTCACACTTTGGTGGAAGCGACCCTATCGGTCGTATTCTTGTTTTATTTATTCTCTTGCATTGACTTAGTATATTGACCACCCATTGATGTTAAGATATTGGTATATCTCATACGGCCTTGACACTTGTTGTATCACATGATGTGAGTCACATGTAGGACACGTTTCTGCGTAGTCGGCTGGCCACCGATACGTATGGAGCGTGCGACGGATAGGGGTAACTGCCAATAGATTTGCATGCTAGAAGACTTGGCAGTTACTAGAGGTACATGTCAATCATGGAGATGATGATACTAGGCATTGGGTGGGGAGAACAATACCTGACGTATGGGCTTCGATTGCACATCCCTTTTATCCCGATAGCTCCGCTGGAGATACGGGTATGAGCCTCTCAGGTTGGCCACTGTCGTTCTTGAACGTCATGCTCTTGGTCACTGGTGCCCAAGAGGGGACTATACCGGATCCTATTTCAGCCAGGGCTCATACGTCGAAGGATTGTATCTCAACTGCATATTCACAGTAGAATGGTCAGGAACCCGATTGCATGCATACCTTTTTCTCTTATTATATTATCACAGTTTATATGGCATGGTGTTTTCTTGTATCTTGCTATGTCCCCTGAGGACCTGGTTATCTCTCCAGGTTTAGACAATTTTCCACAGAAGTACGGAGCGGCATTGGAGTTATCATACATTGGCGATGAGACAGTCCCTTTGGACTTCTAGTCTATTTACTTACTGAGACAGTTGTAGACACTATTTTACATCTCTTTTCTTTCTATTTTGCGGAGGTCGGACTCCGATCTTGTGAAACTATTTTTCATAGCTGTTTGGAGTGAGTATGTTCACCCGGCTATCTTTTGATACTCTTATTTATTTATTTGGACTTCATTATCTTCTGTGTTGAGCTGTGATGAGATTAGATATGTTATTCTGGCCTGTGATTATTTATTTACAGCTTATGTGCATATATAAGAAATTCCATATATTGGAGTGTTCTTTGTATATGTGCAGCTGGCATGTTCACATACTTGGTCCTATGTATTTTGGGACTGGAGCGTTACATCCGTAGATCAAATTAAGTTACTGACAACTATATTGATTCGACATCTTTTATCCTTAAGTAGTACCGCTCAACTTTATTTGTCATGTCGGATATAATCCACCTGCAGGGTTTACATGACAATCCTTATGAGCCCCTTAAGAGGACATCATCAACCCGATGTATCGGGACATGGATTCCATTTATAATCAACAGCCCATCATACATACAATGTTATTACCCAATTCATAGAGGTTGTTGATCCATAATGGATCTCACTCTTTTATGAGTCATTGTAATGCACATTGCATATACATGTCCGTTATTATATCCGGATTAAGAGTACAAGCATCCATAATAAAAGAGGTGTTTGTTCTCTTATGTAGTCAATACAAAGAGAACAACCTCAAGTGGTCCTGTTCAATACACACAAAGTGTACTAGTGTTAACCTATAGTCCAGATAGACTAATACCAGATTACACTACAACCTTTTCAATAGATTGTCTAAGTCCATCTAGGTTGTGAACTATTTATATACTCCATAGAAAACTGATAATATGATCTTCTGTGTGACACCACACACCATATTATCTACAATATAGAATATCAGACATTTGTATTAACACTTGCAACAAATACAATATGCAAACATTTGCCCATATGATTCTCATTCAAAATTTAAGAAAATAAGGTTACTGCAAAAGTGATGCTTTTAGTATATAACCCTAACAATCTCCCACTTATACTCAAAGCATTACTTTTCAGTATATTGTTACAAATCTCCTACTTATACTTAAAGCCATGCTGCTACACATCTGACTCCCATTCCCTCAACATGACAGTCAAAAGCCTTAGCTGGTAAGCTCTTTGTAAAGGGATCAGCTAGGTTGTCGGCTGATGCTATCTTGATCACAGCAACTTTTCCTTTCTTTACGAAATCTCGTATCAGGTGGTACTTGCGCTCAATGTGTTTGCCTGTCTTATGGGCTCGTGGTTCCTTCGAGTTTGTAACTGCACCACTATTATCTCAATAAAGTGTAATAGACTTAGGCAAACTAGGTACCACATCCAAGTCCAAGAGAAAGTTTCTGAGCCAAACCGCTTTTTTGGCAGCCTCAGAGGCTGCCACATACTCGACTTCCATGGTGGAATCAACAATACATTTTTGCTTGATACTCCTCCACACAATGGCTCCACCTCCCAAAGTAGACACATAACCTGAGGTAGATTTCCTGGAATCCCTATCTGACTGAAAATCTGAGTCTGTATACCCCAAGGGAACTAAACTATCTGCCTGGTAAACTAGCATATACTCTTTAATCCTTTTCAGGTACTTCAAAATATGCTTTACGGCAGTCCAGTGCTCTTGTCCTGGGTTAGACTGATATCTGTTGACCATGCCTACGGCAAAACAGATGTCTGGTCTCGTACATAGCATTGCATACATTAAGCTTCCTACTGCTGAAGCATAAGGAACTGCCTTCATGTTCTCTATCTCTTTAGGTGTCCTCGGACACTGCTCCTTTGATAGAGCAATTCCATGTCTAAAAGGTAAGAAACCTTTCTTAGAATTTTGCATACTAAAACGAGTTAGTACAGTATCGATATAAGAAGCTTGGGATAAGCCTAACATCCTTTTCTTGCGATCTCGTAGAACTTTGATTCCAAGGATGTGACCTACTTCTTCCAAGTCCTTCATATCAAACTGTTTGGATAACCATACCCTTACATCAGATAATACCTTCACATTGTTTCCAATGAGTAAGATGTCATCCACATAAAGTACTAGGAACACCACCATGTTTCCGTCATACTTTCTGTATACACATAATTCATCATGACATTGATCAAATCCATAGAATTTTATCACCTGATCAAAACAGATGTTCCAAGATCTGAAAGCTTGCTTAAGTCCATAAATGGACTTTTTGAGCTTACAAACAAGATGCTCCTGGCCCTTTTCAATGAACCCGTCTGGTTGCTTCATATAGATGTCTTCCTCAAGACTTCCATTAAGGAAAGCTGTCTTGACATCCATTTGCCAAATCTCATAATCGAGATGAGATGCAATAGATAAAAGAATCCGGATAGACTTAAGCATGGCTACAGGAGAAAAGGTTTCCTCATAATCGATACCCTCTCTTTGAGTAAAACCTTTTGCTACAAGCCGAGCTTTAAAGGTTTCAACCTTACCGTCTGATCCTCTTTTTCTCTTATAGACACACTTGCATCCAATGGCTTTTACACCAACGGGTGGTTCTACAAGCTCCCAGACCTGATTAGAATCCATAGATTCTATTTCAGATATCATTCCTTTTTGCCAAGACTCTGCATCTTTATCTTGGAGTGCTTCATTGTAGGTACAAGGATCATAATCTTATTCCTTAGGGACGAAGTCTGATGACTCTCCCAAGAACATATATCTATCAGGTTGTATCACAACCCTCCCACTACGACGAGGCACTATCGGTTGTGGTGTAACATTTGTGACACGTTGTGCAGTTATTTGTGGTTCATCGTCTTGTACTGTTGGTACTGAAGTACTTGGTGTCTCACATCTCAGTTCTTCTAGAACAACTCTACTTGTGGGTTTATGGTTCATCACATAGTCTTCCTCTAAGAATCGGGCATTGGTGCTAACAATGACCTTCTGATCCTTAGGACTATAAAATAAACCTCCTTTCGTTCATCTTGGATAGCCTACAAACAAGCGTACTTCTGTACGAGATTCCAACTTATCTGCTTTCCCATTCAGCACATGTGCTGGACTACCCCAAATGCGAACATGTTTCAGACTAGGCTTACGCCCAATCCACAGCTCTGTGGGAGTAAGAGGTACTGACTTAGAAGGAACCAAGTTCAAAATATAAGCTGCAGTCTCTAAGGCATATCCCCAAAACGAATCTGGCAAATCCGAATAACTCATCATTGATCTAACCATCTCCATAAGAGTTCTATTCCTTCTTTCGGCTACACCATTCTGTTGGGGCGTTCCAGGTGCAGTCAATTGGGATGCAATCCCAGCCTCTGATAAATAATCCCTAAACTCTCCAAAGAGGTACTCGCCACCACGATCTGATCGTAATGACTTGATACATTTTCCATGACGTTTCTCCGTTTCAGCCTTGTACTCTTTGAATTTCTCAAAGCACTCAGATTTACGGCGCATCAAATAAATGTATCCATACCTTGAATAATCGTCAATAAATGTGACAAAATATTCAAAGCCACCTCTAGCTTGGATAGTCATGGGTCCACACAAATCAGAATGAACCAATTCCAACACATCTTTGGCCCTATACCCCTTTGCCGTAAAAGGCCTTTTGGTTATTTTACCTTACAAGCAGGATTCACAGACTGGTAGTGCCTCCACTTCCAATGAACTCAAAGGTCCATCTTCAACCAGTCTTTGAATCCTTCTTAGGTTAATATGCCCCAATCGTAAGTGCCAAAGATATGTTTGGTTCATACAAGAAGGTTCTTTTCTCTTATTTACGTTAGATGACATATTATTCATTTCCATAAGTTGCATTGTGGGCGAAATAGGATTAATGACATACAAATTATCAACCAATGCACCAGAACAGATAAAATGTTTATTCTTTCTAATAACAATATTGTCATTAAAATAAACTGAATATCCATCCTTAACTAACATAGAAACAGAAACTAAATTCCTTCTAAGTGAAGGTGCATAAAGACAATCTCTCAATGTCAAAGACTTATTTCTACCAAAAGATAAAGTAACATCTCCTAATGCAACAACCGATACTTTTGTAGCATCACCCATGAACAAGCATATCTCTCCATCACTGAGCCGTCTGGTTTCCTGGAACCCCTGCAATGTATTGCAGACATGATTAGTGGCTCATGCATCTACACACCAGGTGCCGGTAGATAACACCGCTAAACATGTTTCAACTACTAGTAAATGAGATATACCTTCTTTGTTCCCTTGTTTGAGAAGTGGACAATCAGTCTTCCAATGTCCTGACCCTTTGCACTTGAAATATTTGTCTTTCGGCTTTTTCATCGCGCCTGGAGGTCCCATGCCCTTCTTTGCTGAGTTTGCCTGTTTCTGAATGTTATTCTTCTTCTTACCGCCTTTTGGCTTAGAAGTAGAAGCCTTTTCAGAGACAAAAACATGACCACTCTGCCTAAAGAGAGATTCAGCATCCTGTAGCTCTTTTGCAAGTTCTGCCAAACTATACAACCTTTTGTTCATGTTGTAATTAAGGCAGAAATTGTCAAAACTTTTAGGCAGAGTCCCGAGAATGATATCGACCTGGGTTTCCCCATCGATTTCAGCTCCAAGGATCTCCATCTTATTCAGATGACCCATCATCTTGAGAACATGATCCCTTACTGGTGTGCCCTCAGCCATTTTTGTATTCATCAAACATTTCATAGCAAACTGTCTAGCTGCTCTACTCTGATGTCCGAAGAGTTCTTTGAGGTTATAAATCATGTCATAAGCTGTGGCCATGGCCTGATGCTGATGTTGCAGTACATTTGACATAGATGCCAGAATGTAACACCGCGCCATCTCATCTGCCTTTTTCCACTTCTTATAAGCCTCTTTGACCTCTTCATCAGAGTTAGCATCAGGCTTAGGTGGGCATTCCTCAACAAGTACATATTTGTACTCCTCAGCAGTCAGAACAATGTCCAAATTACGTTTCCAGTCAATATAATTAAGTCCAGTAAGTTTGTTTTCTTTAAGAATCACCATAAGTGGACTGAAAGAACCCATTTTTGAAATCCTGAGAATCACATAAATAAAATTATGTAGGGCAAAAAAACTTATTGAATTAACTAAATATTGATTCCCTCAAAACAATAATAAGAAATTCACCAACACCTTGAACACCATAAATTTAGCATGCCACGATAGTGTGGACGTATACAAATTCAACTTTTTTCAAGTAGATTTTTTTATTAATTTTACTATCATGTCAATATAACTTTATGACAAATAAAATTAATATGCTGGTCTTGCTCTGGTCATATAAATAATAGCAGTGACTCCGATGGGAAGGATACCATTATTTGTATCTAAGTGTATACCATTACTTAAAACTAAGTCCATTACCTTGTAATGAGTTCCTTCAGATGGAGAAGTGAACACATACTAGGTAACTTTCTACAATTATCCCTAAGGAAGTTTGTACTGGTGATCCATAATTATACTCATCCGATATGGAGGAGAGCACTAAAGCCAACACGCAAGTATAATTACATCACCTACAAACTAGTAATGGAGACCATAGGATTTATACTAAATAAAAATCCTCTTCCACTTAGTTATTTAACAATGAGGGTTTTTCTACTAGTTAATATTATGTCCATGTTGTCCATTATTAATGTAGGCTTGATTTTTCAAAAAAACAACCACACAATTTTTTTTTAAGGTTTTGGCTGTCGATTCCTTCATCGAAAATTATCTGTCTGCCTCTGGATTGCTCAAAACCAGCATCTCGTCCGGCGTCAGAAACATCCACCACCGCCATCACGATTGATCAAAAATAATTAAAATTACATCAATCCTATGCCTCCCGATGGAGTTCACACATAATCTAGATTGAAAAATTAAATTAATAAGCACGATCAACCCTCGTGATTTTAATTACATCCACAGCAACAACAACATCCACGACATGTCCATGGTTTAAACAACACAATAAAAAATATGCATTGGACCATATTAGTTGGATCTAAGATGCCTGCAAAACCGAGTTAGAACAGATCTACATCTATCGACTATTACATAGCGCAAGTTTTATTGGACAACATGGACGTATCAATCAATACGTAGATCCAAAGTGGCTCTGATACCAATTGATGGAACTGGGGATTCCCAGGACCCTTTCTTTGGTGTGCGTATTGATCGATAGAAAGTTAAACAGATCTAATACGTGTTCTAACCCTTCATAGGCGGAAACTAGGGTTCACGAATTATACCTGCGGCAGAAAAGAGACAAGTAATTCCTGACAATCTCGAGCGGACGACCCCAAGATCTTCTGCACGTATTCCTTCCTCGAGTTGGACATCGTGTGGGCGACGATCTCCCAACCTTTTCTTCTCCTTGGCAGCACTGTCTTTCTCTCCTTACGTGAATCACGAATTTAGAGATAATTTCAGATTTCTGATCAGTAATCTGGCGGCCAGAGAATAGAGGATATATATAGGCTACGACAGGGACCATGAGAAGAAATTAGGGTTAGGCCTCCTAACGATCTGGATATCCCGTGTTCAGCCCGAACACACAATCCAGCCCCATTAACAATAGCTCGGTCCACTAATGAGCTATTGTTGCACTACCTCCCTAATCCCAAATTATGTTTGTGGGCTCCTTTTATTATATGCTTGTTTGGCTCCCCATGTTAAGATATCTTATGTCCGTCGATTAAATTAAGTTACTGACAACTATATTGATTCGACATCTTTTATCCTTAAGTAGTACCGCTCAACTTTATTTATTATGTCGGATGTAATCCACCTGCAGGGTTTACATGACAATCCTTATGAGCTCCTTAAGAGGACATCATCAACCCGATGTATCGGGACATAGATTCCAATTATAACCAACAGCCCATCATACATATAATATTATTACCCAATTTATAGAGGTTGTTGATCCATAATGAATTTCACTCTTTTATGAGTCAAAGTAATGCACATTGCATATACATGTCCGTTATTATATCCGGATTAAGAGTACAAGCATCCATAATAACAGAGGTGTTTGTTCTCTTATGTAGTCAGTACAAAGAGAACAACCTCAAGTGGTCTTGTTCAATACACACAAAGTGTACTAGTGTAAACCTATAGTCAAGATAGTCTAATACCAGATTATACTACAACCTTTCCAATAGATTGTCTAAGTCCATCTAGGTTGTGAACTATTTATATACTCCATAGGAAATTGATAATATGATCTTCTGTGTGACACCACACACCATATTATCTACAATATAGAATATCAGACATTTGTATTAACACTTGCAACAAATACAATATGCAAACATTTGCTCATATGATTCTCATTCAAAATTTAAGGAAATAAGATTACTACAAAAGTGATGCTTTTAGTATATAACCCTAACAGGGAGAACACAGCAATTCATGGTGTACATCCTGTAGGAACGAAATCGTAAAGCACAATACCCTAGAGGGTGGGTGAATAGAGTTGGCAGCGAAAAAATGCTAATTAAAAATGTTAGCAGCAAGATCACAGAATTATAATCACAACTAAATAATGTAAAGGCAGAGATAAGAAAGCAAACGCAAAGACAGCGATGTATACTGGTTTCCCTCTGTTGAGGACTAATCCAGTCGGTAGAACTCTAGCTACCAGTTGAATCCACTATTGGCAAAACCGCAAGTTTTCTTACGAAGTCCTTGCAACTTCTACAACACGAGCTTTGATACGAAGAACTCGCCCAACTTCAATTTTGAAGAGTTGAATCTTCTATCAAGCCTCTGATTACAATCACTCTGAAACTTCTAGACCGCATCGTACTGGCAAATCGACTAGAGGATTGTAATTGCCTTGGGATCTGAAATTTGAAGCTCGAAAAAAACTCTTTGGAAAACTGAAAGCTTTTTAGAAGAGAGAAGATTGAAAGTGAATGAGTGAGTTAAAATGATCAAAATTCTTCTCTATTTATAGGAATTCCAAAGACAGAATTCTGGCAGAATTCAGGCAGAATTCGGGCAGAACTCGATGAGAAAATCTCGGTCAAATCCTCAACTGCAGGAGGATCAAGCTCCAAAGAATTCAAAAATCAAAACGGCCACTAACCGAACTCTGGCCGAACTCTGGCCGAGTTCTGTCAGGGTTAGATTAGGTTTTTAAAATTAGTTTTTGGGAATTTTTGAAAACCTTTTTGAAAACCTTTTTGAAGCTTTTGTTAATAAGAATGTTTTTCAAAACTAAGGACATTTTAAAAATATTTTGAAATAGCCTATTTGCCAGTACGACTTAGTGTACAACGTATTCCTAGACTCAATAAAATGAAAAATACATTGCTCAAAGAAATACAGACTCGAATAGGCAAACATTGCTTCGGTCTTGAACTGTGTAGATAGTTGTTCTTGATCATGTCCAAGAGTCCGAGATATCCTGACTAGCTTCATATATCCAGACAGAGTTTGATCAATTATTAAAATCAGTTTGACCATATGACCAATGGGCCAACAATCTCCCCCATTTTGATAATTAACAAACTATAAATGATATAACATCTTTGCTTGGAATAAAAATCAAAAATAGTAAAATTGTTTATATTCCTATATTTTCATAAAAAGAATGTTAGATCCTTTATTTTCTCCCCCGTTGTCACTTAGAAAAATAATTGCAAAAGAGAAAAACTCTCCCACAATCAATGCATAAGTAACAAACAGTGAAGAAACACAAAATAAAAAATATAAAAAATTATGACAGATGGTAGAGACAGTAAAAAAATAACATCACAAGCATGTATTTGTCTCAGGCAGTTTATAACAGAGAATTATTTTACAGGCAGTTTATAATAAAGAAGCAGATAAAGATGCTATAAATAAGTAAATAAACTGATGTGAAACATAAACTACGCATCTCATAAAGATAAAAAGATGTCCAAGAGACAAAAAAAATATCCAGTACAAGTCCTCAAAAGAAATACTGATAATAAAGTCTAAAGACAGAAACTTGGAATGTCGGAGCATTTCCAAGTATACAGTAGATAATGTCTAAGTCTCAAAAATAAACTAATATATCACAACTCCTCCTCCTCCTCATCATCATCATCAGCATGACCGGCATGTCCAGAAGGACCAGCTGCAGAGGTACCAGGTCCAGAAGGGTGAGGAGGAGCGTCAGTGTAAAACTCACCGACATAGTCTCGAGGAGCACTGTCAGAACGGTACCAATCATATGCGTTACCGGGATGAAAATAGGCATAAACAGCCTCATCCTCAAAGCGGTAACCAGAGAAGGCTGGATCTCTAGGAATAGAACCGACAGAATGTCCAGTCTGGGCGAATCAGAGATCAGCGAGAGAATTCGCTATTGCCTGATAACGAGTGACATCGCGAAACTCATGCTCACGAGCCATTTTCGTCATCGAGACGTGCAAATCCGAAAGGTGCTGGTGTATGCCCTCAAAAGTCATGGCATACTGCTGAGTAGGTGGAGGAGGTGGAGCAGTAGGAGGAACAGTAGGAGGAGCAGCAGCAGTCATACTACGATGAAATAATTTCAGAAACTTGGGCTCAGGGTCTTGAGTACAAGTTGACAAATCAATATCGAAACGCTGGAAGATGCGTGGGAGAATCATTGCATAAGAGAGATTTCTATCTCTTGCACGACAACATCCCATCATCTGGATAATGGTCTTAGGGGCAGAAAATGGAATCCCCTTAAGAATATGATACATAGCAGATAATTCAAGAGATGTCACATAATCCTTTGAAGTAGACTTAGGAAGGATAGTGGAGTAGATGATGTGGTACAATTCATAATTAAACAAGTTCAAGTTGTTTGCCTTGAACTTTCCAGAGCGAACTCGATCAGGTGCACAGAGTTCCACTTTGAAACTAGTAAGTGTCGTGCCGTCGGGGAATTCAAATTCAGTGATATCAACAAACGGTTCACCTTCGTTGGGAATACCAAAGATTTTCGTTAAGAGGATATCACTGAAATTGATATCTAATCCGCCAACACGAGTACTTACGTCAAACGTGTTTAATATGATATTGCAGTAGAACAGTCTAATGGCATTAGTTGCTACTGGGAAACAAAGTTTAACAAAATATTGTAACCCTAATGCCTCAAAATAAGGGCGGTGTTCTGGAAACACAGTCCACTTGATAGGAGCGCCTGTGCATATGGATCTCATGGAGAAGTCTCCATACCACAGTAGGGCTTGATCTAGGGTTTGAAAGTAAAACCCGTCGAAATCGCCATCGCTAGATTGGACTGGCAAAAAGAGGGAATCCGTGGGTGGATTCGAAGATGATCCTTCCTCACTAGGATTGGTTGTCTTCTTCCTCTTGAAGGGGTTAAATCCCTTAGGTGCCATTGTGCAATAAAAGTAAATATGCACGAAATTGAAAGGAGGGGAAATACGAAGTTATACCTCCCGAGATTCGAATATGTTGTAGAGAACAATGAACTCCGCACGAATCTAAAGTTTGGATTGATTTCACCACGTGGATTGGAAGAGAACGAGTGGTGAAGAACTAGGGTTTAGGGCTTTTCGCGCGGCTGCTGTACTATTTTGATGGAGTTTAGAAGCAATAAAGAAGAAAGGCTCTCAGGTTCTGGTTATATAACTCGATACCCTAACCGAACTCGGGCCGAATTCGGTCCGAAGTCTGGCCGAATTCGCCTGGGGTTAGTTTGGAACACTTTCTTTTTCATTGGCGCATTTCAAAAATTTAATTCAAAAATTAATAATTCTGACATTAAATTAATATAATTAATGTTATTTTATAAATTAAATTTCGTTACACAGCGATTGTTTCAGATTAACTGTAGAAGTACTGTCCCAGCTGGCGGAGGTTCACTGGGGAACTCTTAAATACCGCTTCGCTTCAACCGTAGTTGTGGTGACAGACAGACTCTTTGTTGGCTTGTCTCTAACACTGTTTTTGCATATTGAAATAAAATCATGAAATAAAATTAATTAACATTTGTGATGTCCAAAATTCCTAATTCTCGACGTAAATAATTGAAACGATCTTCTGCTAGAGGTTTTGTGAAAATATCAGCAAATTGATTCTCAGTATCTATGTACACAAGGTCAATATCTCCATTTTGATGATGATCTCTAAGAAAATGATGTCGGATATCGATATGCTTAGTACAAAAATGACATACTGGATTCTTAGTCAAATTAATAGTGCTCGTGTTATCACAGAAAATGGGAATGTGTGAGTAAAATAAATCATAGTCTTCTAAGTTTTGTTTCATCCACAAAATCTAAGCACAACAACGTCCTGCGGCGATATACTCAGTCTCTGTTGTTGATAGGGCTACAGAATTTTGCTTTTTACTAAACCATGAGACTAAAGCCTTACCTAAGAAATGACATGTGCCACCGGTACTTTTTCTATCAACTTTGCATCCAGCAAAATCTGCATCCGAGTAACCAATAAGGTCAAAGGACTTAGTTTTGGGATACCATAAGCTAACAGAAGAAGTGCCCTTAAGGTATCGAAAGATACGCTTAACTGCGCACAGATGTGATTCCTTTGGATTAGCTTGAAAACGTGCACACAGGCAAACACTAAACATAATATCTGGACGACTAGCAGTTAAATAAAGCAAACTACCGATCATACCTCAATACTTACGTGTGTCGACTGGCTTGCCTTGTTCATCAATATCAAGCTTTGTTGAAGTTGCCGTCGGAGTGCCAATAGGTTTGATATTGTCCAGATCAAACTTCTTTAGCAAATCTTTTGTGTACTTAGCTTGATTTATGAATGTCCCATTGTCAGTTTGTTTGATTTGCAGTCCGAGAAAGAATTTCAGCTCTCCCATCATGCTCATCTCAAACTCATTCTGCATACACTTAGAGAATTTTTGACACAGAGATTCATCAGTAGATCCAAATATAATATCATCAACATAGACTTGTATCAAGAGAAGCTTGCCATTAAAAGACTTAATAAAAAGTGTAGTGTCAACCTTGCCTTTTGAAAAACCGTTGTCAAGTAGGAAAGAGCTTAGACGATCATACCAAGCACGAGGGGCTTGTTTTAATTCGTACAAAGCTTTCTTCAACTTGAAAACATGATCAGGGTTTCTAAAATCTGTGAAACCCGGAGGTTGTGCTACAAAAACTTCTTCTTTTATAAAACCATTTAAAAATGCACTCTTGACATCCATTTGAAATAATTTGAAATTATGAAAATATACAAATTCACATAACATGCGAATGGATTCTAATCTCCCAACTGGGGCATAAGTCTCATCGTAGTCGATACCTTCTTCCTGATTGTATCCTTGAGCTACGAGTCGAGCCTTATTACGAGTCACTAAACCATTCTCATTCAGTTTATTTCGAAATACCCAATGGGTGCCAATGATCGGATGATCAATAGGCTTGGGAACAAGTTCCCAAACTTGATTCTGTTCAAATTGGTTTAATTCCTCTTGCATAGCATCTATCCAAAAACTATCACTACATGCTTCATCAATAGTTGTGGGTTCTAGCTGTGAAATGAATGCAACACTAGAAACAATATCTCTACTGGATATACGAGTACTTACACCTTTGGTAATATCACCAATTACCAAATCCTTTGGATGATCAGCCGTAATTTTTAATCTTTTCGGCAGACTCTGAAGGTAGCTAGTTCCTGGATCTTCTCTAGGAGGATCAGCTAGTTCCGAGCTTCGTTGAGAATCAGCTATTGTTGAGCTTGGTACAGCTGGATCTTCGTCATTGTCATCGATAGTCATTTGATTTAGTTCATCAAAAGTGACGTTGATTGACTCTTCGATGATCATGGTTCGTTTGTTGAAGACCCTGTATCCTTTGCTCTTGGTCGCATAACCTAAAAATATACCTTCATCGGCCTTTTCGTCATACTTTCTCAAATTGTCTTTTGTATTAAGAATAAAGCATTTACAACCAAATATTCTAAAATATGAAACTGATGGAATTCTATCAAACCATAACTCAAATGGAGTCTTCTTCGATTTGGGTCGAATTAGAACTCTATTGAGAACAAAACAAGCTATATTGACAGCTTAAGCCCAAAAATATTTGGGTAGACTAAACTGGTTTAACATTACTCTGGCCATTTTGGATAGAGTTCTTTTCTTACGTTACACAACTCCATTTTGTTGTGGAGTCCTAGGACAGGAGAACTCGTGTACAAAACCGTGTGTGTCACAAAATTGCTAAAAATCTGTATTCTCGAATTAGCCACCATGATCGCTTCTAATACGAGTGATCATGTAACCTTTTTCATTCTGTACTTTCTTGCAAAAGGTGACAAATTTGGATAATGCATCATTCTTGCGTGTCAAGAAGTATATCCACGTGTATCTAGAGTAATCATCTACAATTACAAAAGCGTAAAGCTTACCTCCGAGGCTAGCAACTCTACTAGGACCAAATAAGTCCATATGTAGCAATTGTAGAGGTCTAGTAGTACATACTGCGTTTACTAACTTGAATGTGGATCTGGTAGCTTTGTTCTTTTCATATTGGCTGCATACCGAATCCTTCTTGAATGTTATATCCGGTAAACCGCGTACAAGCTTCTTTGTGGATAATCTTGAGATTGTGTCCATATTTGCGTGACCGAGTCTCATATGCCACAGATGACTCTCATCACTTTTAGCCATTAAGCATCTACCCGAAATGTTAGTTTCTTCCAACAAATAGAAAACATATATGTTGTCTTCCCTGATACCTTCAAAGATAGTACTACCAGTTGAGCTATCAACTATAGTACATTTATCTTTACCAAAGTTGATGCCATGACCATGATCAGCTAGATGACTTCCGCTGAGTAGATTATGTTTCAACTCGGTAACCAGACAGACATCCTTAATCACCGGATAGGGAGACTTACCAACATCACCGATACCAATGATATACCCTTTCAAGTTATTACCGAAGGAAACATAATCTTCCTTCTTCTTCTTCGACGGTGTTACAAATAATGTAGCGTCACTGGTCATATGCCATGAACAACCGCTGTCGAGGATCCATTTGCTTTTAGCATGTGAAAGGTATTCCACCTACAAAAAAGTTTACAGATGAAACTTTTGGTACCCATTTCTTGTAGGGTCCTGAAATGTTAGCTTTTGGTATCCATGCATAAATATTTAAATCAACAAGCTTTCTGATTCTACATACAGAAGAAATATGACCAATGTGGCCACAATAATGACATTGTGTATGTTTAGTGTTGAAGGCTGAGTAATGTGCACGGTTGGTAGGTTTAGGTTTTCTAGTATAGAAGAAAGCATACCTATAATCCTGTTTGGGCTTAACCTTTTGTGGTAAAGGTTTGATAGGGTTAGGTCTGACAGTGTTTGGCTTGGGAATGTTTCGATTTTTCGGTAAGTGACACGTGTTAGGGTAGGAAGCAGCAGTCTCAGGATATTTTCCTAACATAATTTCCAATCTTTTGGAAGTGTCATACAACTTAGTATAATCATAAGTGAGTGTTTCCATTCTGATTTGTGCACTTTGAAGACTTTTCTTCTCTTTAGAAAGTTCTTCTTTCAGTTGGTCAATAACCTTGTCTTTCTCTTCTGATGACTTGGTAGTCTCGTATAATAAGCGCTTAATAGAGGAAAGCTCACCAGACTCACTAACATTATTTCTAACCTCAGTTAGTAGGTCGGTATGTCTTCCTATTTCACCTTTTTACTCTTTGAATACCTTCTTAGAGGTCTGATATTTGCTATGCAGTTTTCTGTAATCACTTATCAGTTCACTGAAGGCATCTCCTAATTGCTCAAAGGTGAAGTCATCATATGTATCGACTACAGGTTCAGTAGGTACCTGATCGGATGCCATAAAGCATACGTTTGTAGCGTCTTCTGATTGTTCATCTTCTGAATCGCTGGCTTCACTTTTATGCCATATGTTGGTGTTGGCATATCTCCGAAATGTTGATCTCTTCAGGTTCCTTTTTCATACCTGTTGCTCTTCTTGCTTGATGATGAGTTTGTAGGACAATCCTTCTTCATGTGTCCCTTCTTCTTGCAGCCGTAGCAGACAGCATCATCTTGATACCAGTTGTTGCTGCTATTGTTTTCTTTGGCTTTCTTCTCATATCTTATGAATCTTTTGAATTTTCTTACTAGGAGTGCTTAATCTTCAGCATCAGATTCACTGCTATCTGAATCACCTTCAACAGCTTTTCTGTGCTGAGCCTTGAAAGCAATTTTCTTCTCCTTTGGTGTAGGCTCTTCACAATCTTATAGCTCCAGTTCATGAGTGAGTAGCTTACCCATGAGTACTTTGAGGGACATAGTTGTGAGGTCGTTCCCTTCAATGATCGCATTAGCCTTTGGAATCCAGTTCTTGGTAAGTGCTCGCAGGAGTTTGCGAATCTTTTCATGGTTATTGTAATCTTTGCCTAGGAAGGACAAAGGATTTACAATATCCAAGAATCTTTCGAACATCTGAGTAACTGTTTCGTTGGGCTTCATCTTGAACACCTCATACTCTTGAGTAAGTCTGCTGACTTTTGATTCATTGACTTGAGTCGTGCCTTCATGTGTGACTTCAAGAAGCTTCCACACTTTATTAGCAGTTGTGCAGATAGATACCCTGTTAAATTCAGTTCTGTCTAAAGCACAAAATAAAGCGTTAATAGCACGTGCGTCAAGACTGGCCTTTTTTTTTTCTTCCTCTGTATATCTGTTATGGGGTTTTTCAACTAAAACTCCATCAACATTTATACGAGGTGGCTTTTGATAGCCATCAATAACAATAGACCATAAATCAAAGTCAAGTGATTTCAAGAAGAAACTCATCCGTATTTTCCAATAGGTATAGTTCGTACCATCAAACAATGGAGGTCTGTTTGTGGCCTGGCCTTCACTTGTAAATTTTACAGTTGCCATGTGTTGTGTTGTGATCGATATAACAATTAATTAAATGAATAAATAATTGCAATGTTACCTTGCTTTACCTGTAACACCCGCTCTGATACCAATTGTAGGAACGAAATCGTAAAGCACAATACTCTAGAGGGGAGGTGAATAGAGTTGGCAGCGGAAAAATGCTAATTAAAAATGTTAGCATCAAGATCACAGAATAATAATCACAACTAAATAATGTAAAGGCAGAGATAAGAAAGCAAAGGCAAAGACAGCGATGTATAATAGTTTCCCTCTGTTGAGGACTAATACAGTCGGTAGAACTCTTGCTACCAGTTGAATCCACTATTGGCAAAACCGCAAGTTTTCTTACGAAGTCCTTGCAACTTCTACAATGCGAGATTTGATACGAAGAACTCGTCCAACTTCAATTTTGAAAAGTTGAATCTTCTATCAAGCCTCTGATTACAATCACTCTAAAACTTCTAGACCATACCGCACTCGCAAATCGACTATAGGATTGTAATTGGCTTGGGATCTGAAATTTGAAGCTCGAGAAAAACTCTTTGGAAGACTGAAAGCTTTTTAGAAGAGAAAAGATTAAAAGTGAATGAGTGAGTTAAAATGATCGAAATCCTTCTCTATTTATAGGAATTCCAATGACAGAATTTTGGCAGAATTCGGGCAGAACTCGGTGAGAAAATCTCGGTCAAATCCACAACTGCAGGAGGACCAAGTTCCAAAGAATTCAAAAATCAAAACGGCCACCAACCGAACTCTGGCCGAACTATGGCCGAACTCTGGCCGAGTTCTGTCAGGGTTAGGTTAGGTTTTTAAAATTAGTTTTTCGGGATTTTTGAAAACCTTTTTGAAAACCTTTTTGAAGCTTTTGTTAATAAGAATATTTTTCAAAACTAAGGACATTTTAAAAACATTTTGAAATTATTTTGGAATAGCCTATTTGCTAGTACGACTCGGTGTACAACGTATTCCTAGACTCAATAAAATAAAAAATACATTGCTCAAAGAAATACAGACTCGAACAGGCAAACATTGCTTCGGTCTTGAACTGTGTAGATAGATGTTCTTGATCATGTCCAAGAGTCCGAGATATCCTGACTAGCTTCATATATACAGACAGAGTTTGATCAATTATTAAAATCAGTTTGACCATATGACCAATGGGCCAACACATTCGTACACCAGTATTGTCATCAACTGTTGTTGCTTCAATGCAACAAGAGTGCCTCAAAGGCAGTTCGTGTTTCGACGACTACATTTCTCTGACGATGAAAAGCCGTTGTGTTTTTATCCAACATGGCTTCATGGGGTCTACCTTATGGAAGCCCTAATCAAAGACGGTGGACCACGAACCCAACTTTCTCTCTCAGTTCTGTGAACAGAAGAAGAAAAAGTCTGCCAACAGATAGCCAGCAGGCTGTCACATCTGAAGGAGTGTATATGGGTACTCGGTCGAAGGCGATATTCTGTATAGATGATGAGGACTCCCAAGCTGGAGGTAGTATTCCCTCAGAGACTGCAGCAGATGACCTTCATACTGGTGTAGCCTTCTAGACGATGATGACCTCTCCGAGTCTGACGGCGACTATCTGCCTCCCCTACCTGAAGATGAGGGACTTGTCAACTCAGAAACAGACAGTATCAGCACCAGTTGTACTGTTTCCTCTGTTCATCCTCATATGTTATCTACATACATGGCAGATGGAGAAAGCCCTGAAGAAGCCAGTGATCAGACCGACAAACGGCTGGAGGGTCTTGAAATAGCATTTCTCAAGATCATTGATATGCTCACCAGTATCATGGCGGTCCAAGCAGCTGGGGTTGTTCCTCCACCGCAATAAAACATCTCGGCTCATGTTAGTACGGCTCCTTGCAATAACCCTCCTTTACTACAGAAGAAGTATCATTCCATTGCACATCCTCCAAATCTTACAAATGTTGTAGGTGGTCCTTCATAAATAATGCTTGACAACTGTACATCAATCGTTTTCCAGCACTAGCTCAATCAGTATGATGCAATTGATTCTCTGGTTGCTCATCTCAACACTATCTCACACAAAGACGAGCTTCATAAGATGGAGATATCTCAACCTTATCCTCCTGAATGGGAGAATGCTAGTTGCCCTCATAAATACAAGCTGTTGATGCTAAATCCATTTGAAGGGATGACTTCTCCTCGTCAACACATGACATACATCAACACGCAGACTCTACACTTACCCAGGGACGATCCATTCTTATCAAAGCTGTTTATTAGCATCTTGCAGGGGGTAGCTTTTGAATGGTTCTGCAGTCTGCCTGACGGTTGTATCAATTCCTTTAAAGACTTGGAGAGGTTGTTCCTCAACAGGTTTTATGAGAGTGGCATGCATGTTAGTATGTACACCCTCATCGAGACCAAGCAAAGGAGGACTAATTCTGTCATTGCTTTCATCGAACGCTTCAGGCGGCTAGCGTTGAAGATGCCCTTCGGCATACCAGACTCATAACTTATGGATACTTGTCGACAAAACTTCCTTCCTAAAGTAAAGTTCTGTCTGGGTATACATAAGTATGATACATTGTCCGCTTTTATTGGGGTTGTTGATGCTGTTGAAAACGATGTTCCTAATCTTGAATTACTGGGGTTGAAAACACCCAAATCTGAAGACAAGGGCAAGCATCCTCAAACTATCCCTGTCCGTAAGGGTAAAGGGAAAGAAGTCTTGAAGGTCGACACTTCCAAGGGAGCTTCCAATTCTCAGGATGCCTCTGACAAACCTAAGGAGACTTTCTTATTTGACAAAGACGATGTCATTACCATTTCTCATACATTGACGAAGGGTAATAAACTGACATTGCTTCCACCACGACGTCCTGCAGAGACAAACCAACTCAACGATCCCAAGTATTGTCTTTATCATCAGTACGTGCATCACTCTACCAAGGATTGTATCGTCCTGAAGAAGAAGATACAACAGCTTATCGACAGCCAAGTGATCAACCTCGAAGCTGAAGACAAGGTCGTATCTTCTAACATGATCTCCCTACAGTTTGGTGACTTTTCTCCCACAGAAGTCCCAGATGGCGTGGTCCCGATCCCCAAGGCAATAATGGAAGTCGTCAAACTGCCACCGGCTCGCAACTCAACCTTGGTTCCACTCACGACTGAATGTGGTGAGATCATGTGGGTCCATCCGGACCTTGTGCAAAAAATAATGCAGGGAGTGGTATCTCCCAAAGAAAAAAAGGCAAGAAATATAAGTCATGCCATATGGTGTCTTCTCCCATCTACGAAGTTCTATCTGGTGAGACACGATCGGAAAAGGCTTACCTACGGACTTACGACCCAACCCAAGAAGAAGCAGTACCTTCTCAAGCTCCTGCTGCCCCCACAAGTTCAGAAGTCGGCCCGTCTAAGCCTTCAACTACCGACAAAGCCAAGCAGAAGGAGACGCGGTTTGACAAGTCTCTGAAGGTGCCAACTCCCGAAGGCATGGATCGGCCCTACAAATTTGACATACTGGCACAGCTGGCCAATACACCTGCCAGGTTGTCTCTGTTCGATCTATTACAACTCTCCAAAGAAATGTGGAAGGCCTTAAGTGAGGCGTTACTACATGCCGACTCTTATCTCGTTGAAGTCAAAGCCCCGCTGAAGACCCTATCTCATGTCCCCACTGCCACAGTACTATGGAAGTGGTGTCCAGTATCACCTTTTCATAGGAGGACATGCTAATAAAAAATAATCGTCATGATAGACCTCTATACTATACAGCGTATATCGGGGCGATTATGGTGGATGGAATGCACATCGATCCAGGTTCCTCTCTCAGCATCATTCCTAAAAGTTTGTTTCAAATTCTAGAAATCCGTCTGGATAAGCTATCTATAACTAATACAACTATCATGGCTTTTAATGCTGGTAGAAGCCACCCGCTAGACAAGATCCGTCTCAAGTTCCAGATCGGTGATCTCCGAATGGAGGTTTCTTGCTATGTGATCGAAGCCAATATATTCTACAACGTTTTGTTTGGACGTCCGTGTACAGGAGAACATGATCGTTCCTTCCACACTTCACCAGTGCTTCAAGTACGTCAATAGCGACGGCGTCGTGAAGACGGAGTTTGCCGATGTCGATCATTTTAAGGGCATCGAAGCCTACTATGGAGATTCAGTACTTTACCAATCTCAGCCCTCCAAAGATGACGATAATGAAGCTGACGATAAAGCTGAAGCAAGTTCATCCTCCAATGATGGTCCCCTGATTATCCGAGTCAAAGGACGTACTACTCCAAAAAGTACTCCCAAGCCTCTCACAATCTGGATGAAAAAGAAAAACCCTGATAAGGTCAAACCATTGACCATCACTCTCCGTAAGATACCTCGGGTGGAACCTGCTGAAGTCCATCCTTCCAATCCTGAAGAATTATCCTACGTGGTGAACTTGGCCAAGACTGTGCCTCCTCTTCCAGATAATAATCCTCTCAATGAGTATATCGATACTCATAATAATATACCTTCAGCGGATGATGTTATCCTCGAAGAAGAAATTGCATATTTTCTTAGTAAAGGTTTATCTTTAAATTACTCCGATGTCTAACAATATGTAAACCATTACATAGATACGATATACGCTCGAGAGCACGGCAGAGGAGCACAACTCTGCATGCCGGTCACGACGTCTTATCTGCGGGAAAAAGTTTACCTAGAAGATATCTACTACTTCATCATTCTAGCCAGAAAGAAGGGTGAAGAACTAATCATCTTCGGTCGAATAATTGGCAAAAGAAAGTTCGTTCCGGACTACTTCTCCCAATCACAACACGGAAGCTGGCTATGACTCTGGGAAAATACAACTTTTTCGATATAGTTGGCAGACCAAGAATATCATCCAGAACATGAGATATGACATAAAAAGCGACCAGGGGCTAAACAACGGCCGGGGACGACGGTTGCCAATACGTCACTTTGCTCCTCCCGGCAAACTCGAGAACTATTATCAACAAAACGGTATTAGTTTGGGTTATGTCACTCCTCCAACAACTCCCAAAAAATCAGATGATGAAAAAAATTGTTGTTCTCATTCTTCTGATTCCTGCCTCTAGGATTCAGACTCCAGCATTGGCAACATGTTCAAAGCAACTCTGTCCGTCAACATGGTGTCAGTTGACCAAATTGTAGATGATGTCCAATCGACCGAGCTTGAACAATGGGCTCAAAAGATGGATATTAGGTAGGGGCTGCATTTTGAACAACGTAAACCACCTACCGAAGACGAAGTCGTCCAAGTCAATTTAGGAGATGAATCATCTTTTAAACCAATCTTCATCAGCAAAATTCTATCTGGCGATGAACGACAATCTCTTATACATCTTATAAGATAATACATCAACGTCTTTGCATAGAGCTATGAAGACATGCCTTGCTTAGACCCTAAAGTCTTCATGCATCGAGCTATGAAGACATGCCTTGCTTAGACCCTAAGCCAGTGAACCAGCAGCAACGACGATTTCGACCAGATATTATGGAGGCCATCGAGAAAGAAGTCAAGAAGCTTGTTGCAAGTGGATTCATTCACGAAGAACAACACCCTGACTGGGTCGCTAACATCATGCTAGTCATGGAAAAGAACGGTAAAGTTGGAGTCTATATCGATTACCGTGATTTGAACTCTGTATGCCCGAAAGATGAGTTTCCTCTACCGATCATCGACATAATGATCGACAATACTTATGGCTTCGAGCGGATGTCCTTTATGGATGGGTTCTCAAGCTACAACCAGATAAAGATGTTCCCCGACAATAAGAAGCACACATCTTTTCGAATACCGTTGGGGGTATATTGCTATACGGAGATGCCCTTCAGATTGAAAATGCAGCGCGAGATACCAGCAAGGTATGAACCCAATTTTTTGCAATCATTTGAGCAAAATAGTAGAATGCTACATAGACGATATCGCAGTTAAAAGTTGACTTAAGGGCAACCACCTCCAAGACTTGAAAACGGTGTTCAAACTAATGCATGCACACCAACTCAAGATGAATCTAACTAAGTCTTTTTTCTGGGAGTCTCCAGCGGCAAGTTCCTTGGTTTTGTCATCACTTCAAAGCGTATACGTCTTGACCCAGAGAAAGTGAAGGCTATCCTCGATATGCATCCTCCAAGAAACCTCAAAGAGCTACGCGGACTGTAAGGAAGGCTAGCCTATATCAGAAGATTCATTTCGAACCTTTTTGTAAGATGTCAACCATTCACTCAGCTCATAAAGAAAGGCGTATCCTTCGTCTGGACTGAACAATGTCAACGCGCATTCGACGACATCAAAAAGAATCTCACAAGCCCCCAGTATTAGTAGCTCCAATAATGGAGAAGCCCTTCTTACTATATGTCTGCGCTATGAATCATTCCCTTGGCACCTTATTAGCTCAGAAGAATGAAGGCGGGCATAAACATGCAATCTACTACCTCAACCACACAATGGTGGGTGCCGAGCACAGATACACACCTGAGGAAAAGGAATGACTTGTACTGGTATTTGCTATCCAAAAGACACGCCACTATGTGTCTGGACAGACTATCCACATCATATCTAAAGTCAATCCTCTTAGAATACTCATGGCTAAACCTGGTTCTCTCAATTCCTGTTTAGCTACATGCGCAATGTTGTTGACTCCATATGATATATTGTTCGTTCCTCAAAAGGTAGTAAAAGGCCAAGCGTTAGCTGATTTCCTAGCAGCTCATCCGGTGCCAGAATATTCCAAACTCTACGATGAAACCCCCGATAAAGTAGTGGAGTCTAATACCGCAACTGAAGAGATCCCCTTTTGGCAAATATTCTTTGACGGTGCATCAAGAACTGGACCTAAAGAAAATATTATGGCCGAAGTAGGTGTCATGCTCGTGTCACCTGACCATCTGGTTATACATCATACATATTCTCTCGTAGAACCCTGCACCAACAACGTGGCCGAATATAATGCCCTATTGATCAGCCTGTAACTGGCAAAACAACTGGGAGTTGAGTATCTAGAAGCTTACGGCAATTCTAAGCTAATAGTTAGTCAGGTCCGAGGGAATTATTAAGTTCGTCACGAAGATCTCATCCCCTATCACAAAGCGACAATCGAGTTGGCATCTACTATTGCTGGATTCTTCATCGAGCACATGCCTCGATTACATAATATAGAAGCAGATGCTTTAGTTGGTCTTGCTGCTTCCTTGACTGTCTCTACCAATACTCAGCAGTCGATCACAGTGTCTGGTCGAGAATGTTTGTGTAAAAGATGCCCAGTATATTCATCACAGTTACACAATGGAAACGAACATCGACATTAAAGATTAGAGATTTCTTTTCATAGACTACGTCGTCTATGGAATCCTTTCCGAGGACCCAAAGGAAGCAGTGTCTATCCAAAGGCGATCCTTCAGATTTTACTGCGACACAACTACCAAGATGTTGTACCGACGCTCTTACGACGGGCTACTGTTACGATGTTTATCAGACACAGAAGCCAAACATGCACTCCGGGAGGCTCACGACGGAGTTTGTGGTACATATCAACCAGGCCCCAAATTACAAGATTAACTCAGACGAATGGGTTATTATTGGCCAACAATGATAGCAGATGATGTTGAATACACAAAGAAGTGTAGGGCTTATCAGTTCCACGTCAATTTCATTCATCAACCTTCGGAGTTTCTACACCCGACGGCAGTATCTTGGCATTTTAAAGCCTGGGGTATGGGCATTATAGGCCCAATCAGCCCGCCATCTTCCAGAGGACATCGGTTCATCCTAGCCATAACCGATTACTTCTTCAAATGGGCGGAAGCTATACCGCTCACGGAAGTGAAGGCGTCGAACGTGATCAGTTTCATCAAATATCATGTTATCTACCGCTTCGGCCTACCTTGTAGGATCATCCATGATAATGGTCCACAATTCGCAAGCCATGCATTCTATCGGTTCTGCGATAGGAATCGAATCCAGAATATAGCCTCTACTGCCTACAATCCAGTGGCTAACAGGCTAGCAGAGGCCTTCAACAAAACAATTATTAAACTTCTCAAGAAGTTCGTGTCTTCAAACAAGCACTATTGGAATGATAAGTTCAGCGAAAGTCTATGGGCCTACTGTACAACGGTCTGGACTCCAAAATATAGTACGCCATTCTCTCTGGTTTATGGGAGCAAATCAGTTCTTCCTCTAGAAGTCCAATTTCCTTCTCTTTGAGCAGCCTTAGCCAGTGAATTGACTACCGAAGAAAGCTACCATCTGCGACTAGAGGAGCTCAAAGTGCTAGACGAAAAATGCTTGTTATCTCAGCAGCACATTGAACTATACCAAGCATGCCTTTCTAGAGCCTTCAATAAAAAGGTGAAAGAAAGAATCTTCCAAGTTGGTGATCTAGTCTTAGCAGTGAGAAGACCAATGGTCATGACGCATAAAACAAAAGGAAAATTTTAGCCAAAATAGGAAGGTCCTTTCGTTATAGAATCAGTGTAATTTAATAATGCGTACCGACTAACCAAGCCAGATGGTGACTTGCTCATGATGCCTATCAACGGCAAGTTCTTTAAGAAATATTATGTGTACCCTTTTGTAAACAATGTTCACATATGTTCAGTCATGTAAATGTAAAGTGTGATTTTTATGTGATTCGAAAAATTATCTAACTATTATTCGTATTTCAAGAGTCTTGAATACGCCATGGATAATAGGTCCTCTAAAATATTTCTCCAGTGGAAATATTCCCGTTTTTTACTCTGTCTAAAAACGGTTTGACAAAAATAAGTCACGTCCCTATTACCTCTGAATTGTTTTCCGATAATTATTTCTCTAGTGGAATGATTAAGAAATATTTTGCCATGTCCATATAACCTCTGAGCAAAGCATTTATCAAGGATAATCATGTCCATATTACCTCTGAATTATCTACTCCTACCTAATGTTATATATCTTTCCACGTCCATATTACCTCTAGTCAGATATAGAACATCCTCTGCTATTACGTCCATATTACCTCCATTAGCAGCTTCGTTCAACTTATTATCTATATTCAAAAAAAATTTGAATATAAAATGTATAACAGGTCCACATCAAATTCCCCAGAGAATACCCACCAGAAATATCCCTACTACATCCACATTACCTCTAGTTTTGATATTTAGCAAAACCACATTCATGAATTTTGAAAGCCAAAAGATTCTTTATTCCTTATTTGAACGTCTATCAAGAGACGATAAAATGGGATACAAGAGCCGTGACGGCTAGAAGAAATAGTTACAAACAAAAAATCTAAGGGATACAAAGTCGATTGATATTGTCCCTTAGAGCTGCGATTTCGGCTTCAGACTTCGTGGTAGCTCGGCGGCACGCCTTTTCTTGATGAGCGGCTTCATCCTGGAAGAAGATCAAACTCATGTGCTCTCCCTCCAACTTCACCAGCTGTTCTTTTAAATGGGCGAAAGTGGTGGTGGTCATGGCAGCCTGAGCCATGTAGTCCTCCTGCTGGCTTCCAGTTGAGCAATCTCGTTTTAGATCTGCGCGATGAGATTATATTTCTCAGTAATCTATGCAACCAGTTTATTCTTCGAGGCAGCAGGTGCCTCACTTGCAGCGTTGAACTGACCATACTGATCAGCCAATTCGCTGATCTCTTGAACGAGGGCATCCTTCCTCACCTCGAAAGTAGCCTTCTTCTCCGCGAGAGCTGTGATCAAAGCCTCATCTTCTGCACGAAATTGCGATGTCGGGCTCCGTTGTTTGGCATTTCAGAATCTGGCCACCTGACCCTCCAGGTCATTTAGAACCTTCCTTAGAGCATTAGCCCGCTCTTTATCGCCGGCAATGCTCTCAAGGACCTCCACTTGGCATTCGACAACAGCCTTCACAGGGCCAAAGGCGACATTTCGATTCAGAACTCAGAAAACTTTACTTTCAACACAGAATAGAAAGCTTTGACGACTTCCTGGGCCATCTCGTCGTCTTCAGTAGAGGTCGTCGAGGAGGATGCTTGGAGAGTTTTTTCCACTCCAGAAAGGGATACCATCAAGTTTCGGGACAAACATGTTAACTGTTAGGACATAAGAGAAAGTCACACTCAGAATTCGCAGGAAAAACTAAGTGTTGGAGGAATCTTATGCGCCGAAAGGGTTATGCGTCCAAAGAAGTATGTGGCTAAAGGGTTATGTGCCCAGGCAGAAGAAAAGTCTGAGCGTCACAAATTAACGCTCAAGAATTTATTTTGAGGCGCAGTCTCACCCAGGATCGGGTCTTGGACTGGCGACGATGCTGTCGCAGGAGGAGAGCTACTCGGTGCAGCCCCCTTGCCCTTAGCAGATCTCTTAGCGGCCTTGGGAGACATGGTTCGTGCAGAGAGGAATGAAAAGTCTTTTTGAAAAATTATAAGAGAAAATAGAATAATGAACATTCTCTCTCTTCAAGAGTATTTTTATAGGCATGGGCCATATTCTATGTGCCCACTACTCCTATGCGCCTATGTGCCCACTGAGCACTATACGCCCACTACGACTTATGCACCCACGTGAAGATCCAGTCTCTTGCACATTATACGACTGCCATTTGCTGACATGGGCAACGCATGAAGGATAGACCTTTTTAAATTCCACCTTGATGAATCTGTCAGTTTAGATTTTCGAGGAAGATCTCAACAGCCATCTCTCTGACAGACTGGCCAAACTCTATGCACCCAAAGAGAGAGCCATGCTATGCGCCCACTGCATCACGAGAAGATGGTCCATGTTTCTTTCAAAGTATTTCGAACTCATTCAAGTATAAAAAAGTTTGAAGGGGGTCTTGTAGAAGCATAAAAATTTTAGCAGACTGGACAACCATACGCCCAAGTCACCAGTGAAAACCAAGCGCCCAAGTCATCAATGAAGACATATGCGCCCAAGTCACCAGTGAAGACATTTGCGCCCAAGTCACCATAGTGGGCTATACGCCCATGCGCCCACTCTAGGCTCATCTAGAAGGGGGCGCATTGCTATGTTTCAGGCTATGCGCCCAAGCTAGAATAGCCTCCGACTCGGTCAAACGTACGATCAATCGTACACTGAAGCATACGGCCACATCAGTCTCCACGAGTAGGCGTGCACCGAAGCATACGGCCACGTCAGAACCACGCTCAACCCATGATCACGCAGCCTGCATGTGCATACACCCTATTGCCCAAAGCAGGACAATGCGCCCACATAAAAACTAGTATGTTTCCTCATATGGGCGCATAACATCATTCTAGCTCAATAACGACTATAAATAGGGGTCTCATCCCTCTTTAAAACAGAGAAAGGAGAGTATTTTCAAGAGCCAAATTGCTGCACTTATTGCCAGTGAGCCGAGAGTTAGCAATTTTTTTAGGTTTTCTCCCACTTTTGTAATCGGAGTGTCAATGGAGTAAAAGAGCAACTGTCGCTCGATCTCCATCGTCCCATTCCCCAGAATTTTTTTTGTACTCGGGGATCCTCAGCGCGGGATCTCTCAGGCTTACTCGATTTGTGGTGCCTTGTGCTAATAAAGAAAATATAATATTTTTTCTTCTTTTTGTGTGTGTCCACACCCAATAACTCGAATCGTCAGAATAGTGAAGCAATAAAAAGTCAAATCTCGCCAACATCCTCGGATGCTGAAATAAACATCATGAACATTTTTGGTATAAAATATATGTCTAAAAATGCTAAACTAAAAGTCCAATTCTAGATACAGGGGCAAAATCATAATCTTTGATCAAAATGATGTCCATCGTTGGACCCAATTTGCACCAAAAAGTATGCCAGTACCTATAGTCTCTATAGTCAGCATAATATATGTCTACGAGTCCAGTTTGACGATACGAACCCAACCATATGTCCAAAGTTGGATTTTGGTAGGCCATGCACAAATTTGTCCGTTGGAACGGGTCGCGGGCCCGCCAAAATAGCGTTCCAATCGACCTTCTCAGAATCGGACCAAACCTGGCATACATGACCAAAAAATGACACGGTCCTGATGGCACAAGTTTCATCTCCAGATGACGAACGTGCACGAAGTTACCATCTAGTTTGCAAAGAGTCCGATACGGGGTATCTCGGCCGATACGGGGTATCTCGATCGATACGCCTCGATTTTGTCGCGCACACACAACGAAATTGAGTTTCGTCGAATCCCACACGTCCGCGAAGTTGATACACACCATTTGATGCTTTCAGTTCGTGGCCACGTCGCTCGGTTTGTCGGGGCGCACACCATATCGAGAAATTTTTATGTTTTAAAAACAAGTTTTTTTGGGAATTTCAAATCGAATTATCATGAAAAATAAAAAAGAATAACGAAAACTAATTAGTGGGTTTTAATCTTGGTTATATAGTCTATATGTAAGAAAAATAGAATCAAAATTTGATTCATAGGATTGGAAGAAATCAACCTTCCAATTGTGGGTATTGGCTGGTTTTTCATGCCCTATTTGTGCACAGAAAATTAAATTTTCTCGAGATTCATCTCGACTTTTCTTGAGTTCTAGGTCATCTATATCTAAACTAATTAATAGGGTTTATAGGTGTATTGTTTGTCATTCGATCGAAGTAACTAGTTAGCAAAATGACCAAGAGGTGGAAGAGCAACATACCTTCAAAGTTGGTCGGCAGGCTACCTGTGCAGTCTGTACACACGGTCTAGAGGCGGTTACCAGCGACGTACGATGACTCCGGTGAACGTTGGGACAACGCAGGCAGAGGTGGAAGGATTGCAGGACGTCAGAGACTTCTTTGGAGTCGAGTATTTGGCTCTCAAAAAAAATCTTTCTTTCCTATGCATATATCGAAGATTATCGATATTTATATATATCTGGGTTTTTGAAGTTCGATTCTCGATCGTCCATATGGCATTTGATATAGGTTTACAGTGATGAGAATTCCCTAAGGATAGGAATATATTCAAATTAGGCTTTGGTATGATTCAAAACCGTGTTTTTTTTTCTTTCGTTGTGTTTATTTTTACACAGTTGTTGCAGAGCCCACTCGGGTCTGGAGGAGTGGAAAAATGAACAGTGCGTGCACTGTTTATTTTTTTCCCTTTCCTTTTCCTTCTTTCTTTTTCTTTACAAAAATAAACTTCTATAAAAAAAGAAAAAGATATATATATATATATATATATATATATATATATATATAATAACTTTTCTCTAAAATATTATCAAACATAAAAATTTAATATATCCCAATATATATAGCATATATTTAATCTTATTATTAACAACTATATTTTCCTGTAAAACATATATATATATATATATATATATATATATATATATATATATTTTTTAAAAATATATATATATATATATATATATATATTAAAAAAAAAAATATATATATATATATATATATTGTTATTGCCGAGGCACAATTTTCGATGGAAAATTCTGAAACTAAAACAATTGTACACACAACGTTTCAAATGCAGCACCTTAAAGAAGATGTGTAACAGAGATCCTAGAGGATTCTGAATTACGAGGATCTAAAAAGATTCTACGTAATACAAAAAAAATCTAAAGAGACTTTGTGCAAGCAACTATCGGCAGTAGAGCTTCTAAAAAGAAGTTAATGTAAAAGGTAACAGCAGCGATGACAGGCAAGAATGAGATGCTGGGGTGAATGAACCACCGTTGCTCAAAGCTTTATTCGCCCCACACGAGCACGAACAGCTTCCAGGAACCAGCAAGTTCACGTAGAACTTCTGGAACACTCATAAGTCAATATTTGAGACTTGAACGGGCTTTCTGCACTTAACAGACTCCCTCAACTCTCTTCTTGGTGCCTTTTCCAAAGGAGGCCAAGGGGCTCTATTTATAGAGTAGAGTTGAGACTTCACCTCTTCTCCTATCCGATGTGAGACTAAAATACCAATACTCAAAAATAGAGTTTGATATTTTAGATCATCCCACAATCAGCATAGAAGTGTGCCAGTCCACGCCTACCCCCCGAACACTCCCGTGCATGCACGAGACATCCTGGAGTCCGTGTCCGAGTCCGAGTCCGCACAACAAAAATTAACTTGCATCCTTATTGGATTTAATCCTTTTTTCTTCTAGAAAAATATTCCCACATGGCACAAACTTGTACCCCACTACACCTCATGTGCACACCTCAACACAAGCAATGCATTATATTGAGATACTCACCATTTGGTGTAGCCGATGTGGGACTATCTTTTCTAGTCCAAAGGCAAAAACACCAACAATTCCCTACATATCTCAATATATGGGTTGAGCGTTCCCCACAGTGACTGTCCATCATGCATTAGGAGAGATGTCGCTACGACTTGATTCTTTCCGCATAGGTTAAATAATAACATGATACAAGAATGGACTAAGCCTTGAATTCTGTACCATAACTGCAATTCTTCCTACTTATATAATGACATCAACTGTGCTTCTGGCTGTACATTGAAGGCCTTGTGCCAGCCTGGTTTCAGTATATAATTTTGGGCGTCTATAAGTTTACCCTCAAGAGACGGCCTGATATCTCTTTCCATACACTATAGGTGAGTTCTTTATTAAAGAGATATGGCATGAAGCCTTGCGCTTCCTTGCGGTGCTACGCCGCTATGACATGGCCTGAAGCCGAGGCATTACCCCTACCTGGGAACCTCAAGTGTCATACTACTGTAGCATGAGGTCACAAGCCTCTTTGTAGTGCCAAACTACCCAGCATGAAGCCTAAGGCTTCCTTGCGGTGTTACGCCGCAACGACATGGCTTGCAATGCCGAGGCTTTACCCCTACCTTGGTACCTCATCGTGGTGTCGTGCCACTGTAACATGGGGCCATCCTCCCCTTTGTAGTGCTGTCTACAACTCTTTAATTACGTCATACAACATTAGGCTACCTGCCTATTTGCGGTGCTACGCCGCTATGACTTGGCTTGCAAAGCCGAGGCATTATCCCTACCTGGGAACCTCATGGTGGAGTCATCCCACTATAGCATGGAGTTTCACTCCTTGTAGTGCTGCTCTACCGTGCTTCCTGTAAAGCACACCAGACATTCACTCTGCCTGAGAACTCATTAAGGCGTTTAAGCCAACCTTCCACAGGATCTATTTTTTCCACAGAAAAAATACATAGTAGTCAACATGGTTATGGGTCCGTATCCCTTCCATGTTCCAGAGAACAAGTACCCACTGTTACCTGATAATTTCCCAGTCAGTGATCCTCCTTTGAACCAAAAGTTAGATGCCTAGTAGATTTCTCTTTGAACTAATAGCATAAAACTTTATGGTAGGATTACAAAGACACACTATCAGAATGCCTTCAAGCCCATTTTACAAGCTGTGTTATCGACCAACTGGCGCTTGAGGCCCTTTGCGAACAGATCTGCCAGGTTCTCCTGACTCCGAACATCAACCACTGTAATTACACCTCTTTTGATAAGATCGTGTACTGCCCTGTGCTTCAACCGCACAATCCTCTTCTTCCCGTTGAAGAGGTTATTTGATGCCACTGCTGCTGCCGCCTGGTTGTCACAGTATATCGGTATTGCCGGTATCTGAGCCCCAACCACCGAAAGATCATACATGAGCTCCCGAAGCCACTCTGTTTCATCTACAACAGCATCCAATACAAAGAATTCAGATTCCATGGAGGAGCGAGATAACATAGTCTGCTTCTTCGACTTCCACGATATAGCAGCTCTACCCATGGCGAATACGAATCCATCTGTGGAATACTCGCTCTCCATATCTGAACACCAGCTAGCATCACTGAAGCCTTCCACTACTGACGGATCTCTCTGTAGAAAAGTGCATATGTCTGAGTTTTTTTGAGATATCTCATAACACGCTTCACAGCTTTCCAGTGCTCAATGTCTGGATTGCTAGTGAACCGACTCAGCATTTCCACTACGAAAGCTATGTCAGGCCTTGTGGCAGTAGTAGCGTACATCAAGCTTCCGATGACGCTAGCGTACTCCAACTGCCTGACACTTTTCCTCGAATTTGGCTCCAGCTTCTGATCACTCCGGTACGGTGTATCAATAAAAGGAAGATCTTGGTACCCGTAGCGAGTGAGCATCTTCTCAATATAATGAGATTGTGACAGCGCTATTCCAGTGCCTGTCTGGATGATCTTGAGCCCCAAGATTATGTCGGCATCCCCCAAGTCCTTCATACTGAACTTGGTCGAGAGGAATTTTTTTGCCACTGTGACGCAGCTTAAATCCGTACCTGGATTAGCATGTCGTCCACGTAAAGACATATGATTACTCCTCTTCCGTCAGCAAACTTCGTATAGACACACTTGTCTGTTTTACTGACCCTGTAGCCATTTGACCTTATCACCTTGTCAAACTTCTCATGCCACATTTTGGGAGCTTGTTTCAAACCATACAGAGACTTCATCAACTTGGAGACTGTCTTCCAGACCTCTGACGACAAAACCTTCTGGTTGTTGCATGTAGATCTCTTCGGTCAGCTCGCTATTAAGGAATGCCGTTTTCACATCCATCTGATGTATCATCAGCTTGTGTATTGCTGCTAGAGCAATTAACAATCTGATGGTTGTCATCCGAGCTACTGGAGCATAAGTGTCAAAGTAGTCGATCCCCTGCTTCTGAGCAAACCCCTTGGCCACTAGCCTGGCCTAGAACTTGTCAATGGTTCCATCTGCTTTCATCTTCTTCTTGAAGATCCATTTGCATCCGATGGGTCTTGCTCCTTCTGGCAGGTCAACCAATACCCATGTGTTGTTGGAGGTGATTGAGTCAATCTCGTTGTCTATCGCCTCCTTCCAGAATACAGCATCTCTGGTCTTCATCGCCTCATCATAGGTAAGCGGATCTGCTTCCACATGATAGGTGAGGAAGTCATCTCCGAAGTCTTTCGGCTTCCTCGTTCGCTTAGTTGACGGCTCAGGGAGTTCTGGTTCAGCTGGTGTCTCCTTGACGACAGCTTCATCTTGGACTACTGGTTCATTAAAGACTTCTGTCTGCTTTGTACCCTCATCATTCTCCAGAAGATCCGCGAGAGCAATATTCTTGTATTTTGCAAACTTGTCTTCAAAGTATTCAGCATCGCGAGATTCGATGATATGGTTTGACTCGATATCAAGGAATCTCTGAGCATCACTCTTCTCGGCATACCCCAAGAAGATCGCCTTCATAGTCCTTGTCCCCAGCTTCTGAATCTTCAGATCCGGGAGCTTCACATAAGCCAGACACCCCCACACTCGAATGACATTCAAGTTAGGTCTGACTTTGAACCAGAGTTTATGAGGAGTTATGTCGGAAGTTGCATATGGCACTCTGTTCAGAATGAACGTTGGCGTTAGTGCAGCTTCTCCCCAGTAACACTTTAGAAGACCCATAGTCAACAGCATGGAGTTCATCATCTCTGTCAATATTCTGTTCTTCCTTTCTGCTACTCCATTGGATTGAGGAGAGTACGGAGCCGTTGTCTCATTGATGATTCCATGTTTTTTGCAGAATGATAAGAATTCATGAGACCGATACTCCCCGCCTCGAATACTCCTTAACCTCTTGAGTTGTTGTCCAGTTTGCCGCTCAGCCTCGACCCTGAACTGCTTGAACTTCTCGAATGCTTCGTCTCTAGACTTGAGTGTAGAAGCATGGAAAATATTAAAGAAAATGACCCATGCGGCCAAAAGAACCCCATGCGGCTTAGAAAGCCCATGCGGCTCGAAGAGTCATGCGGCATGAGGGACTATGCGGCCCAAGACATCCCATGCGGCTTCGAAGACACGTGGCATGATAGTCCTCTTCTCTGCCCCCGCGCATTAATTGTTTGACGGCTGACAACTCTGAAAAAGTGACAGCCCTGACACAAAAAGAAGAAATTATGACGCTGTCATAATGACAGACTTCTAGGGAAGAGAGAGAGATCTCTGACACAAATCCCCCAAAAATCCATAAAAAAGCCACGTGGCCTTGCCACGTGGGCGTTCGTATGCGGCTCAAGAGAAGACCTCTCATGCGGTTCAGAATGGACCTGTCCTATACGGCTCAGGCCAGGACAGCCTCATGCGGCTCAAGTAAAGGCCTCTCATGCGGTTCAGAATGGATCCGTCCCATACGGCTCAGGCCAAGACAGTCTCATGCGGCTCGAACAAAGACTTCTTATGCGGTTCAGAATGGACCTGTCCTATGCGGCTCAGGCCAGGACAGCCTCATGCGGCTCAAGTAAAGGCCTCTCATTTGGTTCAGAATGGATTCGTCCTATACGGCTCAGGCCAAGACAGCCTCATGCGGCTCGAGCAAAGACTTCTCATGCGGTTCAGAATGAATCTGTCCTATGCGGCTCAGGCCAAGACAGCCTCATGCGGCTCGAGCAAAGACTTCTCATACGGTTCAAGAGGACCATTTCCATGCGGCTCAGGCGGATGTATCCCTATGCGGCTCACAATGATTACCTCCCTGTGGTTCAAAGTCTCAAGGGAGGGCCACTACCCAGGCAGCCCTGACACGTGGCCCTAACCATATGCGGCCCAAAATTATATGCGGCTCACTCGTCATGTGGTTCAGATCCCCATAGTGGCTCCTAGGACACTTGTCCCAAGCCGATCAATTTCTCAGATTTATTGCAGTCAAAGATTGGGTCAAATCCCAATAATCTGGGACACGTGGCAGGAGAATAAATCAAATTTATTCGCAGACATCAGAAGATCATTATGAGGAAGATTTATTCCAATCAGTATTAATTACTGATAGGATTTGGTGTAATCTACACTCAATGGCTCGGATTCATCACAATAAAAAATGAACGGCCGAGATTGACCAATCCACAGGCCGTCGCCATCTCCAAAATATAATCATTGGCAACCCTAATGATGACATCCCACTATTATAAATAGCAGGGTGCCATTTTCTTGCAAAATATATACACGATCAGAGAGAGATACGCATATACAGAGAGACTCCCCCAATAATCAGAGAGAAAATACACAGGGAGAGAGAGAAGCCAGAAGAATAATAGAGGGAGAGCAAGAAGAGCATTTCTTCAACGCCAACCATCTCTTCACTGGAGCCAAGGCTGCATACTGATCGTCCAAGGAGTAAGGCAGGGCTGCCGTCGCCTTTCCGAGCCTCTATCGTCACCCCCCAGAATCAAAAATAAATAATTGTACTTAGATTGCTGTACCTAGGTTTTCGTCCCTAGGCTTTCTTTGTACAAGCGAGTTTGTAACGTGAAGTAAAAGTCCACTCCTCCGATAATTGTTTTGTTCTTTTATATTTTATGGCAAACACGATGACGACTCTGCTGGGGACAAACTTCTCCATGGCTGAGGAGTTGGTGACGCAATCGGATGCAGCCAAGCTTGGCTCCACGCAACAAAAGATGGTCGTCCGGTTCGACCAACAGGCGTTTGAAGAAATGCTCTCCGACAAGAGCGCTGGCCCGGTCCAAAAGCGAGCCCACACAAAGAAGGCCCGCAAGGAGTGGAGACCCCGATCCTTCGTTCCTACTGAAGCTCTTGTGGAGATACCCTCTGTTGTTCAAGACGGCGAGCAAGACTCCCCTGTGGCCCTACTCCAGACCGTAGATAACTCTGCAGTCCCCAAGTCCGGCAGAAGAAAACACTATGATGCTGGACTTGCAAGGATAAAGAGGAACTCTATGCGATCAGAGCCGCATAAGGGTATTAGCCGCAGGAAGAAAACTCATGCGGCTACATCCGCCAGCCGCATGAAGAAAACTCATGCGGCCATATCTGTTAGCCGCATAGCTTATGCGGCTACAGTTGCCAACCACATGGATGAAACTCATGCGGCTATGGAAGTCAATCGTTTGCAGAAAACCCATACGGCCATAATTGCCAACCGCATGCGGTCAGCCTGCACGATCGTGACTCCTAGCCGCATAAAAACAACTCATCCGACAGCAGAAGACAACCGCATGCAGACAGCCTGCACGGTACCCAATTCTAGCCGTATAGCGTCCGTTCCACGCTTCTCTCGATCAGTCTTCGACCGTCTCTTGTACGGTCCTGACTCTGATGGTTATCTGGATGATAAGCCAGACTCTGTGGTATTCAACTTGGACTCCTCCTATTACGCACCAGCAAGTGCTAAAGGAAGGAAGTCTAGGGCAGCGCGGGCTCATCAAGCCCAATCAGCTATCCCAACCTCTGACTATCGGGGCATCCCGTTGACTATCACACGGGCCTCTGATGGGAAGTTGTATAGAACCGCTCGAGTCCAGCCCCCGGCGGCAAAAGGACAAAGTGGTTCCTCTGACCTGCGTGAGGCGATCCTCCACAAATGCAAGGAAAGAGGAGGAGTTTTGGTGTGCAAAGAGTCCTCGCTTAGACATCGCTGCACCCAAATCATCGTCAACTGCTGTTGTAACAACGCGGCAGTGACGGAAGATCGGCCGTCCGCCTTCCAAAGACTACGGCATCCGAGCTCAGAAGACGAGGCACCTCCTGTTGTCTCCTGCAATTCCGCTCAGAAGGTTCCCGCCGAAGGGAGAGGAAAGAAGACAAGCATCTCCAGTCCCAAGATATCAACCACTACAGCTAAGAAACTGTCGTCTAAACGGTTGTCCTCCACCGGAGTATTCTAACACCCCGTTCAAAGATGAAATCTGCCGCAATAGAAAATTTATCATCTACATCGCTGGGGGTTGTGGGAACTGGGGGTAGCACTCCTCCGGACATCTGCAACAATTCGATGTTTCAAGGAGCCGAGCCCGGGCAAACAACTCTCCCATCAGGTACAACAGACGCTGATGTCCCCGAGAACATCCATGACTGTCAAGACGAAGCAAGCTCTGAGGCTGGGGATATCGTTCTCTCCGAGTCCGAGCCCGAAGAGAACATTCCCACCTATCCCGATGACTTCTCGGTGCATGGGTACGACTCGAAGGGCACATCCTCCACCGTTCCTTCCATCACTCCTCATGCAAGGATGGTGTTCATGACGGACAGCAATCAAGGTGGTTCCAGTGATCGCCAGCGCATCGACAATCTCGAAGCCATATTACTTACTTTGGTCAAGTCTGTAGACGAGATTAAAGCGGCCCTTCCAACTCTGTAAGGAGGAACGCCTGGCCAAACAAGCGGGGGTCCCGCGGTCAATGCGGACTCGAATTCGGCGTCACCGAACCCGGGTAACAATCCTTCCGAAATAACATCCCCTACCGCGACAGATGAGGCCCAAGAAGTAAGAAGAGAGGTTCAGGAGCTCCGAGCCATGTTCCATACCCGAGAAAATGCCCAAGACCTCAGAATACGGCAACCATACCCTGCTGAATGGAGGGATGTTCCATTCCCACCAAGATATAAGCCGTTCAATATCAACCCGTATAATGGCAAGACCTCAGCAAGTCGGTACATCACGTACTTCGAGGTCACCACCGACCATCTGCCCCACGATGATGCTATCCTCACACGATTATTCATTGGGGCATTGGAAGGAGTTGCCTTCGACTGGTATCGCAATCTGCCGGACAACTGCATCCACTCCTTCACCGGCTTCAAGCGCATGTTCTTGGAGAGATTCTACGAGGTAGGGCAGGACGTCACCATGTCCACCCTTATGGACGTCATCCAAGGGGAGAAGGAGCTGACAAGGAACTACATTGAGCGGTTCTGCCAGACCGCCATGAAGCTGCCCTCCGGAAATCCAGATTCCTCTTTAATTGAAATTTGCCAAAAGAGACTGCTTCCAACGATCAGTCTCTGGATGGGCAAAAATCAATTCAAAGATTGGAAGGCGTTCATCAACAGCGCCACAAGCGCCGAAGAACGACTGAAGAAGGCTCGCCAACTGGGATTGCACATCTCGGAAGGAGAAAATAAGGGCAAGCGTCCCAACAACGATAATGGGGGTAGCCCCTCCAACAATCGGGACAACGAAGGAAAGCAGGCTATGGTGGCCGATACAGCACAAAAACCTGAGCCAAAGCCAGTAGACAAACAATGGCCGCAAATCACTTACTCCTTCGAAGACGGTCACGTCAAGCCCATCTTGGATATGCTCATACAGGGGGACAAGATTCAGCTTCCTCCACCATGACGAGAACCGCGGCCGGCAGAGATGGAGAATCCAAAGTACTGCCATTATCATCGCTATGTCCACCATCCTACACACGATTGCTACCAGCTGAAATGGTACATCCAAAACCTCGTCGATTCGAACGCTCTGGCCATCGATTTGGAAGAAGTAACCGTGGCAGCTAATATGGTGTCCGTACAATTCGGCAGCTTCCCTCCGACGGAAACTCAAGGCGGGGTGGTCCCCATCCTTCTGGCAACAATGGAGATTACCAATCTTCCACCTCCCAGTGATCAGGCTGCTGGTCTAGTACCCCTCACCACATCACGAGGGGAGGTCATGTGGATCCATCCAGACTTGGTGTCAGAAGTGACTCGACCCACACCATCTTCTACCTACAAGAAAAAAAGTGGAAAAGTCAGGACCTGCCACACAATCTCGGCAGACAACGAGGAAGCTACAGCCGTCGTCACGCGGTCCGGAGCACAATTCCAACCTGTGGTTGACAATCCAGCTGAAAATCATCAACCCACTACAACTGATGCTCCGGGACCGGCTCAGCCTTCGACGACCGACAAGCCTAGGCCGAAGGAGACTCGCTTCGACAAATCTCTCCGAAAAGACGCAGTCCAAGGGCTAGAGAGGCCCTACAACTTTGACATCTTAGCACAATTGGCTAATACACCGGCCAAGTTGTCACTATACGAACTCCTAAGACTCTCCAAGGACGTTCGTATTGCATTAAGCGAAGCACTCCAAAATGCCGATGTCTATCTGGCTCAATCCAATCTCACTGGGGAGGACTCACTCGTGGATCTCCAAAACAGTGCCTGCACGGGAGCAATGCCCAACATCGTCTTCACTCCGCAGGACATGCTCATCAAAACTAACCTACACGATCGTTCGCTATACTACACGGGATACTTCGGCGACGTGAAGGTGGATCGGATGCACATAGATCCTGGCTCTTCCATAAGCATCATCTCGAAGGGTCTGCTACATCATCTCCGCATCCCAATGCATCGCCTGACGCCTACAAGCACCGCCATCAGCGGTTTCAATTCGGGCAGGAGCTACCCTATTAGAAAAATTCGTCTGAAGTGTCAAATTGGCGACCTCCAATCTGAAGTCACCTGCTACGTCATAGATGCAGACACTTCTTACAACATTTTCTTGGGGCGCCCATGGATACACGATTACATGATCGTGCCTTCCACGCTGCACCAGTGCTTCAAATATGTCGACAAATACGGCTTTATGAAGACGGAGTTTGCTGACATCGATCCCTTCAAAGGGGTCGAATCTTACTACTCAGACTCCTGCCTATACGAAAAGTCGAAGAGGCACCTTGATAAAGGAAATGAACAAGCTGGTACCGAAACGGCCACGGGATCAGAAGGACCCCTAACGATCCACCTCCAAGCTTGCAAACCAGGCAAGTCCGCATCCCTTACTGCCACTCTGCGGAAGGACGCGATCAGCCTCTCGGCGCAAGAAGAGCAGATGATAATCCGGCTGCCAAGGTCCGGCCAAGTGCCGAAACCCACAATGGGGCCATTGACAATCAGACTGCCAAGAGTCGGTCAACACCAAACGGAGAAGCTCAATCCTCGGATAGGCCACTGACGATACGCCTCCCCAAGAAGGGTCGTCACCCCGATGCGAGGTCTGACACTTCTAGCGAACCGGCCACTCCTCCACTCCACATCAAATGCCAAATTGGGGGTCGCTAGTCTGCCAACGACTCCACGCTCTGTTCCATCAACTGAACCACTGACGATCAAGCTCCCTAGGTCGTCCTCTCAGTCTTCATTCACACAGAGGGTAGCCGAAAAAGAACCGGAGCTAGCCAAGTATGTGGCTGCCCACACTGATGTTCCCTCCGCTGATGATGTAATCCCCCTAGAAAAGATACCTTACTTCATCAATAAAGGGTTATCTTTGAACAACACCGAGCTCAATAAGCTATGTACAATGTACGCTATGGAACACGGTATAGGCACTCACCTACACACATAGGTGACAAATGTGTACACCGCAATCCAGCTTACTCCAGCAGAAGACGCTTACTGAATAATCGAGGGAGGGGACCATCCAATCATCTTCGGCCGGAAGGACGATCCGCATCCCTTCACCATAAAGGAAGCCGACCTCGGGTCAGATACCGGAAGATTACCTCTGTATCTTTATAGCCCCCAATCCAAATATCTCATGCAGAAACAGGGGTATGATCTGGAGACGACGCCAGGTTTGAACTACGGCGCTGGGCAACGATTACCTTTGAAGCCACCAGTCCCGGCAGGCAAACCACGAGACTACTATAGCAAAACTCGATACGGGTTAGGGTATGTAACGCCTACTACGACCCCTGAGAGTTCAGATGAAGAATGTGACTGGCAGTCACATTCAACCGGGTCACCAACTTCTGACTCGGATATTAGCATCGGAGATGTGTTCAGACAAGTCTTGTCAGTCAACATGGCATTCGCCGACGCTTACGAAGAAGACGAAGACATCCCCGAAATCTTCGAGCTAGAGCCGTGGGCCCAACAATTAGACACACCATAGGAAAAGCGGTTCGAACAGAGAGAACCTCCTACTGAAGATGAAGTCATACAGGTTGACCTCGGCAGCAAATCTTCTCCAAAACCAATTTTAGTCAGTAAAAGCCTAGCAGACGAAGAGCGGGAGTCACTGCTAGAACTTGTCAGAGAGTATATTGATGTGTTCACCTGGAGCTATGAAGACATGCCAGGGTTAAATCCCGACATTGCTCTTCACAAACTCAACATTCGGCCGGATGCGAAGCCAGTCAAGCAACAACAGCGACGCTTCCGCCCAAGCATCATGGACGCAATCGAAGCCGAAGTCAAAAACTGATAGCCAGCGGCTTCATTCGTGAGGAACAACATCCCGATTGGGTCGCCAATATAGTACCCGTCCTCAAGAAGAATGGGAAGATTCGAATCTGCATCGACTTCCGCAATCTGAACGAGGCGTGCCCCAAAGATGAATTCCCCCTTCCTATCACAGACATCATGATCGACAATACCTGCGGCTTCGAACGTATGTCATTCATGGATGGCTTCTCGGGGTACAACCAAATCAAGATGTCTCCTGATGACGAAAAGCATACATCATTCCGAACACCGATTGGCACATACTGCTACACAGTTATGCCTTTCAGTTTAAAGAATGCTGGCGCCACTTATCAAAGAGCCATGAGCATTATCTTCAGAGACCACTTACGTAAGACAATGGAGTGCTATGTTGACGATATAGCCGTTAAGAGTCGAAGCAAGGCAGACCATCTGCAGGATCTAAGGACGGTATTCGACCTAATACGAGCGCACAATTTGAAAATGAACCCTACGAAGTCCTTTCTGGGCGTATCCAGCGGAAAGTTCTTAGGCTTCATCATCACGGCACAAGGTATCCATGTAGACCCTGAGAAGACAAAAGCAATCATGGAGATGGGTCCCCCGAGAAATCTTTGCGAACTCAGAGGCCTCCAAGGGAGGCTAGCTTACATCAGGAGGTTCATTTACAACCTCTCTAGACGGTGCCGACCGTTCACGCACCTCATAAAGAAAGGAGTCTCATTCGTATGGGACGAGGAATGTCAGCGTGCTTTCGATAGCATCAAAGAATATTTGTCAAATCCTCCAGTTTTGGTGGCCCCAGTTCCTGGAAAACCATTCCTGCTCTATGTATGAGCAATGGAACATTCCCTCGGGGCTCTGTTCGGACAAAACAATGATGCAGGCCATGAGCAAGCTATATATTACCTCAGCCGAATGATGATTGGGCCAGAGCACCGATACACCGCTATGGAGAAGGAATGCCTTGTCCTGGTGTTCGCCATTCAGAAAACGCGGCACTATGTCACCGGACAAGTAATACATGTGATCTCATGAGTCAACCCTCTCAGGGTCCTCATGACTAAACCAGGGGCACTCAGCTCTCGCCTCGCTACATGGGCAATATTGCTGTCCCCTTATTATATGATCTTCGTCCCCCAAAAGGCAGTCAAAGGTCAAGCCCTGGCAGACTTCTTAGCAGCCCACCCAGGCTCGAAGTCCTCCAGGATATATGAAGAGATCCCAGATGAGGTCGCCGACTCGCATGCAACTTCTCACGATGATATATGGTGAATGTTCTTCGACGGTGCTTCGAGGACCGGACCTAATGGCAATATAGTCGTCGGAGTCGGGGTAGTGCTGGTCTTCCCTTCCGGATTGGTGATTAACCACGCTTATTCCCTCACAGAGCCCTGCTCTAACAATATGGCCGAGTACAATGCTCTGGTCATTGGCCTCCAACTCGCAAGAGAGCTGGGGGTAGAATACGTTGAAGCATACTGCGTTTCCCAACTAATCGTCAATCAGACACGGGGCTCATATGAGGTCCGCCATGAAGACATGATCCCTTATCATCAAATATCGATTGACATCATCTCGTCGTTCGAGGGGTTCTTCATCGAGCATGTCCCCAGACTCCGAAATATTGAAGCTGTTGCTTTAGCCGGTCTTGTCGCTTCCCTAGCAGTTCCGAACCATGATCGCCAATCAGTGGATGTGATAGGCCACGAACTGGTCTGTCCCAAGAATAATGTGCAATTCGTGGCGAGTTATTCCGTACAGACGATCGATGATGCCCCAGATTGGAGACAACCATTCATCGACTTCGTCGTCTACGACATCCTGCCCGAGAACCCAAAGGAAGCTACCTCCATTAGACGGCGTTCTCTCAGATTCTTCTACGATACAGAGAGGAAAATGCTGTATCGCCGCTCCTACGACGGATTAATGCTTCGGTGTCAGTCAAATACAGAAGCCAAAGAAGCCGTACGAGAAGCTCATGACGGTGTCTGCGAAGCCCACCAGCCCGGCCCAAAACTGCAAGACCGCCTTCGCCGAATGGGCTACTATTGGCCCACAATAGTGGCAGATGCGATAGATTATGCTAGAAAATGTAAAGCCTGCCAAGTCCACGCGGACTTTATTCACCAACCATCCGAGTTTCTATATCCGACAGTGGCGTCATGGCCATTCGAAGCATGGGGAATGGATATCATTGGTCCAATCACCCCACCTTCCTCCCGAGGACATCGCTTCATACTTGCGATCACTGATTACTTCTCCAAATAGGCGGAAGCTGTCCTACTCGCAGAAGTTAAGACTTCAAACGTGATCAGCTTCCTTAAGTATCACGTCATCTACCGCTTTGGACTGCCCTAAAGGATCATCCATGATAATGGTCCGCAGTTTGCAAGCCACGCATTCTATCGGTTTTGCGATAAGCACCGTATTCAGAATGTCGCTTCGACACCATACAACCCGGCAACAAACGGGTTAGCAGAGGCATTCAACAAAACAATCATCAAACTCCTCAAAAAGTTTGTTTTCTCCAACAAGCGCGACTGGAACGAGAAGCTCGGCGAATGCTTATGGGCTTATCGTACCACAGTTCGAACAGCCACCGGGAATACACCATTCTCCCTGGTGTACGGGAGTAAGGCAGTTCTCCCATTGGAGACTCAAATACCCTCACTCCGCGTCGTCCTTACATATTAATTAACGACGGATGACAACTACCGACGTCGACTACAAGAGTTGGAGGCCTTAGATGAAAAGCGCCTCCTAGCTCAGCAAAGGATCGAGCTGTACCAAGCACGCATCTCGGGAGCCTTCAACAAGAAGGTCAAAATCAGAACATTCCAAGTGGGCGATCTTGTTCTAGCAGTCCGGAGGCCAATGGTCATGACTCACAAGACCGCCGGCAAGTTCCAACCAAAATGGGAAGGTCCATTTGTCATCGAGGCCGTGTTCTCCAACGGTGCTTACCGCCTCGCTAAGCAAAACAGAGACTTGCTCATGTTGCCCGTCAACGACAAGTTCCTGAAGAAATATTATGTCTAAATAATATTTTCCAGATTATTGAGTCATGTACCCACTACTACCGCTGAACTCACCCTCACAATTTTCCAGATTATCGAGTCATGTGCCCGCTGGTACCGCTGAACTCACACTCACCATTCTCCAGATTCTCGAGTCATGTACCCGCTGGTACCGCTGAACTCATACCCACAATATTCTAGATTTTTGAGTCATGTACCCACTGGTACCGTTGAACTCATGCCCTTCTTCCATAAAGATATCCTAAATTACCAAGTCATGTACCCGCTGGTACCTCTGAACTTACACTTTGATTCTAACATTCATGGATTGTCGAGTTATGTACCCGCTGGTACCCTTGAACTTACATTCCGGTCACTCTTTTTGAAAGAAAGTCATGTATAACCGTACCGCTGAACTTTCTTTCTATTAGAGATCCTCCCTCATGATCCACTACCTGCACTCCCAATGCACAAAAAGGGTAACGGGTCCATAAACTTCCAAGATGGCCATGTCCTCATTACCTATGAGTCGTCCCATTTCCACCAAAAATAAATCACCCCTTACATAGAACTTCCATGTCCTCATTACCTCTGAGTTGTTCTATGTGCCCCCCTTCATTGAGCCTACTCCTGTCATGTCCTCATTACCTCTGAATGGGAAGGCTCCGTCGAAGAAACCTTCATACTTGCCATGTCCTCATTACCTCTGAGTAAGTATGATGATCCCCTTTTGACCTATTATCTGTACCCACAACCGGAGTACGCCAAGGGTAATAGGTCCACAAGTGTCTTCTGTCGACCACAAATGTCCTCTGTTGACCACAAATGTCCTCTGTTGACTACCGATACCCTCCGTCGAGTTCACTCCTGCCATGTACTCATTACCTCTGAGTAGGAAGACTCTACGTTTAAAAAAACTTTCCTACTTGCCACGTCCTCGCTACCCCTGAGCAAGTATGTCGGTTCCCCTTCATCTTATTATCCGTATCCTAAACCAGGATACGCCAAGGATAATAGGCCCACAAATATCCTTTGCTAAACTTCTTAGCATAAATCCATCATCTCATCATGCCCCAGGAGCCCAGCTGCTCTACGGCATTCCTTTTCCCAATACCAAGAGCACCCATGACCACTTCGCCATGGCTGCTTCAGGTATCCTGACCAAAACTTTTTATCTCTACCTAAAACCAAGGTACGCCATGGATAAAAGGTGCACAAATATATCCCCTATACGGGGGAGAACATCACCACAATATCATCGGCACAGCGGCAATACAAATGAAGGGTAGAATTGAAAGTACTCTTTATTTAAAGGAAGAAAAAGGCATTACATATTTCGGGACCACGTCCCTTTCAAAAAAAAAGGGAAAAGAAAAGGCCGACTACATTTCAGTGTTACTCAATTCTAGGAGGCAGTTTCTCACTGAGGTGGTCCCCCGCTCAATCCGTTGTCGAGCACGACGCTCGGCCTCCTGAAGTAACTACTCCTTACTGTCTAAGCCCAGGAGCACCTGACAGTCATCTTCCAATTTCTTCAAGGCAGTCTCCAGGTCAGTCGAAGCTTGAGTAACCCTGTCAGCCTCCTGAACAATTAGTCCCCTGTCATTGCGGGCAGCCTCGAGTTCAGACTCCAAGAGAGTCAGCTTCTTCTGAAGCGCAAGGAGCTGCTTCCGCGTCTCAGTAATCTTACGAGAGACGGACTCCTCCCGAGCCGTGACGCTTTCATTCGCGTAACTCAATTGATCATACCGATCAGATAAGTCGCTGAGATCCTTCAGCATGGCCGGTCTGGTCTTATCCCGAACAGCTCTGGTCCTCTCTATAACAGCGATAAGGGAATCCCGCTCCTCATTTATAACAGCAGACAGATCAGCCTGCCGCAATACTCGAAGTTCGACCACCAGCTGATCAGCCTCCAACAATTTCGCCTCCAGAAGCGAAGCCATCCCTGCATCACCAGAAAGATCCCTAAGGATATTACTTGACCTTGGGCGCATTGTCGGGCCAAGGCGAAGGAGGACCCTCTTTCCACAGCGGCCTCGATTCCCCTCTTCAAATGACGATGAAAACTGGCAACCATGTCCTGCAACGCGTCGTCCAGAACTTCCGCAGAGGATGGCGTCAGGGGAAGCAGGGACGGCAACGTCGGAGAAGTAACGCGAGAGCTTGCCACCGGCGGAACGAAGTTCGAGTAGAACGATGCATGAATGGCGGCCAACTCGTCTTCCGCTGTCCAGAGAGCTTAGATACTCGGTAGGGCAGAAAGGTCGATCCTCGGAGCCACCGGAGTAGAGGATGACGTAAGGACCATCGTTCCCTGTCCTGACTGCCCTGGTAACGGGCCCGCTAAACTCGAACCGCCAGAAGGCCCATCAAGACGAGTCGGACGGTGAGGGGGTACACCCCTCTCCACCGATGCCCCTTCGGCTGGATTTGTCTCAGCAATGTCCATCCCTGGCACTGGAGAGGCAGGACCTGTATGCCCAGAATAACAATCAACCGACTTAACCCGAAGGACGTAATGATAGAGCAGATAGGCTTCCTCATAGGTTAAGATTTGGCTAATCTTACCAGGGGAGGGGCATGAAGGCTGCAGCTCATCCACAACTGGCATGGTCCCCTCACCCGCGATCCCCGAGTGAAACTCAGCCACATCCCCTGTCTCCGCCACCTCGAAGGGGGATACAGATTGATCTGCGTCGTCTGGAAGGGGAACAGGCTCACGGGAGTCCCCGTCATCCTGGGTCACCACTTCGGCATCTTGAAACTCTTCTTCTTCTCCTGACACCTAAAAGAGGGAACGAAGAGGGTTAGAATTGAAGCTTTAAGAAAAGAAGGAAGAAGGAATGGAGAGCAGTTTTGTTACCTCTGATGCAGTGTTGACTTCTTCTCCACTTTCTTTTATGGCTAGCGGGCGGTGCCTAGTCGCAACCAGCTTCCAGGATCGAAAAAAACCGCCAAGAGGAGAAACTTGCCTGCTACATTTTGGAGTAGGACCAGGCGCAACGAGTGACTGATCCCCCAACATCTCATCTGACAAAATAGGCGGCTGATCCACCTCTGCGTCTGCCACTGGAAGGATAGAGTCATCTCTATCATGCTCGTCGCCTTCATCACCCTGAGCAGCGGAATCCAAATCTGTCACTTCGACTCTAGTCTTTCTTTTCTTGGCCCCTTGAGAGCCTTCTTCCAGACCGATACCAACAACAAAATTGGTACCTGGGTTAAAACCGACCGGGGGCTTGTTCGCCATAAGATGATACAAAGCCGCCATATACAAGATCTCCACTAACTCCTTAAGGGCAGGAACCGAGAAAATGGTACGAGTATGGAATGAATCATAATATTGCCAAGCCCTGATACCATCAAGAAGGATACCTTCATAACCCAGACAACAGCTGGGACTGTCTAGACAAAGTTGGCTGTATCCAAACTGCCGGGCAAACCTGCTAGGCAGATAAGGCTCCAGAAAGACAGTATTGCGGTTACGATACACCAGATGTGCGGAACGGATGTTACGCAGCCATAGGAGCAGCTGGCCATCCAGAAGCTGAGGGGGCACAATACCGTCAAGATGTACAGCCTCTATGTCCCGGGCAGTAAAGCGAGGGACAGATACAAAAATATGATACTTATCTGCCCTTGCCAATGCCATCCGGCAAGCCCGCATGGTTTCACATTCCCAAGGCTCGTCACGATAGCGGAAGATAAATGCGTCATCATCAGTCACACTGTCTTCAGAGCCCAGTCTCATCAAAGACGGATAATGTATCAGTAGCCATCCCATCAAATAGTGATAGGGTAACCCAGTTCTTTCAAAATCCTTGGTCACGTCGCAAGCAATGACTTTGGATGTAAAGGTACGAAGGCCACGGTGTATGCTGCACACCATGGCCGGGAGGAGAGCTAGCCTGATTCGTAAAACTAACTTCACAGCCGGAAGGATGAAATTACGACTAATTCTCTCAATAGAACCGTCTCCTTCCGAGACTACATAATTTCGTAGCCAGATCATCAAAAATCCCACCAGAAGCATTTTCTCGGACAGCTCTTGAGTATCTTGGTAAAAGTAACCAAAAGTGTCAGTCTTGCTCCCGAACCTATCACTGGTAGTGGCCACTCTCCTAGCCGACGACACCAAGTCCTTAACCGCTTCCCGAGATCGAGGGCGACGAGAAGTAACGTGACCTGAGGCATCTGTCCGGAAGAGATAGTGCACCCAGTCCTTGGTATGGGAAGCATTCCCTTCCGAGTTACTATCCTTTCGGGTTATCTGAGGACATGTGCTATAATGGCACAATATCTCTTGGTAAAGAGCCACGAAGCCAGGATACCATCGTTCCAAATCTTCGAGTTCCTCGTTAGTGGGAGTATACGCTTCAAAAGCCTCGTCCCCCCAAGGAAGCATGGAGACCGCGTGCATTTCTTGCAGCGCGAGTCCCATTTCCCCTACAGGTGTGTAAAAACTCCCCGTACGGCAATTATACATCTCCAGCAGAGATATGAGCAGCTTCTTGTTTATGGTCAAACCATGACTGGTGCCTCGGATAGCGTAGTAAAAGCCAATCTCGCACAAGAAGGCCTCATACTTCTGCAAGATCCAAGTAGAAAATTGGTCCACGAGGAAATAGGGTGTACCCAACCAGGGAACATCAACCGGCCAACGGGATAGGAGCCCTTCCGAGCAAGTTGATTTATAAAAGTATCGGCGGTAGAAAATGTGAAGTTAGGGCCCACCACATTCAGGAAAGAACCTGGGACCAACCCCGTCACAGAATAGCTAGTATGCACCTTGCCGGCAGTCACGGACTTCAGATTGTTGTTAAAATGGATGTTCCCCACGAACATCCTGTAGGAACGAAATAGTAAAGCGTAATACTCTAGAGGAGGGTGAATAGAGTTGGCAGCGGAAAAATGCTAATTAAAAATGTTAGCAGCACAATCATAGAATATTAATCACAACTGAAATAATGTAAAGGCAAAGTTAAGAGAGCAAACGCAAAGACAGCGATGTATACTGGTATCCCTCTGTTGAGGACTAATCCAGTCGGTAGAACTCTTGCTACCAGTTGAATCCACTATTGGAAAAATCGCAAGTTTTCTTACGAAGTCCTTGCAACTTCTATAACGCGAGCTTTGATACGAAGAACTCGTCCAACTTCAAATGTGAAGAGGTATTCTTCAATCAAGCCTTCTCATTACAATCTCTCAGAAACTTCTAGACCGTACCGTACTGGCAAATTGACTAGAGAATTGTAACTGGCTTGGGATCTAAAATTGAAAGCTCTAGAAAACTCTTTGGAAGACTGAAAGATTTAGATAGAGAAAAGATTGAAAGTGAATGAGTGAGTTGAAATGATCGAAATCCTTCTCTATTTATAGGAGTTCCAAAGGCAGACTTCTGTCAGAATTCGGGCAGAACTCTATGAGCAAATCTCGGTCAAATCCACAACTGCAGGAGGACCAAGTTCCAAGGATTCAAAATCACAACGGCCACCAACCGAACTCTGGCCGAACTCTGGCCGAACTCTGGCCGAGTTCTGTCAGGGTTAGGTTAGGGTTTTAAAAATAGGTTTGGTGATTTTTGAGAACCTTTTTGAAAACCTTTTTGTAAACATTTTGATAGGTCATTTTTAAAAATATTTTGAACTATTTTGGGGATAGCCTATTTGCCAGTACGACTCGGTGTACAACATATTCCTAGACTCAAATAAAATGAAAATTACATTGCATAGGAAACATAGACTCGAGTAGGCAAACAGATCTTCAGTCTTGAACGGAGTGGATAGCCAATCTTGCTTATGTCCAAGAAACCGAGATGTCCCAACTAGCTTTGTATATCCAGACAGAGTTTGATCAATTATTAAAATCAGGTTGACCATATGACCAGTGGGCCAACAATCTCCCCCATTTTGATAATTGACAAACTTTGAATGATATAACATTAAGCTTGTTCAAAAAAAGAATCAAAACGTGAAATTGTTCATGTCCTGTATTTAACTCAAAAAAAATATGTTAGATCTTTAATTTTCTCCCCCTTTGTCACTTAGCAAAATAATTGCACAAGAGAAGGCTCCCCCGCATTTAATGCAGAAGGCTCCCCTGCAATTAATGCATAAGGAACAAATAGTGAGAAAACATAATAAATAAAACATAAAGAGTAGATATACATCATCACAGGCATGTAAAGTTTCTATAAATTATCATCACATGCATGCAATTGTCTCTAAAGAATCACAGGCATGCTATTGTTTCAAAAACATAAAAGAAATCTCAGGCATGCTATTGTACAGGCAGTTTGTAATGAAGAAGCAGTATAAAGAGATAGTACTTTAAACAAAGTGCTGAAAGAAACTGAAATATCATAAACGAAACACCATAAGCATGTCCATGAAAAAGCATACTACAAAGTGCTGATAAATATCAAAAGTACTGATAAAAAGAAATACTGATAAAAAGAAATACTGATAAAAACTTGGAATGTTGGAGCATTTCCAAGTATACAATAGAATGTCACTAAAAAATCAAATTACATCTCCTCATCACTATCCTCGTCATCATCATCATCAGCAGCTCGACCAGCATGACCGGAAGGACCAGCACCAGAGGTACCAGTGCCAGAAGGATGAGTAGGGACGCCAGCATAGAACTCACCAACGTAGTCACGAGGTGCACGATACCAATCATAGGCGTTACCTGGCTGGAAGTAGGCATGGACAGCCTCATCCTCACAGCGGTAACCCAAAAAAGCTGGATCTCGAGGGATTGAGGCGGCAGAGTGACCAGTCTGGGCAAAACGCAGATCGGCCAAGGAGTTTGCCATCGCCTGGTAACGGGTGACATCGCGGAACTCACGCTCGCGAGCCATGTCCGTCAATAAGACGTGCAAAGCAGATAAGTGCTGATGTATGCCCTCAAATGTCATGGCATACTGATGAGGTGGTGGAGGAGGTACAGTAGGAGGAGCAGTAGGTGGAGCTGAAGCAGTCCGGCTGCGACGAGATAGCTGAAGAAACTTGGGCTCAGAGTCCTGAGTACAAGTCGATAGATCGATCTCAAATCACTGAAAGATACGAGGGAGGATCATCGCTTAAGAGAGATTTCGATCTCTAGCACGACATCGTCCCATCATCTGAATGATAGTCTTAGGGGTAGAAAAAGGAATCCCCTTAAGAATATGGTACATGGCGGACAGCTCAAGTGAGGTCACATCATCTTTGGAAGTGGATTTGGGAAGGATAGTAGAGTAGATGATGCGATACAATTCGTAGTTGAACAAGGTCAGGTTGTTAGCCTTGAACTTTCCAAGCGTACTCTGTCAGGAGCACAGAGTTCCGCTTTGAAACTAGTGAGTGTCGTGCCTTCGGGAAACTCGAATTCCGTGATGTCTACTAGCGGTTCACCTTCATTGGGAATACCAAGAATCTCCGCTAGGAGGGCATCATCGAACTCGATGTCGATGCCTCCAACACGTGTGCTCACAACAAAAGTGCTAACTACAAGATTCCAATAGAATAAACGAATGGCATTAGTAGCTATCGGGAACCACAGTTTAACAAATAGGTGTAACCCTAATGCCTCAAACAAGTAACGATGATCGAGAAATACCGTCCATTTGATCGGAGCGCCGCCGCATATGGATCGGGTGGAAAAATCACCGTACCATAAAAGGGCTTGGTCGAGGGTTTGGAAGAAAAACCCATCGAAAGCACCGTCGCTCGTTTGGATCGACGAAAAGAGTGAATCCGTGTGTAGATTCGAAGACGACCCTTCCTCACTAGGAGTGGTCTTCTTTTTCCTCTTAAATGGATTAAATTTAGGTGCCATTGAAATAAAAAGCACAAATTGAAAGGTGGAGAAAGAGGGAGTTATACCTCACGAAATTAGGATATGTTGTAGAGAATGTCGATCTCCGCACGATTCCAAATTTTGGAGAGATTTCACCAAGTAGATTGGAAGAAAAAGATTGGTGAATAACTAGGGTTTGATGGCTCGGGTAGGCTGCTGCTGCTGTTTGAATTGGTTTGGAAGCAATGAAAGAGAAGAAGCTCTCGGGTTCTGGATATATACACAAATACCCTCAACCGAACTCGGGCCGAATTCGGTCAGAGCGCTGGCCGAATTCGCCTAGGGTTCTTCAAAGTTGATTTTTGCCACTTTTTTTTCATTGTCTCATTTCAAATATTTAATTCAAAGATTAGTTATTTTAGCCTTCAAATAACATAATTAATAATATTTTATGAATTAAATGTCTTTACACAACGACTGTCTCAGATTAGCTGTAGGAGTACTGTCCCAGCTGGCGGAGGTTCACCGGGGAACTCTTAAATACCGCTTCGCTTCAACCGTAGTTGTGGTGACAGACAGACTCTTTATTGGCTTGTCTCTAACACAGTTTTTGCGTATTGAGATATAATCATAAAACAAAATCAATTAATATTATTGACGTCCAAAATTCCTAATTCTCGACGTAAATAATTGAAACGATCTTCCGCTAGAGGTTTAGTGAAGATGTCAGCTAATTGATTTTTAGTATCTATGTACACAAGGTTTATATCTCCATTTTGATGATGATCTCTAAGAAAATGATGTCTAATCTCGATATGTTTAGTACGAGAGTGACATACTGGATTCTTAGTCAAATTAATAGTGCTCGTGTTATCACAGAAAATGGAAATATGTGTGTAAAATAAATCATAGTCTTCTAAGGTTTGTTTCATCCACAAAATCTGAGTGCAATAACGTCCTGCGACGATGTACTCAGCCTCTGTTGTTGATAGGGCTACAGAATTTTGCTTTTTACTAAACCAAGAGACTAAAGCTTTGCCTAAGAAATGACATGTGCCACTTGTATTTTTTCTATTAACTTTGCATCCAGCAAAATCTGCATCCGAATAACCAATAAGATCAAAGGACTTAGTTTTGGGATACCACAAGCCAACAGAAGAAGTACCTTTAAGGTATCGAAAGATACGCTTAACTGCGGACAGATGTGATTCCTTTGGGTTAGCTTGAAAACGTGCACACAGGCAAACACTAAACATTATATCTGGACGACTAGCAGTTAAATAAAGTAAACTACCAATCATACCTCGATACTTACGTGTGTTGACTGGCTTGCCTTGTTCATTTGAATCATGCTTTGTTGAAGTTGCCATTGGAGTGCCAATAGGTTTGACATTGTCCAGATCGAACTTCTTTAGCAAGTCTTTTGTGTACTTGGCTTGATTTATGAATGTCCCATTATCAGTTTGTTTGATTTGCAATCCGAGGAAGAATTTCAGCTCTCCCATCATGCTCATTTCAAACTCATTCTGCATACACTTAGAAAATTCTTGACACAGAGATTCATCAGTAGATCCAAAAATAATATCATCAACATAGATTTGAATTAAAAGCACCTTGCCATTAAAAGATTTAATAAAAAGTGTAGTGTCAACCTTCCCTTTTGAAAAACCGTTATCAAGTAGAAAAGAGCTTAGACGATCATACCAAGCACGATGGGCTTGTTTTAAATCGTATAGAGCTTTCTTCAACTTGAAAACATGATCTGGGTTTTTGAAATCCGTGAAACCTGGAGGTTGTGCTACAAAAACTTCTTCTTTTATAAAGCCATTTAAAAAAGCACTCTTCACATCCATTTGAAAAAGTTTGAAATCATGAAAACATGCAAATGCACATAACATGCGAATGGATTCTAATCTCGCAACTAGGGCATAAGTCTCATCGTAGTCGATACCTTCTTCTTGATTGCATCCTTGAGCTACGAGTCGAGCCTTATTATGAGTCACTAAACCATTCTCATTCAGTTTGTTTCGGAATATCCAACGGGTGCCAATGATCGGATGATCAACAGGCCTGGGAACAAGTTCCCAAACTTGATTCCGTTCAAATTGGTTTAATTCCTCTTGCATAGCATCTATCCAAAAACTATCACTACATGCTTCATCAATAGTTTTGGGTTCTAGCTGTGAAATAAATGCAACACTAGAAACAATATCTCTACAGGATGTACGAGTACTTACTCCCTTGGTAATATCACCAATTACCAAATCCTTTGGATGATTTGCTGTAAATTTCAACCTTTTTGCTTCATTCTGAAGGTAGCTGGTTCCTGGATCTTCTCTAGGAGGTTCAGCTAGTGCAGAGCTTGGTTGAGAATCAGCTGGAGTTGAGCTTGGTACAGATGTATCTTCGTTATTGTCATCAATCGTTATTTGATTTAATTCATCAAAGGTGACATTGATTGACTCTTCGATGATCATGGTACGTTTGTTGAAGACTCTGTATCCTTTGCTCTTGGCTGCATAACCTAAAAATATACCTTCATCGGCCTTTTTATCAAATTTTCCCATATTGTCTTTTGTATTAAGAATAAAACATTTACAACCAAAAATTCTAAAGTATGAAACTGAAGGAATTCTATCAAACCACAACTCAAATGGAGTCTTCTTCGATTTGGGTCGAATTAGAACTCTATTGAGAACAAAGCAAGCTGTGTTGACAGCTTCAGCCCAGAAATATTTGGGTAGACTAAACTGGTTTAACATCACTCTGGCCATTACGGTTAGAGTTCTGTTCTTACGTTCCATAACTCCATTTTGTTGTGGAGTCCTAGGACAGGAGAACTCATGAATAAAACCGTGTGTATCACAAAATTGCTCAAAATCAGCATTCTCGAATTCGCCACCATGATCGCTTCTTATGCGAGTGATCATGTAACCTTTTTCATTCTGTACTTTCTTACAAAAGGTGACAAATTCGGATAATGCATCATTCTTGCATGTCAAGAAATATACCCACGTGTATCTAGAGAAATCATCTATAATTACGAAAGCATAAAGTTTACCTCCGAGGCTAGCAACTCTGCTAGGACCAAATAAGTCCATATGAAGCAATTGTAGAGGTCTAGTAGTACATATTGCGTTTACTGACTTGAAAGTGGATCTGGTAGCTTTGTTCCTTTTACATTGACTGCATACCGAATCCTTCTTGAATGTAATGTCCGGTAAACCGTGTACTAGTTTCTTTGTGGATAATCTTGATATTGTATCCATATTAGCGTGACCGAGTCTCATATGCCACAGATGACTCTCATCACTCTTGGCCATTAAGCATCTACCTGAAATGTTAGTTTCTTCTAACAAATAGAAAACATATATATTGTCTTCCCTGATACCTTCAAAGATAATACTACCAGTTGAGCCATCAACTATAGTACATTTGTCTTTGCCAAAGTTGATGCCATAACCATGATCAGCTAGATGACTTATGCTGAGTAGGTTATGTTTCAACTCGGTAACCAGACAGACATCCTTAATTACAGGATAGAAAGACTTACCAACATCACCGATACCAATAATATACCCTTTCAAATTATTACCGAAGGAGACATAGCCTTCCTTCTTTTTCTTCGACAGTGTTGCAAATAGAGTAGCGTCACCGGTCATATACCGTGAGCAACCGCTGTCGAGGATCCATTTGCTTCTAGCATGTGAAGGGTGTTCCACCTACAAAACAGTTTGCAGATGAAACCTTTGGTACCCATTTCTTATAGGGTCCTGAATTATTAGCTTTAGGTATCCAAGCATAAACATTTAAATCTACAAGCTTTCTCATTCTACATGCAGATGATATATGACCAATGAGGCCACAATAATGACATTGTGCATGTCGAGTGTTGAAAGCTGAGTGGTGTGCATGGTTGGTAGGTTTGGGTTTTCTAGTATAGAAGAAAGCATACCTATAATCTTGTTTGGGCTTAACCTTTTGGGGTAAAGGTTTGATAGGGTTAGATCTGACAGTGTTTGGCTTGGAAATGTTCCGATTTCTCGGTAAGTGACACGTGTTAGGGTAGAAAGCAGCAGGCTCAGGCTGTTTTCCTAACCTAATTTCCAATCTTTTGGAAGTGTCATACAACTTAGTATAATCAGAAGTAAGTGATTCCATTCTGATTTGTGCACATTGAAGACTTTTCTTCTCTATAGAAAGTTCTTCCTTGAGTTGGTCAATAATTTTGTCTTTCTCTTCAGATGACTTGGTAGTCTCGTGTAATAAGAGCTTTATTGAAGAAAGCTCACCAGACTCACTAACATTATTTCTAACCTCAGCTAGTAGGTCGGTAAGTCTACCTATTTCACCTTTGTACTCTTTGAGTACCTTCTTAGAGGTCTGATACTTACTACGCAGTTTCCTCTAATCAGTCATCAGGTCACTGAAGGCATCTCCTAATTGCTCAAAGGTGAAGTCATCATAAGTTTCTACAGGTTCAGTAGGTACCTGATCGGTTGCCATGAAGCATACATTTGCAGCATCCTCTGAGTGTTCGTCTTCTGAGTCACTGGCTTCACTCTCATGCCATATGCTGGTGTTGGCATATTTTCGAGATGTTGATCTTTTCAGGTTCCCTTTTTCATACCTGTTGTTCTTCTTGCTCGATGATGAGTTTGTGGGACAATCCTTCTTCATGTGTTCCTCCTTCTTGAAGCCATAACAGACATCATCTTCTTGGTACCAGTTGTTGCTGTTGTTCTCTTTGACTCTCTTCTCATGTCTCATGAATCTTTTGAACTTCCTTGCTAGGAGAGCTTAATCTTCAGCGTCAGATCCACTGCTGTCTGAGTCATCTTCAGCAATTTTTCTGTGCTGAGCCTTGAGGGCGATAGTCTTCTCCTTTGGTGCAGGCTCTTCAAAATCTTGTAGCTCCAGTTCATGAGTGAGTAGCTTACCCATGAGTACTTCGAGGGACATAGTTGTGAGGTCGTTCCCTTCAATGATTGCAGTAGCCTTTGGAATCCAGTTCTTGGTGAGAGCTCGCAGGAGTTTGCGAATCTTTTCATGATTACTGTAATCTTTGCCTAGGGAGGACAAAGGATTTACAATATCCAAGAATCTCTCGAACATTTGTGTAACTGTTTCGTTGGGCTTCATTTTGAACGCCTCGTACTCTTGAGTAAGTCTGCTGACTTTAGATTCCTTGACTTGAGTCGTGCCTTCATGTGTGACTTCGAGTAGCTTCCATACTTCATTAGCCGTTGTGCAGATAGACACCCTGTTAAATTCAGTTCTTCTAAAGCACAAAAGAGAGCATTAATGGCACGTGCGTCAAGACTAGCCCTTTTCTTTTCTTCCTCTGTATATCTGCTATGGGGTTTTTCAACTAAAACTCCATCAATATTTATACGAGGTGGCTTTTGATAGCCATCAAGAACAATGGACCATAAATCAAAATCAAGAGATTTCAAGAAGAAACTCATCCGTGTTTTCCAATATGTATAATTTGTACCATCAAACAGTGGGGGTCTGTTTGTGGCCTGGCCTTCACTTGTGAATTTCACAGTTGCCATGTGTTGTGCTGTGATCTATATAACAGTTAATTAAAATGAATAAATAATTGCACTGTTACCTTTGCTTTACCTGTAAAACCTGGCTCTGATACCAATTGTAGGAACGAAATAGTAAAGCGTAATACTCTAGGGGGGGTGAATAGAGTTGGCAGCGAAAAAATGCTAATTAAAAATGTTAGCAGCACAATCACAGAATATTAATCACAACTGAAATAATGTAAAGGCAAAGTTAAGAGAGCAAACGCAAAGATAGCGATGTATACTGGTATCCCTCTGTTGAGGACTAATCCAGTCGGTAGAACTCTTGCTACCAGTTGAATCCACTATTAGAAAAACTGTAAGTTTTCTTACGAAGTCCTTGCAACTTCTACAACGCGAGCTTTGATACGAAGAACTCGTCCAACTTCAAATGTGAAGAGGTATTCTTCAATCAAGCCTTCTGATTACAATCTCTCAGAAACTTCTAGACCGTACCGCACTGGCAAATTGACTAGAGGATTGTAACTGGCTTGGGATCTGAAATTGAAAGATCTAGAAAACTCTTTGGAAGACTGAAAGCTTTAGATAGAGAGAAGATTGAAAGTGAATGAGTGAGTTGAAATGATCGAAATCCTTCTCTATTTATAGGAGTTCCAAAGGTAGACTTCTGTCAGAATTAGGGCAGAATTTGGGCAGAACTCTATGAGCAAATCTTGGTCAAATCCACAATTGCAGGAGGGCCAAGTTCCAAGGATTCCAAATCACAACGGCCACCAACCGAACTCTGGCCGAACTCTGGCCGAGTTCTGTCAGGGTTAGGTTAGGGTTTTAAAAATAGGTTTTGGTGATTTTTGAGAACCTTTTTGAAAACCTTTTTGTAAACATTTTGATAGGTCATTTTTAAAAACATTTTGAACTATTTTGGGGATAGCCTATTTGCCAGTACGACTCGGTGTACAACATATTCCTAGACTCAAATAAAATGAAAATTACATTGCATAGGAAATATAGACTCGAGTAGGCAAACAGATCTTCAGTCTTGAACGGAGTGGATAGCCAATCTTGCTTATGTCCAAGAAACCGAGATGTTCCAACTAGCTTTGTATATCCAGACAGAGTTTGATCAATTATTAAAATCAGGTTGACCATATGACCAATGGGCCAACACATCCCACTTATGGTAGGGGTTAAAGTCCCCTCTATCTTCCGGTCCAATGGGAGCATATTGAACCAAGATAATGGGAAGTGTCGCTCCATCTGGGGGATACGGATCGCCATCCCGTTCGAGACGAAACTCTAATTCTCCGACATCTCCAGAACATGATTGTTCTCCACGGTCAAGGCATCTCCAAAAAAGAATGCAGGCTTCAAATATTCCCCTTCAAATTTCCCGGAGTTCAACCTAGCATTAAGGAAATAGAAAGGCTGATTCTTGATGGCATTCAATCTAGCCAGAGGCTCATCGCTCGGAAACTGGTCCGTCTTATGCCGAACAATATGGTCGTACCTATAGCCAATAGCAGCTTGGGCGCTCCCCACCAAGAGTTCTCCAGCAGCGTTAACCGGCAGATTCACTGAAGAAAAGACAGAAAAAAAGGGTAGGTTAAATAGGTGGATAAAGAGAGCTGATTGGGTACTTTCAAGCCTCATACGGCTCAAGAAAATATCCATGTGGCTCTATGAAGCCTTATGCGGCTCCGAAGTCTTATGCGGCACCAAAAAGCCTCATGTGGCTCAAGCTCAGAAGAACACTTATGCGGCTCCGGGCGATAAAAGTCTATGCGGTTTAGCGTCGCTTATGCGGCCTCGCCGACGAAGCGCGTATGCAGACACGGTGGTTTTCTTATACGGCTCGCAGCTCAGTCGTAGGGCGAACATGCGATTTGCAAAGACTCGTGCATAAAGTATGCGACATAGCCATGGCAGTTAGGGTTCTTTAACCCATACATTATCCTTACCTGTAATGGAGGGTTGAACGTCAGGATGAACATCAGGTACGACGACCGGCGGAGTAGCAGTTGCAGCCGAGGCGGAAGTAGAGGCTGCCTTCTTGCCCTTTGCTGCCACGGTCTTCTTGGGAGCCATTAATTATCGAAAAGGAGAAGGGCGATTGAGATAGGGAAGATTCGAGGAAAAAGAAAGAATGTAAAGAAGCCCTTTCTCTCTTCAAACTCCCCTTATTTATAGGAGGAAGGGAGAAGGAGGACACGTGGACCAATGACCGCCGCATGAGAAGCGAAACTGACTCCTCGGGTTTCGTCTCCAAGATTCGCCCAGGGCATAAAATCCGAAAGATTTAATGAGCTGACCCTTGGGATTCCCCCCTACAAAACAGCGCTGAAGTGAATTTGAGGCAATTAAAGACCCGCACACGTGGCGAGAAGCTATGCGACTGAACAGTTCTATCGGATGAGACATTCCTGCGGCTGAACAATCTATGCGGCCAAGAACTCTACGCGGTCAGGGTTTCATATGCGGCTAGAAAAATACGACCATGCTTCTTATTCAAAGTATTTCAATTTTGAAAATTAAAAACTTTGAAGGGGGTCTTGTAGAAGCATGGAAAATATTAAAGAAAATGACCCATGCGGCCAAAAGAATCCTATGCGGCTCAGAAAGCCCATGCGGCTCCAAGAGTCATGCGGCATGAGGGACTATGCGGCCCAAGACATCCCATGCGGCTTCGAAGACACGTGGCATGATAGTCCTCTTCTCTGTCCCCTCGTATTAATTGTTTGACGGCTGACAACTCTGAAAAAGTGACAGCCCTGACACAAAAAGAAGAAATTATGACGCTGTCATAATGACAGACTTCTAGGGAAGAGAGAGTGGTCTCTGACACAAATCCCCCAAAAAGCCACGTGGCCTTGCCACGTGGGCGTTCGTATGCGGCTCAAGTGAAGACCTCTCATGCGGTTCAGAATGGACCTGTCCTATACGGCTCAGGCCAGGACAGCCTCATGCGGCTCAAGTAAAGGCCTCTTATGCGGTTCAGAATAGATCCGTCCTATGCGGCTCAGGCCAAGACAGCCTAATGCGGCTCGAGCAAAGACTTCTCATGCGGTTTAGAATGGACCTGTCCTATACGGCTCAGGCCAGGACAGCCTCATGCGGCTCAAGTAAAGGCCTTTCATGCGGTTCAGAATGGATCCGTCCTATGCGGCTCAGGCCAAGACAGCCTCATGCGGCTCGAGCAAAGACTTCTCATGCGGTTCAGAATGAATCTGTCCTATGCGGCTCAGGCCAAGACAGCCTCATGCGGCTCGAGCAAAGACTTCTCATGCGGTTCAAGAGGACTATTTCCATGCGGCTCTGGCGGATGTATCCCTATGCGGCTCACAATGATTACCTCCCTGTGGTTCAAAGGCTCAAGGGAGGGCCACTACCCAGACAGCCCTGACACGTGGCCCTAACCATATGTGGCCCAAAATCATATGCGGCTCACTCGTCATGTGGTTCAGATCCCCACAGTGGCTCCTAGGACACTTGTCCCAAGCCGATCAATTTCTCAAATTTATTGCAGTCAAAGATTGGGTCAAATTCTAATAATCTGGGACAAGTGGCAGGAGAATAAATCAAATTTATTCGCAGACATCAGAAGATCATTATGAGGAAGATTTATTCCAATCAGCATTAATTGATGATGGAATTTGGTGTAATCTACACTCAATGGCTCGGATTCATCATAATAAAAAATGAACGGCCTAGATTGACCAATCCACAGGCCGCCGCCATCTCCAAGATGTAATCATTGGCAACCCTAATGATGACATCCCACTATTATAAATAGCAGGGTGTCATTCCCTTGAGGAATATATACACGATCAGAGAGAGATACGCATATACAGAGAGACTCCCCCAATAATCAGAGAGAAAATACACTGGGAGAGAGAGAAGCCAGAAGAATAATAGAGGGAGAGCAAGAAGAGCATTTCTTCAACGCCAACCATCTCTTCACAGGAGCCAAGGCTGCATACCGATCGTCCAAGGAGTAAGGCAGGGCTGCCATCGCCTACCCGAGCCTCTATCGTTACCTCCCAGAATCAAAAATAAACAATTGTACTTAGATTGCTGTACCTAGGTTTTCGTCCCTAGGCTTTTTTTGTACAAGCGAGTTTGTAACGTGAAGTAAAAGTCCGGTCCTCCGATAATTGTTCTGTTCTTTTATATTTTATGGCAAACATTGAACAAGTAGACGAAAGCATACTTTGAGAAGTCATCGATGAAAGTAATGAAATACTTCATCCCGGCCTTTGTAGAGAATTGTTTGAAGTCACAGATATCTGAGTGAACCAACTCCAGAAGATCTGGGCTTCGATGGACCCTGTAAAAGGGTTTCCTTGTGATCTTCGTCTGAGCACATACTTCGCATTTCTCTACCTTACCCCCACACTTGGAGATAAGTCCTAGACTAGACATTCTGTTAATCCTTTTACAATGAACATGTCCTAGCCTATTATGCCACAACTCAAGAGAATAAATAGAAAAAGTGATTGCATTTATATTCTCATGCTGGGTTATAACAAGCTGAATCTTGTACATTCCTTCAGTTTGGAAAGCTTTCCCGAAGAATGTACCCTTCTTGGACATCACCAACTGGCCAGCATTGATGTCCATCCTCAAGCCTGCGTTGCAGAGCAGACTTCCAGAGATCAGGTTCTTAGCAATTACTGGAACATGCTTCACACCTTGAAGCGTCAGAGTGTTCTCCGATGTGAGTTTCAGCTCCACCGTCCCGATCCCCAGCACTTCAGCTTGTGCCTGGTTTGCCATTATGACCTTCTCTGAAGTTGGCTCATAAGAGACGAACAAGTCTTTGTCTGAACAGACATGGCAGGTCGCACCAGTGTCTATCCAGCAGTCCAAGTCAGCCCCCACAGTTGCAACCTGTGCTATCATGGCAACTAGATTAGTAATCATAGAAACCTTACTAGGCTCACCTTGTTCTTTGGTCTTGGACTTGCATTCGGATTTGTAGTGGCCCTTCTTGCCATAATTGAAGCAAGTCACATGGGACTTGGACTTCTGCTACTTGAAAGCAGGACCCTTCACTTTCAGATTCGTGAAGTCCTTCTTTTTGCGATGAGAAGCAGCCCGCTTCCCCTGGTACTCTCTGGTTTGGACCAGATTTGCCTTTGCCAGTTGTTTGGACAGAGTATCTATCTTCTGTTGAGAGCGCATCTCGTCCTTAACGTGGATCTCTTGTAAGAAATCTTCTAAGCTAATTTTCATCTTCTTTCGATGCATCCTAGCATAGAAGTTGCTCCATTCTGTAGAAAGTTTCGCGACGATCCCTCCAACGACAAACTTGTCGATGAGGGGCATGTTCTCGTCTTCTAGTTTCTGACGCAACTTCAGAAACTCCTTCACTTGGGGCAGCATCGCCTTCTCGTCTTCGAAGGTCCACTTGTGGTATTTTTCTACCATGAAGATCTTAGACCGGTTCTCGTCATCTTCATAGAGCTTTTCCAATGAGTCCTATATCTCTTTGGCATATGTCTTCTTGGAGTAGGACTCTGCCAGAGAGTCTTCCATGGAATTGAGTATCAGTAGTTTGCATATACTGTTTTCTCTCTTCCACTTCGCTTGCTTGGTCGTAGCAGCGGCCACAGCCGTAGCAGATCCAGTGGTTTTAACGATCGATTCTTCTTCTGACAACATATGATCAATATTCACGAGTTAAAGATTTAAAGTGACCTTTCGTCTCCAAATCTGGAAGTGTTCGCCATCGAATTTCTCCAACTTGTTAAAGCCGGTATCGATGAGCGAAGCACGAGAATTATCCATCTTCTCATTAAAGCTTTGAGTTTGTTATTGTCGAGGCATAATTTTCGATGGAAAATTCTGAAACTGAAATAATTGTACACACAACGTTTCAAATGCAGCACCTTAAAGAAGATGTGCAACAGAGGTCCTGGAGGATTCTGAATTACGAGGATCTAAAAAGATTCTACGTAATACAAAAAAAATCTAAAGAGACTTTGTGCAAGCAACTATCGGCAGTAGAGCTTCTAAAAAGAAGTTACTGTAAAAGGCAACAGCAGCGATGACAGGCGAGAATGAGATGCTGGGGTGAATGAACCACCGTTGCTCAAAGCTTTATTCGCCCCACACGAGCACGAACAGCTTCCAGAAACCAGCAAGTTCACGAAGAACTTCTGGAACGCTCGTAAGTCAATATTTGAGACTTGAACGGGCTTCCTGGACTTAACAGACTCCCTCAACTCTCTTCTTGGTGCCTCTTCCAAAGGAGGCCAAGGGGCTCTATTTATAGAGTGGAGTTGAGACTTCACCTCTTCTCCTATCCGATGTGGGACTAAAATACTAATACTCAAAAATAGAGTTTGATATTTTAGATCATCCCACAATCAGCATAGAAGTATGCTAGTCCACGCCTACCCCCCAAACACTCCCGTGCATGCACGAGACATCCTGGAGTCCGTGTCCGAGTCCGAGTCCGCAGAACAAAAATTAACTTGCATCCTTGTTGGATTTAATCCTTTTTCCTTCTAGGAAAATACTCCCACATGGCACAAACTTGTGCCCCACTACACCTCATGTGCACACCTCAACACAAGCAATACATTATATTGAGATACTCACCATTTGGTGTAGCCGATGTGGGACTATCTTTTCTAGTCCAAAGGCAAAAACACCAACATATATATATATATATATATATATATATATATATATATATATATATATATATATATATATATATATATATATATATATATATATTATTTTTTTCTTTTTTTTTTTCTTTTTTTTTTTCCAACGCGTGCGGGCTCAGTATAATTGTGTGTCCCACACACACGATTCTTGGCCTGTCGTATGGAACGACTTTTGGAGTGCGGACGTTGTCCGTTGGCCTTGTCATCATCGCCGTGCACACGCACCCCGTGCACTCCGCGCGCTCTAGAGCTCCGCTCAGCAGCACACCATCTTTCGACGGCAGTTACTCAATACCTCGCTTTGCCCACGACGCCGAAGAGACGCCCTCGACGACCAAGGGTGACCGCCCGTACGACGACCACTGATTCCTTGTCGCCTGCGACTACCGATTCTGCTCAGCCGCCCGTTCTATGCGTACGACGTGCATATTGGCGACGATCGCCGACGCCCTTACGATCGAGCATGCGATCGTTTATGGCAGACGTCTTTTCGTCGCCCTCAGCAGCGCCGTACGACGGGCCGCGTGGTCGGCATGTCGCTTATACCTGTGGGCGAATGGTGCCGATTCCCCGATCCGTTGCACGACGACCGTGTACTGAGTTTGCTACACGGACGCCTCATTCTGCCCCACACAGGCTCAGTTCGTAGCCCTATATCGTCAGGCCTCCGACGTTGTGGATGCCCCGCATCGCACAGGCTAACTCATCATCGCCCTATATATATATATATATATATATATATATATATATATATATATATATATATATATATATATATAATTCTATTATTTGGAACTCAAATAAATAATAACTAATATATACCTGAAATATAACCAAATATAAAAATATAACCAAATGTAAATTTATAAATAAGAAGATTTAAACACATATATCTACTTTTAAAACCCTTCATATATTAAAATATACAGTTTACTATATATGTATACATATTCCATAATTAATTCAAATTGGAAATATAGAGTAAAACATAATGTCTATATTATAGATATATACAAATAACCGAGAAATATAAATAAAAATAATAATAATATAAAAAATATTCAACAAAAATTCGGGGGATTTACATCCTACCCAACTTATAAAAATTTCGTCCTCGAAATAAAAATAAATCTTAATATAAGAGGACAAGGTAGCTAGGGATAAAAGAATAATTTGGTATGTCAAATCATACCAAAATTTTTGAAATGGTGGAGGAAACGTTCTTCGATTGAACTCCCAGTTCGATGTCTCCTTCTAACAGGTAGGGTGTATGAAGTTCACAGCTCTATCCAACTTATAAAAATTGGTTATTCATGGTGGATGTGTTTATAGGACTCCTAAAAATATCAAATTTTTAAGAAGATGTACGAAAATACGAGGTACTTTTGGCCGTAGTCACGAACACTAAGGGAAGCCTAGTTATTATCTACTTAATAATGTTCATACCTTGGCCATGTTCCATCGAGGTAGAAGGGGTCTTGGTCGAGCATAACGGGAAACAAGTTGGTACAGAAGAATTCCATTCATCGCTTAACATAGGCTACAAAAGGAATATGGTTAAGGAATTTATGGATTGAGGACAAGTGGCCTAGAGAGGGGGACTACTTAATAGGTGTAGGGACTCATTTCATAAGGTTTGGTTCTATAGTCCAGATACGGAGATATGCAAATGTAAAACCCCTAAATTTCTACTTTATATTTTTTGTACTATTTTAAAATTTTGTATGCCGCGTAGTCCTATTGTACAATGCGCGCAAATTTCGTTTATTCGTGAATGCTCGACGAGTGCGAATATGTGCGAGCGTACATATTTTTGGAAAACATTTATTTTATATTTTTTATAATAATTATTGGTATTTATATATATATTTTTAAATTGTGTCGTATCGGGATGGCCAAATCTTATTATTATTTTTATTTAAGGCTAACTTATTTAATAGTGGCAATTTAAAATTTCTATTTTATGCAAATATTCTTAACATGAGGTACATGAATTTTTATTCCTAAATATAATTTCATTTTCGAAATTATTATATTAATATTTTATAATTCAAAAAGATATTTAAAAATATTATTATTTTTGAAATTATTATTATTGGTATTTTTAGAAAAATATATTTGAAAATTTTTGTGGCCATTTTAAATCTCGGTTTAATTTCGTGGATTTATTTTAAATAGTTAAAAGATAGCATTTATACTTAAATTAAGTTAGATTGTCTAGTTTTAAATTGGAATTTAATTTAAGTTTGGATTTGATCATTGTTTTTAATTGGGTTTTAAATTAATCCTAATGATTACCTAACTGGGTATTCCCACCTCCTATAAAAGGAGAGGTACTCCTCCAGCAATTTTCCATCCACAACCAAACTGTGCATCGTGTCGGTGTCTCATCCACTATATTCTATTTTGTACAAATACATCATTACTCCACGTCCGACAATCCCGGACGCCCACTCCGCCGTGTCGGACACCCCCGACACGGACTCGCTCTATCCCAAACCCTAACCCTAACGACCGACACCACCACCATCTCCGTCATACCCGTCGCCAAGACACCTTCCGCACCACCATGGCCTCCGCCTCCATGGAGCACCCGTCCTCCTCGGCCACCTTGGCCGTCCCCCAAAACCCACAGAACACCAAAACCGAACCCCAAGCATCGCCCATCCCCAAATCACGATACCCATCCGCCTCCTCCCTGCACGGACTCGACAACCACCCTGTCCGTGCCGTCACCGTCACCACCATCGACAGAAGATAAGGAGGAAGGGAAAGGAAACCTCACCGAGCCGAGCAGGAACTCCCCTTCCCGACGCTGCGCCTCGCCGATTCCAGGTGCGCGCCCAGCCCCGGCGACCGCATCCCCCACGGTCACCTCCCCGCTCCTCTACTGAACCGCCACCAGTGGCCGGGGTCGCCGCGCTCCGCTCCGCGCCGGTCTCCTCCTCCGGCGATCCACCGCCGCTGTAGAAGCATGGAAAATATCAGAACGATGATCTATGCGGCTCATACAAGAGCAGTCCCTTGCGGTTCAGAGAGACTCTTAGTCTCATACGGCTCGGACAGGAGAGTCCATGCGGCTTACATAGGGACAGTCCTGCGGTTCAAAGAGTCCCCTAGCCGCATGCGGTTCAAAAGAACATGCGGCTCACAGAGATATGCGGCTCAACGCCACGTGTACCTACGAGACCCCTTCACACAGCTGGCCATCGAGCAATGTACCTATTTAATGCTCTGACATTATTTGACAGCTGACGGCTCTGACATAAAGTGTCATAATGGCCCTGTCACAATGACAGACTCTTGGGAAATATGAGAAAATTTCTGACATGATCCGAGATTGACACGTGGCTACCCCCATGCGGCTCCAGTGAAGAACAGTTTCATGCGGCTGGCAAGAATCGTCTTCCTGCGGCTCACCAAGAAGCCATCCCATACGGCTCGCGATTACTACACTTATGCGGTTCTCCTAGAAGCCATCCCATGCGGCTCACGATTACTACACCTATGCGGCCCGCCGAGACGCTGTCTCATGCGGGTCATGGATGTCATGCGGCTTTGGCAGAGTCCATCATTAAGACACGTGGCAGAGATTCAATGATCCCCCAGACTTGACAGCTGGTAGCAAAGATGATCATGAGATGCAAAGATTTACCAGATCCCAATGACCATATTTAACGTTATCCTCATAATTAATGAGATCAGGTCATATCATTCATAATCAAGCCAATGGGACACGTGGTGAGAGATCCAAGCTACACAATCAATCATGAAGATTTAAAGCAATCAACATTAATTGTTCGCAAGATTCAGTGCTATCGCCATTTATGGCCCAGATCCTTCACGCTTCAAACTAATGGTCTAGATTGATTAAGCATCAGGCCGCCGCCACTTGGAGAATGGGTAATCAGCCAAACCCTAATGATGCCCCCCCACTATTATAAATAGCAGGGTACCATTCCCTTATGAAAAAAAAGAAGAGAGGAGAGAGACAAGGAGAGATATACGCTATCAGAGAGAAAATACACAGAGAGAGAGAGAAGCCAGAAGAGCAGCAGAGGAGCAAGAAGAGCATTTCTTCATCAACGCCAACCATCTTCTCACAGGAGTCAAAGCTGCATACCGATCATCCAAGGAGTAAGGCAAGGCTGCCGTCGCCTTCCCGAGCCTCTATCGTCACCCCCCAGAATCTAAAATAAACAATTGTACTTAGACTGCTGTACCTAGGTTTTCGTCCATAGGCTTTCTTTGTACAAGCGAGTTTGTAACGTGAAGTAAAAGTCCGGTCCTCCGATAATTATTCTATTCTTTTATATTTCATAGCAAACACGATGGCGACTCTGCTGGGGACAAACTTCTCCACGGCTGAGGAGTTGGTGACGCAATCGGATGCAGCCAAGCTTGGCTCCACGCAACAAAAGATGGTCGCCCGGTTCGACCAACAGGCGTTCGAAGAAATGCTCTCCGACAAGAGTGCTGGCCCGGTCCAGAAGCGAGCCCACACAAAGAAGGCCCGCAAGGAGTGGAGACCCCGATCCTTCGTTCCTACTGAAGCTCTTGCGGAGATACCCTCTGTTGTTCAAGACGGCGAACAAGACTCCCCTGCGGCCCTACTCCAGACCGTAGATAACTCTGCTGTCCCCATGTCCGGCAGAAGAAAACACTATGATGCTGTACTTGTAGGGGCAAAGAGGAACTCTATGCGATCAGAGCCGCGTAAGGGTATTAGTCGCAGGGAGAAAACTCATACGGCTACATCCGTCAGCCGCATGAAGAAAACTCATGCGGCCATATTTGTCAGCCGCATAGCTTATGCGGCTACAGTTGCCAACCACATGGATGAAACTCATGCGGCTATGGAAATCAATCGCTTGCAAAAAACCCATACGGCCACAATTGCCAACCGCATGCGGTCAGCCTGCACGGTCGTGACTCCTAGCTGCATAAAAGCAACTCATCCGACAGCAGAAGACAACCACATGCAGACAGCCTGCACGGTACCCAATTCTAGCCGCATAGTATCCGTTCCATGCTTCTCTCGATCAGTCTTCGACCGTCTCTCGTACGGTCCTGACTCTGATGGTTCTCTGGATGATAAGCCAGACTCTGTGGTATTCAACTTAGACTCCTCCTATTACGCACCAGCAAGTGCTAAAAGGAGGAAGTCTAAGGCAGCGCGGGCTCATCAAGCCCAGTCAGCTGTCCCAACCTCTGACTATCGGGGCATCCCGTTGACTATCACACGGGCCTCTGAGGGAAAGTTGTATAGAACCGCTCGAGTCCAGCCCCCGGCGGCAAAAGGACAAAGTGGTTCCTCTGACCTGCGTGAGGCGATCCTCCACAAATGCAAGGAAAGAGGAGGAGTGTCAGCGTGCAAAGAGTCCTCGCTTGGACATCGCTGCACCCAAATCATCGTCAACTGCTGTTGCAACAACGCGGTAGTGACTGAAGATCGGCCATTCGTCTTCCAAAGACAACAGCATCCAAGCTCATAAGATGAGGCACCTCCTGTTGTCTCCTGCAATTCCGCTCAGAAGGCCCCCGTCGAAAGGAGAGAGAAAAAGACAAGCATCTCCAGTCCCAAGATATCAACCACCACAGCTAAAAAACTATCGTCTAAACGGTTGTCCTCCACCGGAGTATTCCAACACACCCGTTCAAAGACAAAATCTACCGCGATGGGAAATTCATCATCCACATCGCTGGGGATTGTGGGAACTGGGGGTAGCACTCCTCCGAACATCCGCAACAATCCGATGTTTCAAGGAGCCAAGCCCGGACAAATAACTCTACCATCATGTGCAACAGACTCTGATGTCCCCGAGGACATCCGTAACTCTCAAGACGAAGCAAGCTCTGAAGCTGGGGATACCGTTCCCTCCGAGTCCGAGCCCGAAGAGAACATTCCCACCTATCCCGATGACTTTTCGGTGCATGGGTACGACTCGGAGGGCACATCCTCCACCGTTCCTTCCATCACTCCTCATGTAAGGACGATTTTCATGACGGACAGCAATCAAGGTGGTTCCAATGATCGCCAGTGCATCGACAATCTCGAAGCCATATTACTTGCTTTGGTCAAGTCTGTAGACGAGATTAAAGCGCCCTGCCAACTCTACAAGGAGGAACGCCTGGTCAAACAAGCACAGGCCCCACGGTCAATGTAGATTCAAACTCAGTGGCACCAAACCCGGGCAATAATCCTCTCGAAATAACAGCCCCTACCGCGACAGACGAGACCCGAGAAGTAAGAAGAGAGGTCCAGGAGCTCCGAGCCATGTTCCATGCCCGAGAAAATGCTCAAGATCTCAGAATACGGCAACCATACCCTGCTGAATGGAGGGATGTTCCATTCCCACCAAAATATAAGCCGTTCAATATCAACCCGTATGATGGCAAAACCTCAGCAAGTCGGTACATCACTTACTTCGAGGTCACCATCGACCATCTGCCCCATGATGATGCTATCCTTATACGGTTATTCATTGGGGCGTTGGAAGGAGTCGCCTTCGATTGATACCGCAATCTGTCGGACAACTGCATCCACTCCTTCACCGGCTTCAAGCGCCTGTTCTTGGAGCGATTCTACGAAGTAGGACAGGACGTCACTATGTCCACTTTCATGGACGTCGTCCAAGGGGAAAAGGAGTTGACAAGGAACTACATCGAGCGGTTCTGCCAGACCGCCATGAAGCTGCCCTCCGGAAATCCAGATTCATCTTTAATTGAAATTTGTCAAAAGAGACTGCTCCCAACGATCAGTCTCTGGATGGGCGAAAGTCAATTCAAAGATTGGAAAGCATTCATCATCAGCGCCACAAGCGCCGAAGAACGACTGAAAAAGGCTCGCCAACTGGGATTGCACATCTCAGAAGGAGAAAACAAGGGCAAGCGTCCCAACAGCGATAATGGGGGTAACCCCTCCAACAATCGGGACAGCAAGGGAAAGCAGGCTATGGTGGCCGATACAGCACAAAAACCTGAGCCGAAGCCCGTAGACAAACAATGGCCTCAAGTCACTTACTCTTTTGAAGACGGCCACATCAAGCCTATCTTGGACATGCTCATACAAGGAGATAGAATTCAGCTCCCTCCACCAAGACGGAAGCCTCGGCCGGCTGATCTGGAGAACCCAAAGTTCTGCCATTACCACTGTTATGTGCACCACGCTACACACGACTGCTACCAACTAAAACGGTACATCCAAAGCCTCATCGATTCGAACGCTCTGGCCATCGATTTCGAAGAGGTAACCGTGGCAGCCAATATGGTGTCCGTACAATTCGGCAGCTTTCCTCTGACGGAGACTCAAGACGGGGTAATCCCCGTCCCTCTGGCGACGATGGAGATTACCAATCTTCCACCTCCCCGGGAACAGGCTGCTGGTCTAGTACCTCTCACCACATTACGAGGGGAGGTCATGTGGGTCCATCCAGACTTGGTGTCAGAAGTAACTCGGCCCATACCATCTCCCACCAACAAAAAGAAGAGTAGAAAAATCAGGACCTGCCACACAATCTCAGCAGACAACGAGGAAGCTACAGCCGTCGTCACGTGATCCGGAGCGCAATCCCAACCTGTGGTTGACAATCCAGCTGAAAATCATCAACCCACTACTACTGATGCTCCGGGACCGGCTCAGCCCTCGACGACCGACAAGCCTAGGCCGAAGGAGACTCGCTTCGACAAATCTCTCCGAAAAGAAGCAGCCCAAGGGCTAGAGAGGCCCTACAACTTTGACATCTTAGCACAATTGGCTAACATACCGGCCAAATTGTCACTGTACGAACTCCTAAGGCTCTCCAAGGACGTTCGTATTGCATTAAGCGAAGCACTCCAAAATGCCGATGCCTATCTAGCTCAATCCAACCTCACCGGGGAGGACTCCCCCGTGGATCTCCAAGACAGTGCCTGCACGGGAGCGATGCCCAATATCGTCTTCACTCCGCAGGACATGCTCATCAAGACCAACCTACACGATCGCCCGCTATAATACACAGGGTACATCGACGACGTGAAGGTGGATCGGATGCACATAGATCCTGGCTCTTCCATAAGCATCCTCCCGAAGGGTCTGCTACATCATCTCCGTATCCCAATGCATCGCCTAACACCTACAAGCACCGCCATCAGCGGTTTCAATTCGGACAGGAGCTACCCTATTGGGAAGATTCGTCTGAAGTGTCAAATTGGCGACCTCCAATCCAAAGTCACCTGCTACGTCATAGATGCAGACACTCCTTATAACATCCTCTTGGGGCGCCCATGGATACACGATTACATGATCGTGTCTTCCACGCTACACCAGTGTTTCAAATATGTCGACAAACATGGCTTCGTGAAGACAAAATTTGCTGATATCGATCCCTTCAAAGGGGTCGAATCCTACTACTCAGACTCCTGCCTATACGAAAAGTCAAAGAGGCACCTTGATGAAGGGGACGTACAAACTCATACCGAGACAGCTACGGGATCAGAAGGACCCCTAACGATCCACCTCCAAGCTCGTAAACCGGACAAGTCCGCACCCCTTACTGCCACTCTGCGGAAGGACGCAATCAGCCTCTCGGCGCAAGAGGAGAAGATGATAATCCGGCTGCCAAGGTCCGACCAAGTGCCGAGACCCACAACGAGGCCACTGACAATTAGACTGTCGAGAGTCAGTCAACCCCAAACAGGGAAGCTCAATCCCTCCGACAAGCCACTGACGATACGCCTTCCCAAGAAGGGTCGTCACCTCGATGCAAGGTTTGACACTTCTAGCGAACCAGCCACTCTTCGCTCCACGTCAAGTGCCAAACTGGGGGTCGCTAGTCTGCCAACAACTCCGTGCTCTGCTCCATCAACTGAACCACTGACAATCAAGCTTCCCAGGACATCCACTCAGTCTTTATTCACACAGGGGGTAGCCAAAGAGGAACGAGAGTTAGCCAAGTATGTGGCTGCCCATACTGATATTCCCTCCGCCGATGATGTAATCCCCCTAGAAAAGATACCTTACTTCATCAATAAAGGGTTATCTTTGAACTACACCGAGCTTAATAAGCTATGTACAATGTATGCTATGGAACACGGTATAGGCACTCACCTACACACACAAGTGACAAATGTGTACACCGCGATCCAACTTACTCCAGTAGAAGACGATTATCGAATAATCGAAGGAGGGGACCATCCAATCATCTTCGGCCGGACGAACAACCCGCATCCCTCCACCATAGAAGAGGCCAACCTCGGGTCAGATGCCGAAAGACTGCCCCTGTATCTTTATAGCCCACAATCCAAATATCTCATACAGAAACAGGGATATGATATGGAGATGACGCCAGGTTTGAACTACGGCACTGGACAACGATTACCTTTGAAGCCGCCAGTCCCGGCGGGCAAACCACAGAACTACTATAGCAAAACTCGATACGGGTTAGGGTATGTAATGCCAACTACGACCCCTGAAAGTTCAGATGAAGAATGCGACTGGCAGTCACATTCAACCGGATCACCAACTTCCGACTCAGATACCAGCATCGGAGATGTGTTCAGACGAGTCATGTCAGTCAACATGGCATTCGCCGATGCTTACGAGGAAGACGAAGACATCCCCGAAATCCTCGAGCTAGAGCCGTGGTCCCAGCAATTAGACGCACAATTGAAAAAGTGGTTCGAACTGAGAGAACCTCCTACTGAAGATGAGGTCATACAAGTGGATCTCGGCAGCGAATCTTCTCCAAAACCAATTTTTGTCAGCAAAAGTCTAGCAGACGAAGAACGGGAGTCGCTGCTAGAACTTGTCAGAGAATACATTGATGTGTTCACCTGGAGCTATGAAGATATGCCAGGGTTAAATCCCGACATTGCTCTTCACAAACTCAACATTCGACCAGATGCGAAGCTAGTCAAGCAACAACAGCGACGCTTCCGCCCAGGCATCATGAACGCGATCGAAGCCGAAGTCAACAAACTGATAGCCAGCGGCTTCATTCGTGAGGAGCAACATCCCGATTGGGTCGCCAATATAGTACCCGTCCTCAAGAAGAATGGAAAGATTCGAATCTGCATCGACTTTCGCAACCTGAACGAGGCGTGCCCCAAAGATGAATTCCCCCTTCCTATTACAGACATCATGATGGACAATACCTGCGGCTTTGAACGTATGTCATTCATGGATGGCTTCTCGGGGTACAACTAAATCAAAATGTCTCCTAATGATGAAAGGCATACATCATTCCGAACGCCAATTGGCATGTACTGCTATACGGTCATGCCTTTCGGTTTAAAGAATGTTGGTGCCACATATCAAAGAGCCATGAGCATCATCTTCAGAGACCACTTACGTAAGACGGTGGAGTGCTATGTTGACGATATAGCCGTTAAGAGCCGTAGCAAGGGAGACCATCTGCAGGATCTAAGGACGGTATTCGACCTAATGCGAGCGCACAATTTGAAAATGAACCCTACGAAGTCCTTTCTGGGCGTATCCAGTAGGAAGTTCTTGGGCTTCATCATCACCGCACAGGGTATCCATGTAGATCCCGAGAAGACGAAAGCAATCATGGAGATGGGTCCCCCGAGAAATCTCTGCGAACTCAGAGGCCTTCAAGGGAGGCTAGCTTACATCAGAAGGTTCATTTCAAACCTCTCCGGGCGATGCCGACCATTCACGCACCTCATGAAGAAAGGAGTCTCATTCGTATGGGACGAGGAACGCCAGCGTGCTTTCGACAGCATCAAAGAATATTTGTCAAATCCTCCAGTTTTGGTAGCACCGGTTCCTGGAAAACTATTCCTGCTCTATGTACGAGCAATAGAACACTCCTTCGGGGCTCTGCTAGCACAAAACAACGACGCAGGCCACGAGCAGGCCATATATTACCTCAGCCGAATGATGATTGGGTAAGAGCACCGATACACCGCTGTGGAGAAGGAATGCCTCGCCCTGGTGTTCGCCATTCAAAAAATACGATACTATGTCATCGGACAAACGATACATGTAATCTCATGAGTCAACCCTCTCAGGGTCCTCATGACTAAACCAGGGGCACTCAGCTCTCGCCTCGCTACATAGGCAATATTGCTGTCCCCTTATCATATGATCTTCGTCCCACAAAAGGCAGTCAAAGGTCAAGCCCTGGCAGACTTCTTAGCAGCCCACCCAGGTTCGAAATCCTCCAGAATATATGAAGAGATCCCAGATGAGGTCGCCGACTCGCATGCAACCTCTCACGATGATATATGGCGAATGTTCTTCGACGGTGCTTCGAGGACCGGACCTAAAGGCAATATAGTCGTCGGAGTCGGGGTAGTGCTAATCTCTCCTTCCGGATTGGTGATTAACCGAGCTTATTCCCTCACCGAGCCCTGCTCTAACAATGTGGCCGAGTACAACGCCCTGGTCATTAGCCTCCAACATACAAAAGAGCTGGGAGTAGAATACCTTGAAGCATACGGCGATTCCCAACTAATCGTCAATCAGATCCAGGGCTCATACGAAGTCCGCCACGAAGACATGATCCCTTATCACCAAATGGCGATTAACATCATCTCGTCGTTCGAGGGATTCTTTATCGAACATGTCCTCAGACTCCGAAATATCGAAGCGGACGCCTTAGCCGGCCTTGCCGCTTCCCTAGCACTTCCGAATTATGATCGCCAATCAGTGGATGTGATAGGCCATGAACTGGTCTGTCCCAAAAACAATGTGCAATTCGTGGCGAGTTATTCCGCACAGACGATCGATGACGCCCCAGATTGGAGACAACCATTCATCAACTTCGTTGTCTACGACATCCTGCCCGAGAACCCAAAGGAAGCCACTTCCATCAGAAGGCGTTCTCTCAGATTCTTCTACGATACAGAGACGAAAATGCTGTATCGTCGCTCCTACGACGGATTACTGCTTTGGTGTCTGTCAAACGCAGAAGCCAAAGAAGCCGTACGAGAAGCTTATGACGGTGTCTGCGGGGTCCACCAGCCCGGTCCTAAATTGCAAGACCGTCTCCGCCGAATGGGCTACTATTGGCCCATAATGGTGGCAGATGCGATAGATTATGCTAGAAAATGCAAAGCCTGCCAAGTTCACACAGACTTCATTCACCAACCATCCGAGTTTCTATATCCGACAGTGGCGTCCTGGCCATTCGAAGCATGGGGAATGGATATCATTGGTCCAATCACCCCACCTTCCTCCCGAGGACATCGCTTCATACTTGCGATCACTGATTACTTCTCCAAATGGGCGAAAGCTGTCCCACTCGCAGAAGTTAAGACTTCAAACGTGATCAGCTTCCTTAAGCATCACGTCATCTACCGCTTCGGACAGCCCCGAAGGATCATCCATGATAATGGTCCGCAGTTCTCAAGCCACGCATTCTATCGGTTTTGCGATAAACACCGTATTTAGAATGTCGCTTCGACACCATACAACCCGGCAGCGAACGGGTTGGCAGAGGCATTCAACAAAACAATCATCAAACTCCTCAAGAAGTTTGTCTCCTCCAACAAACTTGACTGGAAAGAGAAGCTCGACGAATGCTTATGGGCTTATCGCACCACGGTCCGAACAGCCATCGGGAATACACCATTCTCCCTGGTATACGAGAGTGAGGCAGTCCTCCCATTGGAGACTCAGATCCCCTCACTACGTGTTGCCCTCACACATCAATTGACAACAGACGACAACCACCATCGTCGGCTACAGGAATTGGAGGCACTAGATGAAAAGTGCCTCTTAGCTCAGGAACGAATTGAGCTATACCAAGCACGCATCTCTGGAGCCTTCAACAAGAAGGTCAAAATCAGAATATTCTAAGTGGGCAATCTCGTCTTGGCAGTCCGGAGGCCGATGGTCATGACTCACAAGACCGTCGGCAAATTCCAGCCAAAGTGGGAAGGCCCATTTATCATTGAAACAGTATTCTCCAACGGTGCTTACCGCCTCGCAAAACAAAATGGAGACTTGCTCATGTTGCCCGTCAACGGCAAGTTTTTGAAGAAATATTATGTCTAAACGACATTCTCTCCAAGATCTTCGAGTCATGTACCCGCTGAACTCACATCCATAATATTTCAGATTATCGAGTCATGTACCGGCTGGTGCCGCTGAACTCATCTCCATATTCCCTTCAGATTATCGAGTCATGTACCCGCTGGTGCCGCTGAACTCATACTTTCTCAATATTCTAAATTACCGAGTTATGTACCCGTTGGTGCCTCTGAACTCACATTTTAGTCACTCTTTCAGATAGTAAGTCACGTATTATTATACCTCTGAACTTTCTTCCTGGAAGAGATCCTCCCTCATGATCCACTACCCGTGCTCCTAGTGCACAAAAAGGGTAATCGATCCACAAATTTCCGAAACGGCCATGTCCTCATTACCTCTGAGTCGTTTTCACTTCCACCAAAAAAACAAACCGCCCCCTCGCATAGAACTTCCGCGTTCTCCTACCTCTGAGTCGTTCTATGTACCCTCTCTTCATTGAGCCCACTCCTGCCATGTCCTCATTACCTCTGAGTGGGAAGGCTCCGTCGAAGAAACCTTCATGCTTGCCATGTCCACATTACCTCTGAGCAAGTATGTCAGTCCCCTTTCAACCTATTATCTGTACCCACAACCGGAGTACGACAAGGATAATAGGTCCACAAATGTCCTCTGTTGACCATAAATGTCCGCTATTGACCACGAATATCTTCCGTGAAGTCTCCCCTGCCATGTTCTCATTACCTCTGAGCAGGAAGATTCCACGGTAAAACCCTCATGCTTGCCATATCCTCATAACCTCTGAGCAAGTATGTTGGTTTCCTTTCATCCCATTATCCGTATCCTAAACTAGAGTACGCCAAGGATAATAGGTCCACAAATATTCCTTTGCTAAGCTTCTTAGCATAAATCTACCACCTCACCATGCCCCAAGAGCCCAGCTGCTCTACGGCATTCTTTTTCCTAACACCGAGAACATCCATGACCACTTTGCCATGGCTGTTCCGGACATCCTGTCCAAATCTGTTATCCGTACCTAAAACCAAGGTACGCCTAGGGTAACAGGTCCACAAATAATCCCCCAGCAAGTCTAGTTCTACGAACACCACAAGTACAAAAAAGAGAAGATGAATTGAAACATGCTCATTTATTCAAAATTCAAAGTGCTACATCATTTGGGATCACATCCCTTACAAAAAAAAGAAATAAAAGAAAACAGAAAGCTGATCACTGCTCTGGGGCACATAACATCCTGAGACGATCCATCAGCAAGGCAACCGACCGCTCAAACCTCTGGGTAGCTCGACGTTCCGCCTCTTGGGTCAGTACCGCCTCGTCCTCCAGTTGAGCATGGGCTTGCCAGTTATCCTCGAATCTCTTAAAAGCCCGCTCCAGGTTAGCAGAAGATCGGGAAACCTTCTCGGCCTCCCGAACGATCGACTCCTGTTCCGCACGGGCAGCCTCCAGCTCTGACTCTAAGAAGGTCAATTCCCTCTGGAGTGCGAGAATCCGCTCCTTCGTATCAGCGATTCTACGAGAAGCAGACTCTTCCCGAGCCCGACAAGCCTGACTTCGACGACCCAGCCTGTCATACTAAGCGAAAAACTTGTCAAGGTCTCCCCGCACAACTGGCCCGACAGTATCCCGAGCAAGCTTGATCCTATCTCGAGCAGCAACTAGGAAGCCCCGCTCCCGATCAATCGCAGCAGGCAAGCCCGCCTGCCGTGTCGCCAGCAATTGGGTCACAAGCTGATCAGCCTCCACCAACTTAGGATCCAGGACTGCGGCCAACCCCACCCCGCCAGGAAGGGACTTCAAGGTTACAATCTGGCCCCGAGCACACCACAGAGACAGAGTAAAAGGGGTCCCCCATTCTACAGCAGCATCTACACCCCTCTTTAAGTGGCGATAGAAGCTGTCAACCACATCCTGTGTCACCTCGTCCAGAGCTTCCGAAGAAGCCGGTGTCAACGGGAGTGTAGCCGGCAACACTGAAGAAGACGCAACAGAATCTGCCGCTCCTGCCACAAGAGAAACCAGCTCCGTACGGAAGGACGCTTGAACAGCGGCCAACTCCTCTTCGGCAGCCCGCAGAATTTGAATGCTCGGCAAGGTCGAGAGGTCAGTCTCCGGAGCCGTATAATCTGCGGAGGATGAGGCGGAGACCATCGCCAACTCCATTCCCATCTGCCTGGAGTAGGCGAGAGGTACCTCGACATGAGAGGGCAAAGGAGAGGGAGCGCTCCTTTCTCCCAGATCATGGCAGGCCGAGCCTTCCCCAAGAACATCTGCGGTAGGAAGTAAAGGGTCAGGACCTGCAGGGCCAAGGCAAACATGAATCGATTTAACCCGGAGGATATGTTGATAGAGCAAATAAGCCCCCTCACTAGTCAATATTTGGCTTATCTTACCAGTGGAGGAGAGTGGAGGCCGAAGTTCGCCTGCAGCCACCGCAGCCTCTTCACCAACAACCTCAGAGTCAGGTATAATAGACTCCTCCGCCCTGGCTTCCTCGGGGGGAGGGGTGCACCGAGATCGGCGTCGCCTGGCTAAAGTTCAGCGATCTCAGAGACGGGCCCGAGGAAACCTTCGTCACCCTGGGCGGAGGCCTCAACAACCTGGGAGCTTCCAGCCGCCGCTGAGAGAGCCCCCGCAGAAAGGACCGCGGCACACACGCCGCTAACCAAAGCAGCAAGGGCCAGATCAACTCCAGGGGCAGTAGACGGTTCCAGAGAGGTCGGTTCATCAGACGCCTACAAAGAAAAGTGATTAAGTCATACTGCCGAAAGAAAACAAAACTACAACAAAGAGATGGCTCCGACTTGGTCTTACCTCCGGAACAGCATCTGTACCTTCACCCCTCTCGGTAATAAGTAATCCACGAGACCTAACGGCCGCTCTCTTCACGGAAAAGGTCGCTCTACTGTCAGAAAACTCGTATCTGACTCGTTTACGTGAGGAACCAGACACAGCTGAAGGCTGTTCTTCCCTCACTACTTCCTCTTGTGTAGTAAGCAACGGATCTTCCGTCGGTTCATCGGGTGTGGGAAGCGGTTGATCCGTTGCTTCTTCACCCCCACCAGAAAGGGAGTCTTCGCTATCATGATCATCCTCCTCCTCAGCCGACTCGAAAGGTTCTGATTCTGGGAGGGGAGTCTGGAGCGCTAGTTGTTTTCTAGCCTTAGCCCCCTTGGGCTTCTCCTCTAAACCGGTACCCACGATGAAACTGGTACTCGGACCGAAATTAACAGGAGGCTTGTTCGCCATAACGTGATATAAAGCAGCCACGTACAAAATTTCCCTCGGCGCCTTAGCATCGGGGACCGAGAACCTGGCCCGAGTATGATAAGCGTCATAATAATTCCACGCCCTGACACCATCAAGAACGCTACCTTCAAAGGCCAAACAAGGGTTGGGACAATCAAGGAATAACTGGCTATAACCAAATTGGCAGAAAAACCTACTAGGTAGGTAAGGCTCCAAGTACACATTATCGCGGTTACGATAAACCAGATGTGCGGGACGGATGTTGCGCAACCAGGTGAGCATATCCGAAGACAGAAAGTGAGAAGGCCCGGTACCATCAAGATGTACCTTCCTCACTTCCTCATCTGAAAAGGGAGGAACAGACACAAAAAAGTCACACCCATCCACCCTCGCCAGCGCCCTCCGACAAGATGGCATAGTGTTGTATTCCCAAGACCGGCGATGGCATTTGAAAAGGAAAGCGTCTTCATCTGTAGCATCTTCCGCTATCCCAGGTCCCAGCAAAGACTTGTAGTGCAATTCCAACCACCCCATCAAATAGTGGAAAGGCAGTTCTATGCGCTCAAAATCCAACGTCTTCTTGCGCGCAATAACCTTGGACGAAAATGTTCGAAGACCATGGTGTATGCTACACACCATAGCAGGAAGAAGGGCCAGTCAAACTCCAAATACCAGATTAACGGCAGGGAGAATGAAATGACGATCGATCCTCTCGATAGAGCCCGCTCCTCCCGAGACTACGCAATTCTGCAGCCATATCATTAAAAATCCCGCCAGGAGTGCCTTCTCTGACATCTGTGTGGTCCCGTAGTAAAAATAGCTAAGAGAGTCAGTTTGACTCCCGAATATGTCGCTCTTGGATCGCGACTTCTTGACGCTTGACATCAGATCCCTTATCTCCCCATGCGTTCGAGGGGTTCGAGGAGTAACTTCGCCAGAAGGGTCAACTTTAAAAAGATAATTAATCCAGGATGCGGTGTGGGAAGCGGTCCCTTCAGAGCTATCCACCGTTTTTATAGCCATCTGGTGACAAGCACTATGGTGGCACAGCAACTCCCGATACACCCCAACAGAACCTGGGAGTCGTCGGTTCAAGTCCTCAAACTCCTCATTCGACGGGGTATACACCTCGAAAGGCTCATTCCCCCACAGAAGTTTGGAGACAGTATACATCTCATGGAGAGCAAGCCCCAACTCCCCTCCGGGTGCAAAGAACGTCCCCGTTCGCCGGCTATACATCTCCAAGAGCGCCACGAACAGTGGTTTATTGATAGAAAGCTCGTGACAAGTGCCCCGAATGGCATGGTAAAGTCCCACCTCCCGCAAGAATGTTTCGTAGGTCTACAGAATCCAAGTGGTCAACTGGGCCCACATAGAAGTGGGGTTTATCCAGTTCGGCAATGCCAGCCTGCCAACGGGATAAGATTTCTTGCGAACAAGCCGATTCAGGAAGGTATCAGCTTGGGTGAGTGTGAAGTTGGGACCGTATACATTCATGAAAGAGCCTGGGGCCAAACCCATCATGTACCGGAGGACGGAATCTTTACTCGCGTACGCTGACCGCATGTTCGGGTTATAATGGATGTTGCCCATTAACATCCCTGATTGAGTAGGAGTTAAGTTACACACCATCTTCCTGTCCAGCAATACCATATTGAACCACGACAGAGGATAATGACGTTCCATAAGAGGAATATGGATTGCCACCCCATCCAAAGAAAAATCCCAGTTCTCGGAAATTTCTAATACTCGGGGATTCTCTATGATTAAAGCGTCTCCAAAAATGAACGAAGGCTTCAGGTATTTTCCATCCAGCTTCCCAGTATTCATCATGGAACGGAGGTAATGGAGGGTCTGATTCTCGATGGCGTTCAACCTCTCGGAAGGCTCATCAGCAGGGAATTGATTCAACACATGCTTAATTAAATCGTCAAGACGCACGCCCACGGCGAATTGATTTGAACCCACTATAAGTTCTCCTACAGGATTTACTGGCAGATTCACTAAAAATAAAGCAAAAGAAATAAGTCAGAAAAGATAGCTGAAACACAAAACTACGTGTGCTTATGCGGCTTAGCTCAGTATAGCTTCATGCGGTTCAGTTTGAAAGAGTTCATATAGGGCAGTCCGAATGAGCTTATGCAGCTCAATTTGAAAAAGCCCATGCGATTCAGTTCGAATAAGCTTATGCGGTTCGGCTCGAAATGAACTTATGCGGCCCAGTGCGGATGAGCTTATGCGGTTCGAAAGGAACATATGCGGATATGGTCCAATTCGAATAAGCTTATATGATTCGGCTCGAAACAGGCTTATGCGGTCCAGCATGGATGAGCTTATACGATCCAGTTAAAATAGTCTTATACGGTTCAGTTCGAAATAAGCTTATGCGGCTCGGTTTGAAAGAGCTCATGCGGTCCAAGTCCAGATGAGCTTATGCGGCCCTGATGATGAAGTAGTTATGTAACAACTTTTATGCGGCTCAGGCCTAGGTCATATCCCATGCGACCCGAATATGAGTCGGACACACAGCATACTTGGGAATATAGGCTCGCGCATAAGATATGCGGCGTAGCCATGGCAGTTCATATCGATGGTCCTACCAGCAATAGGCGGGTGAACGTCGGGGTGAAAAACAGGGCCGTCGGAAGAGCCGCCACGTTCGCCGCCGCAGTCGATGAAGATGCGGCCTTCTTGCCCTTCGCCGTCGGAGAAGATGACGCGGCCTTCTTGCCCGTAGCAGCAGCAGTCTTCTTGAGAGCCATTGTCGATCGCCGATAGGAGAAGACGAAGAGGAAGTCGACAACAAGAAGTTCAAGCAAAAGAGGGAAGGTAAAGAAACCCTCAAAGAATAAAATTACTCCTACTTATAGGCGAAGGAGGCTCGAAAATCAAACAAACGCTTCGATCCACGCGCCGCCTAAAAGAATAAACCGCTTCGGTCAAAATAAAACTGACCCTTGGGATCCTCCCCCAAGAAGCGGTAAATCAAGGGCATTTAATGCAGAAGATTTGCACACGTGGCTAGGACACGTGGCAAAAAGTCTATACGACCTTTCAGCTCATACGGCCAGATAAACCCATACGGCTGAATCATCTATGCGGTCAACAAAGGCCATGCTTTTTATTTAAAGTATTTCAATTTTGCAAATTGAAAACTTTGAAGGGGGTCTTGTAGAAGCATGGAAAATATCAGAACGATGTGTAGAAGCATGGAATTTCACAACCAGAAAGACCATGCGCCAGACACTATATGCGCCACAACTCGCACAGAACACTTCACAGCAAAATCAATAAGTATAGACATTTAAAGAAGGACTTTTCATTATATATAAAAGTCTATTACATGTCTAGAAAAGATTGTACAAAGGAGAATTTCTACAAAGGAAAGATTCTAAGTCTACAGCCAGCGGCCACCATGTGCCTTCAGATAGGCGCAGCGGCCACCATGCGTCTCCAGATAGGCACAGCAGTCACCATGCGCCACCAGTGAGGCGCAGCAGATACTATGCGCCCCCATCCAGGCGCATCCCACCATCTTTTCAGCAGCTCAGTTATGTGCATCCCTTCAGCAGCCCAGTTATGTGCCACTCTTCCAACCAGGCTCACCTGGCCGAGCAGGAGTGTGCCGCTCTTCCAGCCAGGCTCACCAGATAAATGCTTCGATACACAAAGCATTTAACCCTCTGGCTGAAACCAAGGAAGAGAAGAGCACCGCAAATCTGTGGCCAGGGGAGGCTTCGAAAGAGCCTCCAAAGGCCAAGGAAGACCGTGATCGAAATCACGGCGAAAGGCAGCTTTCAACACAATCAGAGTGGGCGACACCCACTTTGAAGGAAGAGAGAGCCTAGCACCGCCATTCCGATCTACGGCTCTTCCGGAACAATGGAGATAAGGCCCGAGCATCCCCATCTTTGGATGCAACAGGCACCTTCCGCCTGCCTCAGAAGCCCTCGACTCCGTCTTTTGGATGTAACAGTCACCTTCAAGAGCATCAATGACAACATGGCGTCTCATCTTCACCCTCGGTAGCACTTCGTCAACAGAATGCACCCGAGAACCTGAGTTCATATTGGAAAGACGTGAAGGAATGAGAGGCCAACCTTCTCTCCATGCCACTATTTATAGGTCGGGCAGATCAAACCCATGCGCCAAGTGGATGGCTCTCCGAATTGCGTGCAATGAACTCACATTAAATGGATGAACCAGACGCCTCGACTTCAGCCAAGCGGCTATTAAAAGCACTCGAGAAGCGAAACAGCCGCATCATCAAAGACGTGTCGGATGCGCCGGCTGGTCAGCGCATCACACCTCTCAAACAGATGCGCCCTGTACCGAGCGCATCAAAGGGGATGCGTCCCTATACGTCCCCATACGCCTAGTGGAACGTCAACCGACGTGCCCACTCAGCTGTCCATCGAATGTCACCAACATTAAATGCTGAACTGACAGAGTTGGCAGCACGCCTTCCCAAGTCTGAACGGCTGACAGCTTTTGCAGAAAACAAAGCGTCCACAACGTCAGCATCATCATGACTCTATCCCGACGGCTACTGCCACGTGGCCACTCGACCACACGCATGCGCCTCCGCGGCCATGCGCCCAAACCTGCATACGCCTCAAAAGCCATACGCCTCAGACCCTTCACTGATCCCTAAAGACAGAAGAAGAGTCTCCAGTTGAAGCTTTGCATGCGCCTCAAAAGCTATGCGCCCCAGACTGATCTCTGATCCCGAAAGACAGAAGGAAAGTCGCACGCATGCGCCTCAAAAGCCATGCGCCCAGAACGGCTCGTGACTCCTAAAGGTCATGAGCCAAAATCTAATCATGCGCCCAATCCAAGGCGCATCCCACCAAATCATCCCCCCACCAAATCAGAGATCTCCGAGCCATGGGTCGACGACATGTGTCCTTTGACTCAACTCATCCAAGATCTCAGCAACAGAAAGATCTTCTCCTCTGCTACGTGCCGACTCACAACAGCAGTATGAAGAATTCAACTCTGCGAGTAGGGTGCATCATCCATGCGCCTCTATCAGCAATCTCCACGTGGCATTCCCATGCACCGGCACATCCTACATATGCACGCATGAGCAGCCAACCTGCCCAGCTATAAATGGCGGAATCATCCCCTCTTTATACATATACACACACAGAGACATACATACGAACAATCCAGACAGAGATCATCAAAGAGGCAAATACAGACACTCAACATCTTCCTCCTCTCAGCCAGCTCCAGCACCCAGAGCAATCTACACCTTCAGAGAACCGATAACCGTCGTCAGCCCGTCAACGGAGTCAACGCATTACCACTCGTTCCATTGGCACTTAGGACCCAAATTAAACAAAAGTGTACTCCTAGGACTACATCTAAGTCCTATATTATAACACTGTTCTGTTTGTATTAAGATTTGCAATCAAACGATTTTAATGGCAAACACGATGATCTATGCGGCTCAGAATAGAAGAACCCCATGCAGCTTATACAGGAGCAGTCCCATGCAGTTCAAAGAGACTCTTAGTCTCATACGACTCGGACGGGAGAGTCCATGCAGCTTACATAGGGACAGTCCTGCGGTTCAAAGAGTCCCCTAGCCGCATGCGGTTTAAAAGAACATGCGGCTCACAGAGATATGCAGCTCAACGCCACGTGTACCCACGAGACCCCTTCACACAGCTGGCCATCGAGCAGTGTGCCTATTTAATGCTCTGCCATTATTTGACAGCTGACGGCTCTGATATAAAGTGTCATAATGGCCCTGTCATAATGACAGACTCTTAGGAAATAGGAGAAAATCTCTGACACGATCCGAGATTGACACGTGGCTACCCCCATGCGGCTCCAGTGAAGAACAGTTTCATGCAGCTGGCAAAAATCGTCTTCCTGCGGCTCACCAAGAAGCCATCCCATGCGGCTCGCGATTACTACACTTATGCGGTTCACCTAGAAGCCATCCCATGCGGCTTGCGATTACTACACCTATGTGGCCCACCGAGACATTGTCTCTTGCGGTTCATGGATGTCATGCGGCTTTGGCAGAGTCCATCATTAAGACACGTGGCAGAGATTCAATGATCCCCCAGACTTGACAGCTGGTAGCAAAGATGATAATGAGATGCAAAGATTTACCAGATCCCAATGACATATTTAACGTTATCCTCATAATTAATGAGATCAGGTCATATCATTCATAATCAAGCCAATGTGACACGTGGTGAGAGATCCAAGCTACACAATCAATCATGAAGATTTAATGCAATCAATATTAATTGTTCGCAAGATTCAGTGCTGTCCCCATTTACGGCCCAGATCCTTCACGCTTAAAACTAATGGTCTAGATTGATTAAGCATCAGGCCGCCGCCACTTGGAGAATGGGTAATCAGCCAAACCCTAATGATGCCCCCCCTCCCCACTATTATAAATAGCAGGGCATAGCAGGGCACCATTCCCTTGTAAAAAAAAAAGAAGAGGAGAGAGACAAGGTGAGATATACGCTATCAGAGAGAAAATACACAGAGAGAGAGAAGCCAGAAGAGCAACAGAGGAGCAAGAAGAGCATTTCTTCATCAACGCCAACCATTTTCTCACAGGAGCCAAGGCTGCATACCGATCGTCCAAGGAGTAAGGCAGGGCTGCCGTCGCCTTCCCGAGCCTCTATCATCACCCCCCAGAATCTAAAATAAATAATTGTACTTAGACTGCTGTACCTAGGCTTTCGTCTCTAGGCTTTCTTTGTACAAGCGAGTTAGTAACGTGAAGTAAAAGTCCGATCCTCCGATAATTGTTCTGTTCTTTTATATTTCATGGCAAACAGCCGCCTCTGCGGAGCGCCCACCGCGTGGCCGCCTTCCCCCTTTGCCCGACCTCCTGTCGTCTTGATTCTCGACCACGTACTCCGCCCGTCGGAGAACGACCACCGCGCCCCTCTCCTTTCCGACCAGGCCAGCCGCCGGTGAGTCCACAGTGTCGCCACCCGCCGATCCCGCTTCATCTTCCACCGGCGCCCATCCGCGCCAAATCAGGGCCGACCAACCTCCAGCATCCGCCGCTTCGCGTGTCGGCGCCTGGGAACCGCGCCCTGCCCGCCGACCACCGGAGGCCGCGCCGTCCTTCCCCGGTGAGGACCCTCTCTCTGCCCTAATTTCTTCTCTTTCTCTCTCTCTCTCTCTCTCTCTCGGGAATGAATTGCGGGAGGGGGTTTGATGTTAGCTGATTTAAAAAGGGTTGATTGATATTATATTATCATTATTATTATTAATATTATTAGTATATAAAATTATTTGGTATTGTGATTATTTATTATCGCCATTATTATTATTGTTGTTGTTATTAACTTTATTATCACTATTATTACTGTTATTATTATTATATTATTACTATTACCTTAATAACAATAAGTTGCATTTGGAGTTTTATTATTATTATTATTATTATTATTATTATTATATTTATATGTAGTTAAATCATTAGGATTATTTTGTCATGAATTTGCTAATAAAATAGTTTATTATATTTTTATATAAATTTTCTTCTCTTTCAAAATTATCTTGTAAAAAAAATAATATATATAAATATTGGGCTTGGCCTAATATATATTACCAAAATATTTTATAAAAGTTTTATTTATTATAGTTACCAAATTATGTTTTCAAGTATATAATAATATTTTACAAAAATAATTTTAGTATTTATGTGAGATATTATAAAAATATTTCTAAAAATTTGTATATATATCTACTTCCACAAATTATCCCCAAATTCTTTTCCTTGATCACGACTGATCGCTCGTTCTTATTTTCACGCCATTTTGGACCATGCTGCATCGACCATGGCTATTGGAAAGAACATGACTTGCTCGATCACCGTACCACACCAGGTGACCTACCAAGCAAGATACCTTGCCACAATTTACTGTTTATAAATTAGTTGCATTTTATTTATTACATATCACTGTTCATTTATTTTTAGTTCTTGATTACTGCCTGCTCAGTGATATTAGTTGTACCTTGTTATTTATCTTTGATTGCATATGGACTTAGAGTTAAGGGACTACCACTAGCTTAGTGCATTGCATAGACTTTGACACTGTTGTGCCACGTGATGTGTGAGTTATGAGTAGCATATAGTCTACAGACTTGCGTGTTGGCTGATCACTGATGCGTGCAGGACGTGAGTTAGGTCTAACTGTCAATAGTTGTGTGTTAGAAGACGTGACGATTAGTAGTGTTACATGGTCGTGGATGCGACATGATAGGTGCATTGGGTGGGGAGAACATATCCTTGTCGTATGGGCTTCGATTGCACTTCCCCTATAACCCGGAAGCTCCGCTGGAGATACGGGTACGAGCCTCTCAGGTTGGCCACTGTCATTTTTGAACGTCATGCTCTCGGTCACTGGTGCCCAAGTGGGTACCATACCAGATCCCATTACAGCCAGGGCTCATGCGACGAAAGGTTTGTTCTCACTGCATGTTCACTTTAGTTTGGTTAGATTACCTTATAGTGTCTTATCACTTTCTTTGATTGTGGCATGTTTTATATTCAGTATTTATATGGCATATTGATGTATCTTGTTACGTCCCTCTGAGGACCTGGTTATCTCGCCAAGTGTGTGCTCTGATGATTTCTGCAGGTGCTCTAGCTAAGGCCATGACTTGCGCTCTGTTCATCGAGATGTTGCTCCTGGATCGTCATCTCCTAAATTCATTTCTTGTATATTTTTCCATATTTAATTTGGTTGGTAGTGGACTTTGTCTCCGTCCAACTATTGTGTACATGACAAAATTCAAAGTTACTTTTATATCATATTTATCTTTGTGGATGAGATTTAGTACCTTGGTTATTACATTTTACAGCTTATGTATATATACGAGGGTCCATATACTTCGTATGTATACAGCTGGCATGATTACGTTCTAGTCCTACGTATTTTGGGACTGGGGCGTTACATGTTTTTGTGGTGGCCCATGCAAGTCTAGTTTGTCGTTTCGGTTACATGATTGAACCAAACGGACCTGCAATATAGGATTAGAGTTTAGAATCTCATCCACCTACTTAACTTCCTTCCTTGACTTCAAATTCTGAACTCTCGTTCGACCTTCTTGAATTGCATCTTGCTTGACTCCTTCTACCATAAATTTTTAGTTTCGTGTTTAGTAAGATGACTACACTAGTATATGCCCATAGGTTAAACACATGGCTAGATGAATTGCATTTACAATTAATATGCATAGAGATTTTAATTGAGTTGTAGAGGCATTTATTTTTTCTAGAAGTATGATTTTGAGGATTAGTTAATTTCAAGTTGGGTAGTAGCATATTTTTCGCTTTCAATGGATAGTTGGAATTTTATCTTGCTATTACAAGGTGGTATACACAAGAGGACAGCTAGATCGCGAAAACAAATTTATGATTTATGGTTTTTTTTGAAATTACAAAATAGTTTATGATTTATTGGGATATGAAATCGATTGGAAAACATCTTTAAATTGTGACACATGATTTACGATTAAGTTCAAGTTTGAATTGAATATGTTAAAAGTTTATCTCTAATTTATTAAAGTGTTTTAAATTATAAGTTATGATTTGTAACGACTAGAGAATATGAAGGGTTTATGATTTATGGTTTATTAGAGAGCTTGAGGTTTTAAATTGATTCTACGATTTACGAATTTTAAGTATTTAATTTTGAGTTTGAAGAGATGATGGTAAAAATATTTGTTTAAAATATTTTGGAAGATACGAAATCAACTTGAAGGAAAGATTCAAAAAGTTATTTAGATTTCGAGTTTAAAGCCTTGATTATGGATATTTAAATTTTGGTGGAACAAAAAAAAAGGGTTATTATTCAAGTTGCGATATACAAGGGTTGTTTCCAGATTTACTAGAGATTTAAATTGTGATTAAAGTTGACAGTCTTAGATAATTGAAATTTGGCGAGTATCTTGAAAATTTTATTGGAAAAATTTCGAAGAACTAGACATTTTTAGATCATATATTGGTAGAAGACCAAGAAGCAAGTAAGGTCACCCTAGCGAGATAGAAGTATTCCACATTAGATTGCTATGCCACCTATGACTATGATATTGCATATACACAAGTATAGTTAGTCATCGACCAAACCGATGAACATATCTTTGACTTACCTGACGTTCCCTCAAATCTAGATCATTGTTTATGACCGTCCAATTGTTTGAAACTTAGAAATGATTAGAGTCGTTCTCTTGACCATACCCTTATCTATGAGACTATTTTCTTTCTAGAAACTGTCTCTAACTTATCTTAACTTGATCGACGAGATATTCTAATTATCTTATTTCGTGCTTTAACCTTTTAATTTTTTTTGCATTAATTAGTATCTTATGAACTCCCACTTTCTATTCTAGACCTATTGACGTTCCCTATCGTGACTTTGATATTTGGAGCACAACACTAGACTTTTTCTTCCAACAAATTTCACATACAAGACCTAGACGAGCTCACCTTCATGTATGTATATCATGTCCCACTAAAACACGTCCCCTTGTACTCTATTTTTATGGTACGACTTTCGGGTCATAAAGACTAACTATAACCTATACCATGGTACCGATATACTTTTGACTATATAGTGGAACTCGATCTCGACTCAAATCTTCGGCCCGGTTGCGATCTACTAAGTCTGTTAAATGCTTAACCTTGTGTTTTTATCTTGACTGCGTAACCTTTGTCATTATTTTCATGTTTCTCTCGATTCACTTAGACACATAACATTTTTTCTTTTTGCTTGTAGCACCCCTTACTCTTTTTCTTTCTCACTAAATTGCGTGTCATATTTCACCTTGATTCCTCTATGGTTTATGCGATTTGGCTCATGTTATGATTTTCTTGCCCGAAGAAAAATGTGATCATGACAATCTTGGGTTAGCAGAGGTTGGATTAGGGAGCCCCACAGCATGGATAAATAATGTAGAGGGCTAAAGATAATTACGAGATTATGAGGTATAGATGGGACAAAAATGGGAATGTGCAATAAATCCGAATCAATGAAGTAAGGAATGATATATTACGTTTTGATGAAACCCTCGAGGATAAATAGACTTCGCGACTTTCAAATTTGTTTTGAGGTAACTACATATCGAGTGAAGTTTTTTTTTCTTAAAAGTGTTGATGGGTTAAGAACCAAAGTTATATACAAAATTTAGGGATGCAAATTTTTGGATAAAGAAAATATTGACGTTATGATGATATTTTTTTTTTCAAGGATAACCAATTGTTGAAGAAAGAACCCTTTATATTTCGATTAAGTTCTCAAATGAATATGAAAAGTAAGTTGAGATGAATTTCATTTCTACCATCAAGAACTGAGATTGTGGAATTCAAATTTTTGAAAGAGACTAATAAATATTTTTAGAAAAATTTTCAATTTTGATAGAAGATTGAGTTATGAAGGTATACTGCTAGTTTTCGAGATTATCGAACATTGAAAACGGACTTTATTTTTTATACCTATAGAGGCATCATACATTGACCAATAAATTTGTAGTAAAGAGATTTTCAACTTCTACTTGGGCCAATTGATTGAAGGTTTGGAAATTTTAATAAGAAATCATAACTTGGAAGAATATATATAAGTGAGCTAGTATAAATGAGATTATGAAATTCAAAATTTGAGACTATTTGAAAATTTCATGACGAGATAGAGGAAGTTATAATACAATTATAATCATATTGATTTTTGGTAACGGGACGTGGTACGAAAGAAATTATTGGAAAGATCGATTTATGATAAGATAGAATTACATGAATATTGAAATCAAAGGATTAAGAAGATTATTACCTACCTATGAGGTTGTCTTTTTAGGTTAATGTTAAGATTGATTGAGCTTAGTCATTGATTGATTGCCATATACATGATCGTAATCTAAAACCATTGAAATTTTCTGTTCTAGTCGCCCAAATGACACATTGCCATTGAAATGTCACTCGCCTCCTCGGCGAATATTTCGTTTGCATTCTCGTGATCTCGTATATCTATTCGAATAAACTATCCCCATCCCCTTCGCCTTACCTACCCTAATTTTTCCTAAATTTCGAGGACGAAATTCTTTTAAGTTGGGTAGGATGTAAAACCCCTAAATTTCTACTGTATATTTTTTGTACTATTTTAAAATTTTGTACGACGCGTAGTCGTATTGTACAGTGCACGTAAATTTCGTTTATTTGTGAATGCTCGACGAGTGCAAATATGTGCGAACGTACATATATTTGGAAAACATTTATTTTATATTTTTTATAATAATTATTGGTATTTATATATTTTTTTAAATTGTGTCGTATCGGGATGGCCAAATCTTATTATTATTTTTATTTAAGGCTAACTTATTTAATAGTGGCAATTTAAAATTTCTATTTTATGCAAATATTCTTAACATGAGGTACATGAATTTTTATTCCTAAATATAATTTCATTTTCGAAATTATTATATTAATATTTTATAATTCAAAAAGATATTTAAAAATATTGTTATTTTCGAAATTATTATTATTGGTATTTTTGGAAAAATATATTTGAAAATTTTTGTGGCCATTTTAAATCTCGGTTTAATTTCATGGATTTATTTTAAATAGTTAAAAGATAGCATTTATACTTAAATTAAGTTAGATTGTCTAGTTTTAAATTGGAATTTAATTTAAGTTTGGATTTGATCATTGTTTTAAATTGGGTTTTAAATTAATCCTAATGTTTACCTAACTGGGTATTCTCACCTCCTATAAAAGGAGAGGTACTCCTCCAGCAATTTTCCATCCACAACCAAACTGTGCATCGTGTCGGTGTCTCATCCACTATATTCTATTTTGTACAAATACATCGTTACTCCGCATCCGACAATCCCGGACGCCCACTCCGCCGTGTCGGACACCCCCGACACGGACTCGCTCTATCCCAAACCCTAACCCTAACGACCGACACCACCACCATCTTCGTCATCCCCGTCGCCAAGACACCTTTCGTACTACCATGGCCTCCGCCTCCATGGAGCACCCGTCCTCCTCGGCCACCTTGGCCGTCCCCCAAAACCCACGGAACACCAAAACTGAACCCCAAGCATCGCCCATCCCCAAATCACGATATCCATCCGCCTTCTCCCTGCACGGCCTCGACAACCACCCTGTCTGTGCCGTCACCGTCACCACCATCGACAGAAGATAAGGAGGAAGGGAAAGAAAACCTCATCAAGACGAACAGGAACTCCCCTTCCCGACGCTGTGCCTCGCCGCCTCCAGGTACGCGCCCAGCCCCGACGACCGCATCCCCCACGGTCACCTCCCCGCTCTTCTACTGAACCGCCACCAGTGGCCGGGGTCGTCGCGCTCCGCTCCACGCCGGTTTCCTCCTCCGGCGATCCACCGCCGCCTCTGCGGAGCGCCCACCGCGTGGCCGCCTTCCCCCTTCGCCCGACCTCCTGTCGCCTTGATTCCCGACCGCGTACTCCGCCCGCCGGAGAACGACCACCGTGCCCCTCTCCTTTCCGACCAGGCCAGCCGCCGGTGAGTCCACAGTGTCGCCACCCGCCGATCCCGCTCCATCTTCCACCAACGCCCATCCGTGCTAGATCAGGGCCGGCCGACCTCCAAGATCCGCCGCTCCGCGCGTCGGCTCCTGGGTACCGCGCCCTGCCCGCCGGCCACCGGAAGCCACGCCACCCTTCCCTGGTGAGGACCCTCTCTCTGCGCTAATTTTTTCTCTCTCTCTCTCTCTCTCTCTCTCTCTCTCGGGAATGAATTGGGGGAGGGGGTTTGATGTTAGCTGATTTAAAAAGGGTTGATAGATATTATATTATCATTATTATTATTAATATTATTAGTATATAGAATTATTTGGTATTGTGATTATTTATTATCGCCATTATTATTATTATTAACAACTTTATTATCACTATTATTACTGTTATTATTATTATATTATTACTATTACCTTAATAACAATAAGTAGCATTTGGAGTTTTATTATTATTATATTTATATGTAGTTAAATCATTAGGATTATTTTGTCATAAATTTGCTAATAAAATAGTTTATTATATTTTTATATAAATTTTCTTCTCTTTCAAAATTATCTTGTAAAAAAATAATATATATAAATATTGGGCTTGGCCTAATATATATTACCAAAATATTTTATAAAGTTTTATTTATTATAGTTACCAAATTATGTTTTCAAGTATATAATAATATTTTTCAAAAATAATTTTAGTATTTATGTGAGATATTATAAAAATATTTCTAAAAATTTGTATATATATCTACTTCCACAAATTATCCCCAAATTCTTTTCCTTGATCACGACTGATCCCTCGTTCTTATTTTTAAGCCATTTCGGACCATGCTGCATCGACCATGGCTATTGGACAGAACATGACTTGCTCGATCACCGCACCACACCAGGTGACCTACCAGGCAAGATACCTTGCCACAATTTACTGTTTATAAATTAGTTGCATTTTATTTATTACATATCACTGTTCATTTATTTCTAGTTCTTGATTACTGCCTGCTCAGGGATATTAGTTGTACCTTGTTATTTACCTTTGATTGCATATGGACTTAGAGTTAAGGGACTACCACTAGCTTAGTACATTGCATAGACTTTGACACTGTTGTGCCACGTGATGTGTGAGTTATGAGTAGCATATAGTCTACGGACTTGCGTGTTGGCTGATCACTGATGCGTGCAGGACGTGCGTTAGGTCTAACTGTCAATAATTGTGTGTTAGAAGACTTGACGATTAGTAGTGTTACATGGTCGTGGATGCGACAAGATAGGTGCATTGGGTGGGGAGAACATATCATTGTCGTATGGGCTTCGATTGCACTTTCCCTATAACCCGGAAGCTCCGCTGGAGATACTGGTATGAGCCTCTCAGGTTGGCCACTGTCGTTTTTGAACGTCATGCTCTCGGTCACTTGTGCCCAAGTGGGGACCATACCAGATCCCATTACAGCCAGGGCTCATGCGACGAAAGGTTTGTTCTCACTGCATGTTCACTTTAGTTTGGTTAGATTACCTTATAGTGTCTTGTCACTTTCTTTGATTGTGGCATGTTTTATATTCAGTATTTATATGGCATGTTGATGTATCTTGCTACGTCCCTCTGAGGACCTGGTTATCTCGCCAGGTGTGTGCTCTTATGATTTCTACAAGTGCTCTAGCTAAGGCCATGACTTGCGCTCTGTTCATCGAGATATTGCTCTTGGATCGTCATCTCCTAAATTCTTTCCTTGTATATTTTTCAATATTTAATTTGGTTGGTAGTGGACTTTGTCTCCGCCCAACTATTGTGTACATGACAAAATTCAAAGTTACTTTTATATCATATTTATCTTTGTGGATGAGATTTAGTACCTTGGTTACTGCATTTTACAGCTTATGTATATATACGAGGGTCCATATACTTCGTATGTATACAGCTGGCATGATTATGTTCTAGTCCTACGTATTTTGGGACTGGGACGTTACAGCAAATATTCAATTCAAATATGGAAACCCTTTCCTACTCCAATTTAAATTGATTGATTGGAGGACCAAATAAACTCCAAATCTAATCAAACCAAAACCTATATTTCAAAAATTCATTGAAGAACAAACCTTTATATATCCTCTCCTTCATAGCCGTCCATCTCTCTCCTATATTGTAAAACCCGACCACCCATTACTCTTTAGTCGCCAACCACAAAGCCAAGAAAGGCCACCTCCAATACCCAATTCACCAACTTCCAAGCCATCTACTACCTCTTCCACACCCATTTCGACTTCCTACACCATCCTAGAAACTCTCGGGAGCAACATGTTCCGTTCAGAGAGAGATCCAAGCCCTCGAAGTCATCAAAAACTTACCATTTTGCTCTGAAATTCAGCAATAGGTTGGTGACTTGTAAAGTAGGTTAAATATAGTTTTTCTCATTTATTTTGCATCAAACCAATTTTATTTGATATTCCTACATGTCTAATTTCATTTTCAATTTCTAAATCACATTGTTTTACTTTGTTTGCCCGTGGCATCCGTTACACCGAAACGTGTCCAAAATTGATGAATTTTGGTGCAGAGACTTTCCCGACGACTTCGAATCCCGTTTGATCTCAAACAAAACCTTGGTATGGTATCTAACATCTATATCTACCATCTAGAATCATTGTTTTTGAATATCTGCAAGAAATTTTTGTTGATAAGCTACCACTTTGCTTCTATCAAATTTTGGACACTGACACACCGCTCAAAATTAATCTTTTTGACTCCAAAACTTTGTAGGATTTAAATATGATATAAATATAATAAATTTAGATGAAAAATTATATTGAACTCTAATTATTCTGATTTATTTCAGAATAAATATTTCCCATAAATTTTCCATGATTTATCGCTTCCTAATTGAATTTCTATGTGGCATGTTGTGTTGCTACTTTAATATAACGATTTAGCGTATTTTTTCAAAAAGATATTTATATAAAGTATATTTGGAATTTATTATGATATTTTCTAAAAACTAAAAGTATATATTTTTGGTATATAATATTATATAATAGGTTGCCATATATAGATCTTTATATCTATAAATAATATAGACTAGTTGACTATTTTGTGACTAGTTTAGTCTAAATATGGTATATATATATGATAAGTATTGTGGTGATATTTATTTAGTTTATTTATATTTTTTAGGATTTCGTGATCACTTGTCTACGGAGGATGAAGCCAGACTGATACTTTATTCTTTTGTCGAAAACCCAGGCAGGATACCTAGCTACTTTTCTTATACTGTTAAAATACATGGATTGTTGTTGTACTAGAAGTAGTTGTGTTAGTAGAGTGTGTCCATGTATGAATTGGTCTATCGATGTGGTTTTCGATGCTCGTGTTCATGTGTTTGACTTACGTGTCTAGGAGACGTACCCATATTATTTGAAGTTGTTTCTAAATGACTTTTATGCCTTGTCACGTATCATATACGGCACAATGAGTGAGATAACATTGTGTTGGAATGAGCTTAGATACTCGACTCGCTAACGATATGAGCAGTTCGTGTGACGGTTCTGATATTGATTAGATTAAGTCTAGTTAGCGGCTTGCATAGAGATGTTGATTGCCCGAGTCATGGATGTGATTCGTACATGACATGGGAAGAAAAGAATATGAGTAGGCATATGGGACAGACACTTGCATATCAGCCTCAGTATGCTATGTTATAGGCTATACTAGTAGATATATCCGGTAGCGACCACGAACTAGTCTCTGGTACGGTCGGAAGGTATGCTAGTATATATTTCAACATTGGTTGATGCTAATGCTACTCCCATACCTACCCATACAGCCCAAAGTCATCTTCGATGTGCATTTACATAAGATAGATAGTTTGCCAAGTTATTATTCATGTATTTATTTCAGTTCATTATGACAAGTTCTTTTTGTTTCTTGTTACGTCCCTCTAAAGACCTGGTGATCTCTCCAAGTTTTGGCTGTGCAGTTAGTATATAGTAGTTGGACATGTGTTAGTTGTTGTATCGAGATTTCAAGTATATATAGTTGGTATCTTTATTTTATTCTATCAACTTTGTCGTCCATGATTTACTCTGCTATTTTAGCCTATTATTTACAAACTTATATTTTTCTCGAGCTTGTTCAAACATATATATCATTAGGTGGCCAACTTTAATATATTATGTTTATTCTTGATATTCCTTCATTACTATGAATTGAGATATAGTTTAGCTAGTTTATATTTAGTTTACTAGACAACGTAGTACATCTAGCATAAGTCCATTAAATTGGGAACTTATTCTAGTGTGTATTAGTTGGCATGTTTGCGCTTTAGTTCCTATGTATTTTGGAACTAGGGCGTTACAAAAACACCAATTGACATTGATATTCTATATTTAGGTCTTCGAGGCACTGTAACGGATACAGTTTGATACTTCACCCCGGATTTCAGGCGAGTACATTATAATTTTTTGTTTATGATATATTCTATGTTTCTTGTATCTAGTATAGATATCCTTGATTTTTTGACACATGGTTTAAAGGAGTGGTATTTTTGGATCTCGTCATGAGATTTTATTTCTTGTATATCTTGGTGTACCTTGTACAAGCCATATTGTTGTTCTTGTACTTGTATGGACACTGATTCATGAGAGGATTAGCTACCTTCTTATAGAATCCCGTGTCGTAATGTACCATAGTTAGATCCACTATACAAGATAGAAACGGGTAGTATTAGCGTGAATATGTGATCATACCCTTCTTGTATCAAGGCTTGTTCCTTGAATAGTATTAATCATATAATGCACGTATGATTAAATAGGCCATTATCATTGTATCAAGTTTCCAAGTCGATCACATGTTGAAACTAGTGCTCACTCACGTAAATAGTTATTTCTGGACTCTTGTACATGATATTTCTTGCTCTTGTATTACTTACAGCATTTCCATAAGTTGTTATATTCATGTACCTGTTCTATTATCTCCTATATTCTCCTTATTTACTATTATATAGTCTTTATCATATACTGAAACTTTTATTAGAGGTGTGCTTTGCTCTAATCCTGACTGAATATATTTTTTAAATGATTTAAATGAGTGGTGCCCTATCCACTACGGACCTCCGGATGTAGTAGGAGTAGATCAGGAGACTCTGGCTTAGGAGGCACTAGTCTAGCTGTGGATACACTAGTAGCGACTCAGTTAGATTAACTATTAGTACTGGATTTGTTGTTATTTTTGATGCAGACTTGAGTTATGTTTATTCTATGTTGAGATATTATTTTTTGAGACTTATGTTATGTTGAGATAGTTAGACACATAGACTTTGGATGCAGAGTTGAGTTATGTTCATGCTTCTAGACTTCTCTTAGATTGTTATTTTTATCTTTTATGTCATTATAGTGTTATTTATCTTCCTTATAATTTATTGTGCTTGAGTGTGCGTATTTTTATTATATTGTTCTCCTTTTGGAGTTGAGATGTTATTTACAGGTTGTGATACATTATTCATGAGATGTATTAGATAGTATAGTAGACCAAGACAACGTTCTAACACTGATGCTGCGGCGTAGGCTAGACGTACCCACGTCCTTGTAACCTTATATTGGGTGTGGGTCGTGACACATTTTTGTGGTTGCCTATACAAATTAGACTTCACAATTAGAGAGATGTCGTAGTACTACAACGGCTTAGTTGTACTACTGCGAGCCTGCGATAAGATATTAGGATGAGAGGATACTCAATCGCAAATTTGGATTCTTTGAACGATTTCTAAGACGATCCCTGAGAATCTCACTATAAACTCTATCTCAAAATCTATTTCCCCTTATTTCTATCTACTCTTCCTTATTCGTTATTGAATCCAATTCTTGGTGTTCGTTGTTGACTTTGATTTTGTATCGAGATAATTTTATGGAGTAAATTAAGGTAAATTCTAACGACATATTTGATAAGTACAGTGTGAAAGATAAATGTCTGCTTTAAATATAGTCTATAGTTTATCGCAGCCATACTAGCTATTATGGCGAAGATATAGAGCCTGATTTTGGATATACTTATCTTACTTATGGAATTTAGACTTTCTCGCAGCCATACTGGTTGGCATGATGAGAATTCTATATAACTTGATTATATAGGTATATACCTTAGTTGTGGACTCTATCGTTTATTGTAGTTATGCTTACTGGCATAGCGAGAATTTTGGGTAACATAATCTTGGAAAGACATATTTGATCATCAGATTGTATGTTAAATTTGTTCTTAACATATCACCCGCTATTATTCCACTCCTGTTATTATAGATTTCATTTCCATCACTTTACCTAGCTCAAGTATAGGGATATCCTTAGTTCCACTAGTCCAGTTCCTTATAGAGCTCTATTAATTCATGAGGTTCCTTGGATAGTATAGTAGTTAGGTAACTTATAGATAGGTCTATGTTATTGAGTAGTAGTGTTGATTGTTGGAAGTGTAGCTTGTGAGTCTGTGAGTGACTCCTAGTTGAGCATGTGAGCTATATGCATCAATCTAGAAATAACTCATGTGCTGTACCTTTCTAGCAATAGTTCTATGATAGGTGTCAGTATATTTAGTATTGGTACCAATAGTAGAAGAGATAATAGAGTATCAGTTATGATCCCAGTAGTTGGTATCAATGTCATCATGCATGTTTTATATATGTGTATTAATATAAGAATAGGTATCATATGAGTGTGGAGTGTTTAGAAAATTTGAATTTGGTAGGGTAACAAATGGGTAGCAGTCTTGGTTGCTTCATAATAGACATTATGGTATAGTAGGTACCTGAAATCTGGAAGATGTATGTTCATGTAGAACATATTTGGATATACCAGCTGAGTGCACCACATGATACATCTAATGGTAATGGAAGGGCACATGGGTGTTGGTGTGGATGTGTTGTGATGTATTAGTAGTCATTAGAAGGAGGTGGGTAAAAAGTTCTATAAGGATATTATAATACATAGAGACAAGGTGATGTGGTATTAAGGGTGAAGGAGGATGTGAGATACACATAGAGGCAAAAGTTTATAGTAGATTACCTAGGTGTAAGGGATTCTACCTGGGTACTGAAAAATAGCAGCAAGTTTTAGCAACAACAGCAGGGTAGGAAAGAGGGAATCTGAGTAAGTATTTTGTAGGAAATAGCAGAGGGTAATGTGCTACAAGTAAAACTATATGATAGAGTGAGTATGTGTCTAGGGAGGTTATATCACCTAGTATTTGAGGATATTGATGTGTTAGAGAGTGACAGGTAGAGAAAGAAAGTACAGTGTCTAGAATTGTGTACACAAATGCATAGTAGGTGATGTATAAATGGTATAAAGGTGAAGTGACATACAATATGGAAGTTCCATGAGTATCATGTAGTAAGAGTCTGAGTATTAGGGATAGCAGTAGTGTGTCAGTAAGGTGGACTAGTACCAAGTTGGTATTCTAGGTTATTTAGTGCATGCGACATGTATAGTTATGAGTTGATATATGTCACCAGGAGTGCCTAGAGAGTGTAAGTATTCAAGTGTATCAATATTAAGATGAATAACATATGCTAGATATAGCATGTCAGATTAGTGTAGTGAGTGTTGTTATGGATAAATAGTATCAGTTAGGGGTATTAGTGTAAAGTTGAGGTAAGGAATGTAAGAGAGTATCAGGAAGAATAGGATTACAAGCCTTAGGGACAGTAAGAAAGGAGAGGTAACTTATATAGGAATAAGTTTCAGTGTGTGTGGAGGCATTTAAAAGTGTATTAGAGTAAAAAGAATTATGAATTAATGAATTGTATGATGGAAAGAATAGTACCCGTGTGATAGTAGTGTCAAGTGTATAGTATCTTGGAGGGTAGAAAGGATTATATGGTTATATTACCAAGGTACGGATAAGTATCCTAGAGTGATTGTTAAGTGTCAGCATATTGGTTAGTATTAGGATACCAAAATAGAAGGAGTGATTATCCAGATACAGAACATCTCGATACCAGAAGCATTCAAGATATGGGTAATCTAGTGGTTAGTAATAGATATATGAGAGATCCTTGAGTACCTTAGTAGGGGAGTATCCCGTGAGTGTCATGTATAGGAGTTAGTGCCATATGACAGATGGTGTCAAAAATTCGAGCAGGTAGATAGTAACTTAGAAGTCATAGTATTGCATTCTTAGTGGTACTCGCCAGTAAGTTAAGGCTGTCCATGGCCTAGAACCATAGTATGTCATTAGTATTAGAGAGGGTAAACCTTGGTATTAAGTATTTTAGCTAGATTGATGTTATCAAATAACTGGAGTGAGTATCAGAGATAGGCAATGAGTCTTGCTAGGCAACCTATGGTACCGTAAATTGCCCCGCATAGCGTTGGGAGAAACCCCAGCAGGGCAGGGTTTTTGCGATGACGGTCGAGGAGGTCGATGCTATAAGTGATGGGTATGTTTGATCATATTTTTGTTGGCCCATTTGGTCATATAGTCAAACCTGATTTTAATAATTGATTAAACTCTGTCTGGATATACAAAGCTAGTCGGGACATCTCGGACGCTTGAACATGATCAAGAATGGCTATCCACTGAATTTAAGACCGAAGATCTGTTTGCCTACTCGAGTCTGTAATTCCTTATGCAATATATTTTCATTTTATTTGAGATTAGGAATATGTTGTACACCGAGTCGTACTGGCAAATCGGCTACCCTTAAATGAGTTCAAAATGTTTTTAAAATGACCTCTCAAAAAGGTTTACAAAAAGGTTTTCAAAAATCACCAAAAAGCTTTTTAAAAACCCTGACTAAACCCCGACAGAACTCGGACCGAGTTCGGCCAGAGTTCGGCCAGAGTTCGGTTGGTGGCCGTTGTGATTTTGAATCCTTGGAACTTGGTCCTCCTGCAGTTGCGGATTTGACCGAGATTTGCTCATAGAGTTCTGTCCGAATTCTGCCCGAATTCTGTCAGAAGTCTGCCTTTGAAATTCCTATAAATAGAGAAGGATTTCGATCATTTCAACTCACTCATTCACTTTCAATCTTCTCTCTATCTAAAGCTTTCAGTCTTTCAAAGAGTTTTCTAGAGCTTTCAATTTCAGATCCCATGCCAATTACAATCCTCTAGTCGATTTGCTAGTGCGGTACGGTCTAGAAGTTTCTGAGAGATTGTAATCAGAAGGCTTGATTGAAGAATACCTCTTCACATTTGAAGTTGGACGAGTTCTTCGTATCAAAGCTCGCGTTGTAGAAGTTGCAAGAACTTCGTAAGAAAACTTGCAGTTTTTCCAATAGTGGATTCAACTGGTAGCAAGAGTTCTACCGACTGAATTAGTCCTCAACAGAGGAAAACCAGTATACATCGCTGTCTTTGCGTTTGCTCTCTTAACTCTATCTTTACTTTATTTCAGTTGTGATTAATATTCTGTGATTGTGCTGCTAACATTTTTTAATTAGCATTATTCTACTGCCAACTCTATTCACCCCCCCTCTAGAGTATTACGCTTTACTATTTCATTCCTACAATTGGTATCAGAGCGGTTGTTATAGGTAAAGCAAAGGTAACAGTACAATTATTTATTTATTTTAATTAACTGTTATATAGATTACAGCACAACACATGGCAACTGTGAAATTTACAAGTGAAGGCCAGGCCACAAACAGACCCCCACTGTTTGATGGTACGAACTATACCTATTGGAAAACATGGATGAGTTTCTTCTTGAAATCACTTGACTTTGATTTATGGTCCATTGTTCTTGATGGCTATCAAAAGCCACCTCGTATAAATATTGATAGAGTTTTAGTTGAAAAACCCCACAGCAGATATACAGAAGAAGAAAAGAAAAGGGCCAATCTTGACGCACGTGCCATTACTGCTCTCTTTTGTGCTTTAGACAGAACTGAATTTAGCAGGGTGTCTATCTGCACAACGGCTAATGAAGTGTGGAAGCTACTTGAAGTCACACATGAAGGCACGACTCAAGTCAAAGAATCTAAAGTTAGCAGACTTACTCAAGAGTATGAGGCGTTCAAGATGAAGCCCAACGAAACAGTTACACAAATGTTCGAGAGATTCTTGGATATTGTAAATCCTTTGTCCTCCTTAGGCAAAGATTATAGTAACCATGAAAAGATTCGCAAACTCCTGCGAGCACTTACCAAGAACTGGATTCCGAAGGCTACTGCAATTATTGAAGGGAACGACCTCACAACTATGTCCCTCGAAGTACTCATGGGTAAGCTACTCACTCATGAACTGGAGCTACAAGATTTTGAAGAGCCTGCACCAAAGGAGAAGACGATCGCTCTCAAGGCTCAGCACAGAAAAGCTGCTGAAGGTGACTCAGACAGCAGTGGATCTGATGTTGAAGATCAAGCACTCCTAGCAAGGAAGTTCAAAAGATTCATGAGACATGAGAAGAGAGTCAAAGAGAATAACAGCAACAACTGGTATCAAGAAGATGTTGTCTGCTATGGTTGCAAGAAGAAGGGACATATGAAGAAGGATTGTCCCACAAACTCATCATCAAGCAAGAAGAGCAACAGGTATGAAAAAGGGAACCTGAAGAAATCAACATCTAGGAGATATGCCAATACCAGCATATGGCATGAAAGTGAAGCCAGCGACTCAGAAGACGAACAATCAGAAGACGCTGCAAACGTATGCTTTATGGCATCCGATCAGGTACCTACTGAACCTGTAGTTGATACTTATGATGACTTCACCTTTGAGCAATTAGGAGATGCCTTCAGTGACCTGATGACTGATTACAGGAAACTGCGTAGCAAGTATCAGACCGCTAAGAAGGTACTCAAAGAGTACAGAGGTGAAATAGGTAGACTTACCGACCTACTAGCTGAGGTTAGAAATAATGTTAGTGAGTCTGGTGAGCTTTCTTCAACAAAGCTCTTATTACACGAGACTACCAAGTCATCTGAAGAGAAAGACAAAATTATTGACCAACTCAAGGAAGAACTTTCTATAGAGAAGAAAAGTCTTCGATGTGCACAAATCAGAATGGAATCACTCACTTCTGATTATACTAAGTTGTATGACACTTCCAAAAGATTGGAAATTAGGTTAGGAAAACAGCCTGAGCCTGCTGCTTCCTTTCCTAACACGTGTCACTTACCAAAAAATTGGAACATTCCCAAGCCAAATACTGTTAGACCTAACCATATAAAACCTTTACCCCAAAAGGTTAAGCCCAAACAAGATTATAGGTATGCTTCCTTCTGTACTAGAAAACCTAAACCTACCAACCATACACACCACTCAGCTTTCAACACTCGACATGTACAATGTCATTATTGTGGCCTCATTGGTCATATTTCATCTGTATATAGAATGAGAAAGCTTGTTGATTTAAATGTTTATGCTTGGATACCTAAAGCTAACAATTCAGGACCCTACAAGAAATGGGTACCAAAAGTTTCATCTGCAAACTGTTTTGTAAGTGGAACACCCTTCACATGCTAGAAGCAAATGGATTCTCGACAGCGGTTGCTCACGGCATATGACCGGTGACGCTACCCTATTTGTAACACTGTCGAAGAAAAAGAAGGAAGGCTATGTCTCCTTCGGTAATAACTTGAAAGGGTATATTATTGGTATCGGTGATGTTGGTAAGTCTTCCTATCCTGTGATTAAGGATGTTTGTCTGGTTACCGAGTTGAAACATAATCTACTCAGCATAAGTCATCTAGCTGATCATGGTTATGGCATCAACTTTGGCAAAGACAAATGTACTATAGTTGATAGCTCAACTGGTAGTACTATCTTTGAAGGTATTAGGGAAGACAATATAATGTTTTCTATTTGTTAGAAGAAACTAACACTTCAGGTAGATGCTTAATGGCCAAGAGTGATGAGAGTCATCTGTGGCATATGAGACTCGGTCACGGTAATATGGATACGATCTCAAGATTATCCACAAAGAAGCTAGTACGCGGTTTACCGGACATTACATTCAAGAAGGACTCGGTATGCAGCCAATGTAAAAAGAACAAAGCTACCAGATCCACATTCAAGTCAGTAAACGCAGTATGTACTACTAGACCTCTACAATTGCTTCATATGGACTTATTTGGTCCTAGCAGAGTTGCTAGCCTCGGAGGTAAATTTTATGTTTTCGTAATTGTAGATGATTTCTCTAGATACACATGGGTAAATTTCTTGACACGCAAGAATGATGCATTATCCGAATTTGTTGTCTTTTGCAAGAAAGTACAGAATAAAAAAGGTTACATGATCACTCGCATAAGAAGCGATCATGGAGACGAATTCGAGAATGCTAATTTTGAGCAATTTTGTGACACACACGGTTTTGTACACGAGTTCTCCAACCCTAGGACTCCACAACAAAATGGAGTTATGGAACGTAAGAACATAACTCTAACCGAAATAGCCAGAGTGATGTTAAACCAGTTTAGTCTACCCAAATATTTCTGGGTTGAAGCTGTCAATATAGCTTGCTTTGTACTCAATAGAGTTCTAATTTGACCCAAATCGAAGAAGACTCCATTTGAGTTATGGTTTGATAGAATTCTATCTGTTTCATACTTTAGAATATTTGGCTGTAAATGTTTTATTCTTAATACAAAAGACAATTTGGGAAAATTTGATGAAAAGACCGATGAAGGTATATTTTTAGGTTATGCGGCCAAGAGCAAAGGATACAGAGTCTTCAACAAAAGAACCATGATCATCGAAGAGTCAATCAACGTCACCTTTGATGAACTAAATCAGATGACGATCGATGACAATGACGAAGATCCAACTGTACCAAGCTCAACATCAGCTGATCCTCAACCAAGCTCTGCACCAGCTGAACCTCCTAGAGAAGATCCAGGAACCAGCTATCTTCAGAATCTACCAAAAAGGTTGAAATTTATAGCTGATCATCTAAAAGATTTGGTAATTAGTGATATTACCAAAGGAGTAAGTACTCGCACATCCAGTTGTGATATTGTTTCTAGTGTTGTATTTATTTCATAGCTAGAACCCAAAACTATTGATGAAGCATGTAGTTTTTGGATAGATGCTATGCAAGAGGAATTAAACCAATTTGAACGGAATCAAGTTTGGAAACTTGTTTCCAGGCCTATTGATCATCCGGTCATTGGCACCCGTTGGGTATTCCAAAATAAACTAAATGAGAATGGTTTAGTGACTCGTAATAAGGCTCAACTCGTAGCTCAAGGATACAATTAAGAAGAAGGTATCGACTACGATGAGACTTATGCCCCAGTTACGAGATTAGAATCCATTCGCATGTTATGTGCATTTGCATGTTTTCATGATTTCAAACTATTTCAAATGGATGTCAAGAGTGCTTTTTTAAATAGTTTTATAAAAGAAGAAGTTTTTGTAGCACAACCTCCAGGTTTCACGGATTTCAAAAACCCTGATCATGTTTTCAAGTTGAAGAAAGTCTTATACGGTTTAAAACAAGCCCCTCATGCTTGGTATGATCGTCTAAGCTCTTTTCTACTTGACAACGGTTTTTCAAAAGGCAAGGTTGAACTACACTGTTTATTAAGTCTTTTAATGGCAAACTTCTTTTAATTCAAATCTATGTTGATGATATTATATTTGGATCTACTGATGAATCTCTTTGTCAAGAATTTTTTAAGTGTATACAGAATGAGTTTGAGATGAGCATGATGGAAGAGCTAAAATTCTTTCTCAGATTGCAAATCAAACAAACTGATAATGGGACATTTATAAATCAAGCCAAGTATACAAAAGACCTGCTAAAGAAGTTTGATTTGGACAATGTCAAACCTATTGGCACTCCAATGGCAACTTCAATAAAGCTTGATTCAGATGAACAAGGCAAGCCAGCCGACACACGTAAGTATCGAGGTATGATTGGTAGTTTACTTTATTTAACTGCTAGTCGTACAGATATAATGTTTAGTTTTTGCCTGTGTGCACGTTTTCAAGCTAACCCAAAGGAATCACATCTGTCCGCAGTTAAGCGTATCTTTCGATACCTTAAAGGCACTTCTTCTGTTGGCTTGTGGTATCCCAAAACTAAGTCCTTTGACCTTATTGGTTATTCGGATGCAGATTTTGCTGGATGCAAAGTCGATAGAAAAATTACCAGTGGCACATGTCATTTCTTAGGCAAGGCTTTAGTCTCATAGTTTAGTAAAAAGCAAAATTCTGTAGCCCTATCAACAACAGAAGCTGAGTACATCGCCGCAGGACGTTGTTGTGCTCAGATTTTATGGATAAAATAAACCCTAGAAGACTATAATTTATTTTACACACATATTCCCATTTTCTGTGATAACATGAGCACTATTAATTTGACTAAGAATCCAGTATGTCACTCTCGTACTAAACATATCGATATTCGACATCATTTTCTTAGAGATCATCATCAAAATGGAGATATAAACCTTGTGTACATAGATACTGAAAATCAACTAGCTGACATCTTCACTAAACCTCTAGCGGAAGATCGTTTTAATTATTTACGTCAAGAATTAAGAATTTTGGACGTCAATAATATTATTTAATTTTGTTTTATGATTATATATCATTACGCAAAACTGTGTTAGAGACAAGCCAATAAAGAGTCTGTCTGTCACCACAACTACGGTTGAAGCAAAGCGGTACTTAAGAGTTCCCCGGTGAACCTCCGTCAGCTGGGACAGTACTTCTACAGCTAATCTGAAACAGTCGCTGTGTAACGACATTTAATCTATAAAATAATATTAATTATGTTAATTGAAGTTGAAATGACTAATCTTTGAATTAAATATTTGAAATGAGACAATGAAAAAGAATAGCAAAAATCAACTTTAAAGAACCCTAGGTGAATTCGGCCAGAGCTCTGACCGAATTCGGCCCGAGTTCTGTTGAGGGTGTCAGGTTATATATACAGAACCCGAGCAGCCCTTCTTATTCATTGCTTCCAAACTATTCACAACAGCAGCAGCAGCCGCGAAGGAGCCCCAAACCCTAGCTTTTCACCACCCTCATTCTTCCAATCCAAGTGGTGAAATCAATCCAAAATTTGGATTCGTGCAGAGTTTGTCGTTCTCTTCGACATACTTTGATTTCGGGAGGTATAACCCCATCTTTCTCCACTTTTCAATTAGTGCATTTTTATTTCAATTTGCACAAATGGCACCCAAATTCAATCCATTAAAGAGGAAGAAGACGAACCCTAGTGAGGAAGGGTCATCTTCGCATCCGCATACGGATTCCCTCTTCTCGCCGGTCCAAACGAGCGACGGTGCGTTCGACGGGTTTTTCTTTCAAACCCTAGACCAAGCCCTACTGTGGTATGGAGACTTCTCCATGAGATCCATATGCACAGGCGCTCCAGTCAAATGGACTGTATTTCCTGATCATCGTCATTTATTTGAGGCATTAGGGTTACATCTTTTTGTTAAAATTTGCTTCCCTATAGCAACTAATGCCATTATATTATTTTATTGTAATCTCATATTAAATACTTTTGATGTGAGCACTCGTGTTGGAGGTATTGATATCAATTTCAATGATGACCTCTTAGCGGAGATCCTTGGTATCCCTAACGAAGGTGCACCGCTAGTTGACATCACTGAATTTGATTTTCCCGAAGGCACGACACTCGCCAGTTTTAAAGCGGAACTCTGTGCACCTGATAGAGTACGCTCTGGAAAGTTCAAGGCTAACAACCTGAACTTGTTTAACTATGAATTGCATCGCATCATCTTGTCACGACCCGCACCCTAGAGTAAGGGCACGAGAAGTGGGTACGTCCAGCCTACGCCGCAGTGTCGGCGGTAGAACGCTGTCCTAGGTTAATCATCTAACAATATAAAGTACCTGTACAGTTTATACTCTCCGAGTGGAGGTGACAAACAGAAACAGCTCAATCACATCTAGGTAGAGAAATGGAAGATAGATAGATAGACAGATGATAACTCAAAGAGAACAGTACAATAGATGAAATAAACCCAAGTGTCTAGGATAACATAACATCAGAATGTCAACTCATAATACAATAAGTCTAAGAGTCTATACATAACTCAACATCTCCAAATACAACTCAGATGTGAGACAAAATGATAATATAGAAAGACTGCCTAGACTAAACTGGTCTAGACTACTGGAACAACATCCTCAGCTGCAGGTGGATCCTGCTGAGGGTCCACAACATAAGTGTCATCTAGTCCTGCTCCATAATAGGTAGACACCAGGGCCTCCTCCTCATCCTCTGTAATATTTTCAACAGGTCCAATCAGGACGGGAACGAGCACAATACATCTCACGCAGTACATAGTATGATAGGAGATATAAAGCATGCAATAGAGTAAAATACAGGAACTGCTGAAGAAAGATACATGTAGCAAAAGAGATAACTGTAATGAAATATCTACTGTATATAGAGAACTAGCAGTGTCTAGTGAGTCAGAGTAAAATATAGACATGTGAAATAGCATAGGAGATTCATGACTACAGCTAGGAGTGATTCATGACTACAGCTACTGGGGTAATATCCACATGACTATTTCCACTCCTCCATCCCCAATCAATACACAAGGATCCGTTCAGGTTATGTTAAGATTCATGATAAGTCCATAAATGGGAGATTCATGAGAGGCTCTGTGATTCATGAGAGTACATGAGTCACAAGCGATTCGTGAATCTATGAAAGCATAGAGATACATGATGATTCGTGAAACGCACAAACATGCTGTATCTGATGCTTCCGAAGGGGATAACATCTCATGAAAAGATCCATATAGTACCAATCCGTGATAACAATCGTGTCAGCATCAAGTAAAGTAATCTAGAGTAAGAATATAAATCCTGGCAAATATGAAACGGTCAGAGAATGTACTCGCCTGATAACTGAATGTCTGAAGAAGATATACTGTCTGAGGAGAGGTGTATGGCTCCTAATCAGAGCAATACAAGTCACAATATATCCACAATAGTAAAAATAAAGTGTACAATGCATACTACATGATTCTAGGTCAATCTGGTCAAAAGTCAACTTTTGGTCAACTCTAATAGTCAAACTAGGTCACAGGAAGTCATACTAAGTCAAACAAGTCAAATACTAGTCAACATAATCAATCTGGGTCAAGTCTAGGTCAAACTTAGACCAACTAAGGTATTGGTCAAACAAAGACCAGTCAGTAAGGTAATTAGGTCAAACAAAGACCAGTCAGTAAGGTAATTAGGTCAGACTAGTTAAACTAGTCATTTTAGGTTAGTCCTAGTCAAATCTAGGTCAATTAGGTCAACTTGACCTAAGGTTGACTTTGGTCAACCCTTAGTCAACAAGGGTCAACAAGTTGGGTTTTGGGTCATTAGGGTTAGTTGGGTTAGCCTCTAATGCCATAGGCTTGTAACCTATAGGTTTCCTCATAAACCTATATCTATAAGTCATATATATATATATATATATATATATATCTATATATATATATAGATATAGAGTCTACCTACTACATATATATATCAATATATGCGAATACTCTATAATAATACAGTCACACTCACATATGTATATATCTTACATATATATATATATATATATATATATATATATATATACATACACATAACTATATAGGCCTATAGACTAAGTATACACATATATCATATAGGTACCTATATATAGATACCATATATATATATATCATATATATATATATATACATATATATATAAAACTTATATATATATTACATATATATAGAGAGACATAGAGAGGGGGACATAGAGTGAGAGAGAGTGAAAGGGAGAGAGACTGAAAGAGAGAGAGTGAGGTCTGGACAGAGAAAAGGGGAGGGATGTTCCAGGTTCTGGAACCCAAACCCAGACCCAAACACACACACACACAGCCTACATATATACATACATATGTATATATATACAACTACACATATATATAACCAAATACTCCCAAAATTGACCCACACTCACATATACATATATACTACACATATACATACTAAAATACACTAATACAATGTATAATTTATATCAAAATTAAGTTTGAAATTTATTTTTACAAAACTGGAAAATAATACAAAACTGGAAAAATGGACTGTTTAGGTAAATATAGGTAAACTTGATTTCTCATACAAAACCGAGCTAAGGCTCGATTCGAAGGGTTGGTAACTGAGCCCCTAGGTGTCCTCTAGTGTCTAGGGGGCCTGACACGACACCACGACACATTTCGACGCATCCACGACTCACAAAACCCAATCGGGTAAACCTGATACACACGCACACACACAGTATCGTGCACGCGTGCAACTCACCCTAGGACACGACACAGACACTCTCGTGTCTTGTGCACGTGCACGAATGTTCACCTAGGGGTAGGGTACGTGTCCAACACCCTGCACTGTGTCCACGTGTCTCACAGTGTCGACACGAGAGCCGTATCAGTCGTGAAAACACGACTGATACGCGCGAGTTCGACAGCATCGTGCACGTTGTCACAAGCCTCGTGCTCGTGACACAGGACACGAGACACCACGAAATTGTGTCCACGTGTTCGCCTAAGGATAGGCTTCGTGTCCATGACACTACGAAGTGTCCACGTGTCGTGTACAGTGGACACGACACGCTCAAAGTTAGGTGTCTATGTGTATACTGTGTACTGAACGACCCTTTGAGAGTCGATTTCCGTGTCCGACAGGACACGAGGTCATCCCAAACTTTGGGGATGACCTGTCAGTCATTGTCCCGTGTCGTGTGTCAAGTTTGACGTGTCCAAGTGGCGTGTAGAGTGTGTTTGGACACTATGGTAGCAGGGCACATTTTGTGTACTGTGCAGTGTCTAGACAGTGGAAAAACTGAGAGCTGTTGTGTCCAAATTTGGACACAACACAAACCAATATGTGCTCAGTGACATGGGGTTAGGTTTAGCTAGGTCTAGGCTAGATTTTGGTTCAAAAAGATTTGGAAAACAGTGAGTAATTTACACTATGACAGAACACAAAATACATTAAATTTCAAATAGGATACGTGTCCGATACGACACCATACAAACCCTAAAAGTCACCAAACCCTACCCATAGCTTAGTTATAACTAATGGCATGCAATTATGAAGAAAAACTAGAAATCTAATATGGTTTAGTCATAAATACCTCCTTGTGTGCAAAGTCTTAAATTTCCACTAAATGAGGGTGTACATCCACTAGCCTCAACTTGTCCTTCCTTGGTGAAACTTGAGTAGCACACTTCCCTAGGCTCCCTTAGATTGTAGGTGACCTAATGGAGAAAACTAGAGGTTCAAAGCTTGTGAAATGAGAAAGTTATGGTCAAAAGAGTGGAAGGGTTCTTGGGTTTTTCTTGGTTTTTGATTTCTCTTGAAACTTGTGAAGTTGTCTAAGTGTTTGGTTATATAGGAATGGGGGTGGCAAGGGGGTGTCTTGGGGCTCTCTTGGCCGGCCACACATGGTCAAGGGGTTGTTCAAGTCTTCTAGGCTAAGAGAAGGACTTATGTGCCATAAAATAGATATTTTGCACAAATTAAGCAAATATCCTTTAAAGGTAAAATTAGATATTTTCATACTTTGACCTAATGAAAATATCTCCCTCTTAGTCATTCTAGGTTAGGAGTTAACTTATAGATTAGGGTAATAGGTTAGGGATTAATAAGTCACTAATCTAAAAGTCCATGAATAGTAAAAATCTCACTAATCCCAAATAATTTCTAGAAAATTACCAAAATACCCCTTAGGCTAAAAATCACAATTTGATGTTCTAAAAGCTTAGGTAGGCTCACATGATCATGTTTAGTCTCCAGGTTAAATAACCTCCATGGTTACACTAAGGTTTATACTAGTAAATCACCAAAGTCATAAGTCATGACTTTAGAAAATAGTTTTAATCAAACTAAAATTTACCAAAATCATGTCATGACTAAAATACCATTATTAATTAATAAATTAATAAAATTTCAAAAATAACCCATTTTCAGAAAAGTGGGTGTTACAAGTCTACCCTCCTTAAAATAATTTCGTCCTCGAAATTTAGATGGTCGTACTCCTCCTAGGTCAAACCTCCAACAATCAGGGACGAAGCCACTACCTAGACAACATACAAGGTCAACAAGCAAAATAGGGGTAGTAGACCTATACTGGGTCATATCCAAAAATTGGCTGGCAGTTTTAGGTCATAAGGTGTCCTTAATTCAAATCGAAGCCAAAAGTAACTCCATGGGGTAAATCAGGATGGAGCCTCGGGTCAGGAAAATCGTACTAAGTAAATGAAGCATATGATGGTATGCCTAAGTGGGACACTAAGGTCATGGGTGTAGTATGTCATGTCTAGGTCATGTATGTAAAGTCAGTTTTGAGAAAACAACTAGTCTTGTGCTCCAAATTTAAAAGTCACGGTAACGTGCCTACGGTGACCATAATTCAGAGTGGGAAAAGTCTATGGCCTAAATTGAACCAAAAATCATGATGAAATAGTAGTGTAAAGGACAGGTTAGGTGGGACAGTCTTGGTCATAGGTATAGACTAGGAAGATAAGGAAACAATAAATTACAGGGCTAAAAGGGTTACCATTCTATGGTCAGAGCTACTCTATCAAAAAGGCATAACATATACACACTAATTTATTTAAAGGAAAAATTCTTGACAAAAGAGTTTAGTCAAGAATTACATTAACAACTAAACTACTCCTACTCCTACTCCTACTCCTAAGTAAGAGATGAAGAAACAACAACAATCGACAAAATCAAAAGAACTAACAGGTCAAAACTGATCACTAATAAAGAACAGGTAGGAGCAGATGGAATTGGATTTTAAGATAGAAATAATGAAGCAATGTGGGAATGGGATTTAGAATAACAGAACCTGCAAGCACATCGCCAACTGCCTGAGCATCCTCAACTGTCATGGCGTAAGCACGCCCCTGCTGACCTCTTCCAGCCTGCTGCTGAAACTGCAAAAATCTCTGCTGTTGTGGCTGTAACGGTCCTCTCTGCTGCTGTCCTACCGGAGCCTTGGCTCCTGCTCCTGGTGCTGCTCCCTGTGCTACTCTGCCTATGAACTGGGAACACTCCCTCAGCTGGTGGTCTGCTGCCCCACATAGTAGGCACGAGCCCAACCTCTTCCTGCACTCTCCCCATCCATGTCCTGATTTCTTACAGTAGGGACAACTGGTAGTCTGCTGTCTCGGGGCCTGCTGCTGCTGCCTCGGCTGCTGATACTGCTGTGGCTGCCTCTGCTGATGCTGATAGTGAGGCCTCTTGGCCTGACCTCCACTGCTGCCTGCTTTCTGTGTATCACGGCCCCTCTTGAGCTTCAGCTCAAGATCATCCTCAGTCGCCATCGTTCCTGCTAGAATATCCTCAAAGGTGGCACCCCTGTCACTCTTGTTCAAGGACTTGACCTCCTTGACCAAGCCCTTCCTGAACCTCCTCGCCTTCACTGTCTCGCTAAGGCCCTCCACGAATCTGCTCAACCGGCAAAACTCATCGGAATACTCCTCTACAGTAAGGTTCCCCTGAACCAGGTTCTCGAACTGGGTCTCCAATGCACCGACTGCCTGATCCGGGAAAAACTTCCCCTTAAAGAGCTCCTTGAAAGCTCTCCATGTCTGCCCTGGAGTGCCTACTCTCGGGTCCGTCTGATACCAGGTGCGGGCAAGATCCCGCATCTGGCTGGCTGCTGCCTCAATCTGGAGTCCGGCTGGTATCTCCGCCAGTCGAAAGATCTCCTCAATGTGCTCTATCCAGTCATCAGCATAAAGAATCCCCTCTGTCCCCAAGAAGTCCCTGGGGTTCATCTTCTTGAAGTCCGGAATGCCTGGAATCCTCTGCTATCGCGGCTGTCCCAATCCTCCTTGCGGCTGGACAGCCAACCTCTCTATCGTCGCTCTAGCCAGCTGATGAACCTCATCTATGCCCCTGGTAAACTCCGTCGTATAACGCTGCTGCTGAGCCTGCTGCGACTCTAGGAAATGCTGGAAGTATGAAAACATCTGTGCAGCATCCACTAAACCAGATGGCATCGGCGGCTGGAACTGCGGCTGGTGCTGCTGGTGCTGCTGAAACTGTGGCTGACGAAACTGCACGGGAGGCATGTCTGGGGTAGCTGGAATGGTCCTCCGAATAAGTAGAGGTGCACCCCCAAATGTGGCAGAAGCTCCCACATGAGCTGGAGTAAGGGGAGCTGCAGTCTCCGGGTCCTGGTGAGCTGGACGAGAGGTGGCAGACCTCTCAGTGGTGTCACCTGGACCGAGACGCTGTGATCGTGTCTCCACCATCCTGAAGACAGATCAATAAGGAAGTCAATAACGGTACAAGGATGATAGTATCAAAGGACAATATGAAATAGATTATACAGATTTGAACAATAGTCAGTAGATTCAAATCCATAGAAATTTTCCTAATTTGTGATTGAGTATCCACTCTCTCTAAGCCTATTTCTTAAATCCTATCACAGGCTGTAGTGATACTCTAGTTCGAATACCACTACATAAACAGAACCTGCATGGGCCACCACTAAAAACGGGTCACGACCCACACCCTAGAGTAAGGGCACGAGAAGTGGGTACGTCCAGCCTACGCCGCAGTGTCGGCGGTAGAACGCTGTCCTAGGTTAATCATCTAACAATATAAAGTACCTGTACAGTTTATACTCTCCGAGTGGAGGTGACAAACAGAAACAGCTCAATCACATCTCGGTAGAGAAATGGAAGATAGATAGATAGACAGATGGTAACTCAAAGAGAACAGTACAATAGATGAAATAAACCCAAGTGTCTAGGATAACATAACATCAGAATGTCAACTCATAATACAATAAGTCTAAGAGTCTATACATAACTCAACATCTCCAAATACAACTCAGATGTGAGACAAAATGATAATATAGAAAGACTGCCTAGACTAAACTGGTCTAGACTACTGGAACAACATCCTCAGCTGCAGGTGGATCCTGCTGAGGGTCCACAACATAAGTGTCATCTAGTCCTGCTCCATAATAGGTAGACACCAGGGCCTCCTCCTCATCCTCTGTAATATTTTCAACAGGTCCAATCAGGACGGGAACGAGCACAATACATCTCACGCAGTGCATAGTATGATAGGAGATATAAAGCATACAATAGAGTAAAATACAGGAACTGCTGAAGGAAGATACATGTAGCAAAAGAGATAACTGTAATGAAATATCTACTGTATATAGAGAACTAGCAGTGTCTAGTGAGTCAGAGTAAAATATAGACATGTGAAATAGCATAGGAGATTCATGACTACAGCTAGGAGTGATTCATGACTACAGCTACTGGGGTAATATCCACATGACTATTTCCACTCCCCCATCCCCAATCAATACACAAGGATCCGTTCAGGTTATGTTAAGATTCATGATAAGCCCATAAATGGGAGATTTATGAGAGGCTCTGTGATTCATGAGAGTACATGAGTCACAAGCGATTCGTGAATCTATGAAAGCATAGAGATACATGATGATTCGTGAAACGCACAAACATGCTGTATCTGATGCTTCCGAAGGGGATAACATCTCATAAAAAGATCCATATAGTACCAATCCGTGATAACAATCGTGTCAGCATCAAGTAAAGTAATCTAGAGTAAGAATATAAATCCTGGCAAATATGAAACGGTTAGAGAATGTACTCGCCTGATAACTGAATGTCTGAAGAAGATATACTGACTGAGGAGAGTTGTATGGCTCCTAATCAGAGCAATACAAGTCACAATGTATCCACAATGGTAAAAATAAAGTGTACAATGCATACTACATGATTCTAGGTCAATCTGGTCAAAAGTCAACTCTTGGTCAACTCTAATAGTCAAACTAGGTCACAGGAAGTCATACCAAGTCAAACAAGTCAAATACTAGTCAACATGATCAATCTGGGTCAAGTCTAGGTCAAACTTAGACCAACTAAGGCATTGGTCAAACAAAGACCAGTCAGTAAGGTAATTAGGTCAAACAAAGACCAGTCAGTAAGGTAATTAGGTCAGACTAGTTAAACTAGTCATTTTAGGTTAGTCCTAGTCAAATCTAGGTCAATTAGGTCAACTTGACCTAAGGTTGACTTTGGTCAACCCTTAGTCAACAAGGGTCAACAAGTTGGGTTTTGGGTCATTAGGGTTAGTTGGGTTAGCCTCTAATGCCATAGGCTTGTAACCTATAGGTTTCCTCATAAACCTATATCTATAAGTCATATATATATATATATATATATATATATATATATATATATATATATATATATATATATATATCTATATATATTGATATATGGTCTACCTACTACATATATATATCAATATATGCGAATACTCTATAATAATACAATCACACTCACATATGTATATATCTTACATATATATATATATATATATATATATATATATATATATATATATATATATATATATATATACATACACATAACTATATAGGCCTATAGACTAAGTATACACATATATCATATAGGTACCTATATAGATACCATATATATATATATCATATATATATATACATATATATATATAAAACTTATATATATTACATATATATAGAGAGACATAGAGAGAGGGACGTAGAGTGAGAGAGAGTAAAAGAGAGAGAGACTGAAAGAGAGAGAGTGAGGTCTGGACAGAGAAAAGGGGGGGATGTTCCAGGTTCTGGAACCCAAACCCAGACCCAAACACACACACACACAGCCTACATATAATGTATATATATATATATATATATTTTTTTGTATATACAACTACACATATATATAACCAAATACTCCCAAAATTGACCCACACTCACATATACATATATACTACACATATACATACTAAAATACACTAATACAATGTATAATTTATATCAAAATTAAGTTTGAAATTCATTTTACAAAACTGGAAAATAATACAAAACTGGAAAAATGGACTGTTTAGGTAAATATAGGTAAACTTGATTTCTCATACAAAACCGAGCTAAGGCTCGATTCGAAGGGTTGGTAACTGAGCCCCTAGGTGTCCTCTAGTGTCTAGGTGGCCTGACACGACACCACGACACATTTCGACGTGTCCACGACTCACAAAACCTAATCGGGTAAACCTGATACACACGCACACACACAGTATCGTGCACGCGTGCAACTCACCCTAGGACACGACACAGACACTCTCGTGTCTCATGCACGTGCACGAATGTTCACCTAGGGGTAGGGTACGTGTCCAACACCCTGCACTGTGTCCACGTGTCTCACAGTGTCGACACGAGAGCCGTATCAGTCGTGAAAACACGACTGATACGCGCGAGTTCGACAGCGTCGTGCACGCTGTCACAAGCCTCGTGCTCGTGACACGGGACACGAGACACCACGAAATTGTGTCCACGTGTTCGCCTAAGGATAGGCTTCGTGTCCATGACACTACGAAGTGTCCACGTGTCGTGTACAGTGGACACGACACGCTCAAAGTTAGGTGTCTGTGTGTGTATACTGTGTACTGAACGACCCTTTGAGAGTCGATTTCCGTGTCCGACAGGACACGAGGTCATCCCAAACTTTGGGGATGACCTGTCAGTCATTGCCCCGTGTCGTGTGTCAAGTTTGACGTGTCCAAGTGGCGTGTAGAGTGTATTTGGACACTATGGTAGCAGGGCACATTTTGTGTACTGTGCAGTGTCCAGACAGTAGAAAAACTGAGAGCTGTTATGTCCAAATTTGGACACAACACAAACCAATATGTGCTCAGTGACATGGGGTTAGGTTTAGCTAGGTCTAGGCTAGATTTTGGTTCAAAAAGATTTGGAAAACAGTGAGTAATTTACACTATGACAGAACACAAAATACATTAAATTTCAAATAGGATACGTGTCCGATACGACACCATACAAACCCTAAAAGTCACCAAACCCTACCCATAGCTTAGTTATAACTAATGGCATGCAATTATGAAGAAAAACTAGAAATCTAATATGGTTTAGTCATAAATACCTCCTTGTGTGCAAAGTCTTGAATTTCCACTAAATGAGGGTGTACATCCACTAGCCTCAACTTGTCCTTCCTTGGTGAAACTTGAGTAGCACACTTCCCTAGGCTCCCTTAGATTGTAGGTGACCTAATGGAGAAAACTAGAGGTTCAAAGCTTGTGAAATGAGAAAGTTATGGTCAAAAGAGTGGAAGGGTTCTTGGGTTTTTCTTGGTTTTTGATTTCTATTGAAACTTGTGAAGTTGTCTAAGTGTTTGGTTATATAGGAATGGGGGGTGGCAAGGGGGTGTCTTGGGGCTCTCTTGGCCGGCCACACATGGTCAAGGGGTTGTTCAAGTCTTCTAGGCTAAGAGAAGGACTTATGTGCCATAAAATAGATATTTTGCACAAATTAAGCAAATATCCTTTAAAGGTAAAATTAGATATTTTCATACTTTGACCTAATGAAAATATCTTCCTCTTAGTCATTCTAGGTTAGGAGTTAACTTATAGATTAGGGTAATAGGTTAGGGATTAATAAGTCACTAATCTAAAAGTCCATGAATAGTAAAAATCTCACTAATCCCAAATAATTCCTAGAAAATTACCAAAATACCCCTTAGGCTAAAAATCACAATTTGATGTTCTAAAAGCTTAGGTAGGCTCACATGATCATGTTTAGTCTCTAGGTTAAATAACCTCTATGGTTACACTAAGGTTTATACTAGTAAATCACCAAAGTCATAAGTCATGACTTTAGAAAATAGTTTTAATCAAACTAAAATTTACCAAAAATCATGTCATGACTAAAATACCATTATTAATTAATAAATTAATAAAATTTCAAAAATAACCCATTTTCAGAAAAGTGGGTGTTACACATCTATTCTACTATCCTTCCAAAATCCACTTCAAAGGATGATGTGACTTCTCTTGAGCTGTCCGCCATGTACCACATTCTTAAGGGGATTCCATTTTTTGCCCCTAAGACCATGATTCAGATGATGGGTCATTGTCGTGCAAGAGATAGAAATCTCTCTTACGCGATGATTCTCCCACGTATTTTTCAGCGCTTCGATATCTATCTGTCGACTTGTACTCAGGACCCTGAGCCCAAGTTTCTTCAGTTATCTCGTCGTAGCATGACTGCTTCAGCTCCACCTCCTGCTCCTCCTACTGCACCTCCTCCACCACCTCATCAGTATGCCATGACATTTGAGGGCATACATCAGCATTTATCTGCTTTGCACGTCTCGATGACGGACATGGCTCGCAAGCATGAGTTCCGTGACATCACCCGCTATCAGGCGCTTGCAAACTCCTTAGCTGATCTTCGTTTCGCCCAGACTGGTCATTCAGCCGGTTCCATCCCTAGAGATCCAGCTTTCTCCGGTTACCGCTGTGAGGATGAGGCTATTCATGCCTACTTCCAGCCGGGTAACGCCTATGATTGGTACCGTCCTGACCGTGCTCCATATCGTGATTATGTTGGTGAGTTCTATGCTGGCGCTCCTCCGCATCCTTCTGGCGCTGGTACCTCTAGAGCTGGTACTTCTGGACATGCTGGTCGAGCTGCTGATGATGATGATGAGGATGATGACGAGGAGATGTGACTATATGATTTTGAGTGATATTTTATTGTGCACTTGAAAATGCTCCGACATTCCAAGTTATTATCAGTACTTTTTGATTATTATTAGCACTTTCTAGTTTGCTTCAGTACTCTTTTATTTTCATGGACATGTTTATTATGCCTCAGTTTATGGCATTCCAGTTTATTTTCAGCACTTTATTTCAGTTTCAGTTTATGATAGCACTATTTCTTATATTGCTTCATTCTTTATAACTGCCTGTAAAATTACATGCCTGTGATGATTTTTTTTACAATACATGACTGTGATACTTCTCTTTTATTTCTGCCTTATTTCTTTTATATATGTTTTCTCACTATTTGTTACTTATGCATTTGATTGCGGGGGAGCTTTATCTTTTGCAATTATTTTGCTAAGTGACAAAGGGGAAGAAAATTAAAGATCTAACATTTTTATTGAGATAATACAGGATATGAACAATTCTACTTTTTGATATTTTGAACAAGCTTAATGTTATATCATTCATACTTTGTCAATTATCAAAATGGGGAAGATTGTTGGCCCATTTGGTCATATGGTCAAACCTGATTTTAATAATTGATTAAACTCTCTCTGGATATACAAAGCTAGTCGGAACATCTCGGACTCTTGAACATGATCAAGAATGGCTATCCACTGAATTCAAGACCGAAGATCTGTTTGCCTACTCGAGTCTGTAATTTCTTATGCAATGTATTTTCATTTTATTTGAGTCTAGGAATATGTTGTACACCGAGTCGTACTGGCAAATAGGCTACCCTTAAAATGTTTTTAAAATGACCTCTCAAAAAGGTTTACAAAAAGGTTTTCAAAAATCACCAAAAAGCTTTTTAAAAACCCTAACTAAACCTTGACTAAACCCTGACAGAACTCGGACCGAATTCGGCCAGAGTTCAGCCAGAGTTCGGTTGGTGGCCGTTGTGATTTTGAATCCTTGGAACTTGGTCCTCCTGCAGTTGCGGATTTGACCGAGATTTGCTCATAGAGTTCTGCCCGAATTCTGCCCGAATTCTGTCAGAAGTCTGCCTTTGAAATTTCTATAAATAGAGAAGGATTTCGATCATTTCAACTCACTCATTCACTTTCAATCTTCTCTCTATCTAAAGCTTTCAGTCTTTCAAAGAGTTTTCTAGAGCTTTCAATTTCAGATCCCAAGCCGATTACAATCCTCTAGTCGATTTGCCAGTGCGGTACGGTCTAGAAGTTTCTGAGAGATTGTAATCAGAAGGCTTGATTGAAGAATACCTCTTCACATTTGAAGTTGGACGAGTTCTTCGTATCAAAGCTCGCATTGTAGAAGTTGCAAGGACTTCGTAAGAAAACTTGCAGTTTTTCCAATAGTGGATTCAACTGGTAGCAAGAGTTCTACCTTTTAGTAATTTGTAACAGTATACTGAAAAGCAATGCTTTGAGTATAAGTGGGAGAATGTTAGGTTTGTATACTAAAAGTATCACTTTTGTAGTAACCTTATTTCCTTAAATTTTGAATGAGAATCATATGGGCAAATGTTTGCATATTGTATTTGTTACAAGTGTTAATGCAAATGTCTGATATTCTATATTGTAGATAATATGGTGTGTGGTATCACACAGAAGATCATATTATCAGTTTCCTATGGAGTATATAAATAGTTCACAACCTAGATGGACTTGGACAATCTATTGGAAAGGTTGTAGTGTAATCTGGTATTAGTCTATCTTGACTATAGGTTTACACTAGTACACTTTGTGTGTATTGAACAGGACCACTTGAGGTTGTTCTCTTTGTACTGACTACATAAGTGAACAAATACCTCTGTTATTATGGATACTTGTACTCTTAATCCGGATATAATAACGGATATGTATATACAATGTGTATTACTTTGACTCATAAAAGAGTGAGATTCATTATGGATCAACAACCTCTATGAATTGGGTAATAACATTGTATGTATGATGGACTGTTGATTATAAATGGAATCCATGTCCCGATACATCGGGTTGATGATGTCCTCTTAAGGAGCTCATAATGATTGTCATATAAACCCTGCAGGTGGATTATATCCGACATGACAAATAAAGTTGAGCGGTACTACTTAAGGATAAAAGATGTCGAATCAATATAGTTGTCAGTAACTTAATTTGATCGACGGACATACGATATCTTAACATGGGGAGCCAAACGAGCATATAATAAAAGGAGCCCACAAACATAATTTGGGATTAGGGAGGTAGTGCAACAATAGCTCATTAGTGGACCGAGCTATTGTTAATGGGCCTGGATTGTGTGTTCGGGCTGAACACGGGATATCCAGATCCGTTAGGAGGCCTAACCCTAATTTTTCCTCATGGTCCCTGCCGTAGCCTATATATATCCTCTATTCTCTGGCCGCCAGATTACTGATCAGAAATCTGAAATTTTCTCTAAAATTCGTGATTCACGTAAGGAGAGAAAGAGAGTGCTGCCAAGGAGAAGAAAAAGTTGGGAGATCGTCGCCCACACGACGTCCAACTCGAGGAAGGAATACATGCAGAAGATCTTGGGGTCGTCCGCTCGAGATTGCCAGGAATTACTTGTCTCCTTTCCGTCGCAGGTATAATTCGTGAACCCTAGTTTCCACCTATGAAGGGTTAGAACACGTATTAGATCTGTTTAACTTTCTATCGATCAATACGCACACCAAAGGAAGGGTCCTGGGAATCCCCAGTTCCATCACTACCGACTGGATTAGTCCTCAACAGAGAAAAACCAGTATACATCGCGGTCTTTGCGTTTGCTCTCTTAACTCTGTCTTTACTTTATTTCAGTTGTGATTAATATTCTGTGATTGTGCTGCTAACATTTTTTAATTAGCATTATTCCGCTGCCAACTCTATTCACCCCCCTCTAGAGTATTACGCTTTACTATTTCGTTCCTACAATTTTGTTATGTTCTTTTCTTTCTTTTTCTATCTTTTATTTGTGTGTCCCTTTAGTACTTTATAGATTGCCTTGTGCTATAGTGTGATTAGTGTAGTTAGTAGAAAATCTTGATTAAGACTGCAATATCATACAAGTAATACCATAACCATGCATGTTGTTTCTTTTAATAGAATTATATATTGTATAATTTTAGATAGAACTTTCTTGGAACATGACTATTGGGGTTTGACCATAGTGAAGATTATGATGAATAGGTTATGACTGGCTAAGGGAGAGGAGTGAGGTATTAAATTTCGAGAACAAAATTTTTCTAAGGGGGGTAGGATTGTAACTACCTAATTCCGGGAGGGGTATGTTTGTCATTTCAATAATTGTTTGATAATTATATTAGTGATGGTAATAATTATTATTATATGTATTGGTTGTGTGCTAGCCAATTAGAATTGATCATATGATTAGTTGGTTAGTAGCCTATTTCTTAGACTTGTGTTAGTGGGCCCAATTAGACTTAACATGACACAAGAGCCCTATAATTAGATTGACATGACACTTGGATCAACACTTTATATTAGACTCATTAGTCATTCCATTTGATAAATAGGGAATAGACTAATTTACCAAATTAGGATTGGAAGCTTCCATCTACTAATTAGCCTCTATGACAACTAGGAGGGCATTTTGGACAATCCACCATGCTCATGGAGAGCCTCTCTTGGCCGACCCTATAGAGAGGTAGTGGCACTCTCTCTCTTATTTTTATTGTGCCTATTTCCTAATTTGGTGTTCTTCCCCCAAATTGATCCATCCTTCCATCAATTCATCTCAATTCTACTTTAATTCTTTCCCAATTCTCTTCATTCTTATCACTTGGAGGAGCCTAAGAGCTTGGTGACTAGGAGCACTAGAAGAGGAGCCTATTTGCTAGGAGTTCGTGTCCGAATCGTGTCTATTGGGCTTTGCATTTGAATCCATCTTTCAATAGGCATACATCTCAATTTCTTCTCTAATTAGACTCTAATTTTTCAATTTGACCATTAGGAATCCATCCATGGACTATGACTACATACAGGAGGAAGAATTAGGCTCTAAGGACCTTTTATGTGAAAGTTACGTTATGATTTTTGTCCAATTTAGAAGAATTTTGAGATTGGTGTACCAAGTGTTTGTCATTCGGTAATCTGGATCTATTGACTTATTTTAGTTGTGTGCATCTAGATCCGTTTCCACAACTGGATACGAGTAGGCTGTATCATTATACGGTAGGACAAGGAGTCATTTTGGAGGGTTTTTCTCTCCGATACTTATGACACAATATCCAATTCTCCATGAAACATTGTAATAGCTATAGATTGTTCTAATGAGGCTCTAATCTATATTTTGACATGCTCATGTGATTTGGATAGGTTCGGACAGTTTTTGGTATAGGTATCTTGGGTGGATCGCAAAAGTATCGTAAATTGGTGCCATACTAGAGTGGTTCACACCAAGTGTTTAGTATTAGGCATTTTAGATGTGCGTATCTACATTTATGGATACCTATATGTATGTGTGTGTCATAGGTAGGAGTAATTTAGGGTATCATTTGGGGGAAAGAAGGGGGACATGTATATATGTACCTAGATACATATATGCATGTATGTATATATGCATATCAATAATTAAATGTTTATATATATATATATATATATATATATATATATATATATATATATATATATATATATATATATATATATATATATATATATATATATATAACATATGTATAAATGTACCAAGATACATATATGTTATATGTATTTAGGTACATATATACATATGTTATATACATATGTTAACATATATATACATATATGTTATATATATATATATATATATATATATATATATATACAAGGGTTGTTTCTGTTGCTATTCTTCCTCAGGCCGAGGAGGTGAAGTTCATTATTACATATGGTTTTGGTAAAAAGTGATTATCACGTTTCTTCTTTCTTAGAGGCGTGTTATCATTATAGACTGTAAGCTTGATATCCTCGTGATAACATTATTCATAATGTTTTTGTACAAAAAAAAAATATATATATATATACATATATATATATATATATATATATATATATATAGATAGATATATGTTTGTATATATATAGAGATATGTGTGATGGAGTGTGGTATGGTGAGTAGAAAGGAAGATGGGGCAGTAGCCTAGGAAGTAGAGTCAACAACAATACTTGATGTTTGAAACAGTAGTAGGGATATCAACAGAGCATGCAACAACAGTAGATGAAGTAGGCCTGGGCAGTCTGTTAGCAAGTGTAGGAAGCAATGAGGAAGATGCAGCAGTAACTTCCTGTATTTGAGGAACAAGCAACAGCAGCAGTAATACAAAAGCAGTAATAACAGCATTGCACTTGTATGAGATCAACATCAGTAGAAGCAGTTAGGAATAGGTGCAGTGGCAGAGTAGAAGTGGTCAGTAGCAAGGGCAATAGGTAGTAGTAAATGCAGCAGCAACAACATATAGAGACAACAACAGTGGAAGAGTAGTAGTAGCAGTTTAGTTGTCAGTAGCAAGGGCAGAGATAGTTAGCAAGCAGTAGAGTAGTTGACAATAACTAGATGAAGCAGCAGATAGCCATAGATAAAAGGCAGCAGCAGTTACCTGTGCAAGTATAGTGTAGTTTATAGGTGTCAAGTATCATAGAGATTAGAGTGTCCTAAAGAAAGGGTTGTGTATCAGTTTAATCATGAATTATATCCTATAGAGGAGGGTAATGTGTCAATAGATTATGTTATAAACTAATGTGTAGGTAAGGCTATTGAATGCAAGGGTTTTGAATGAGTGTGTAGGACATACGTCAGAATAAGGTATTGAGTAATAGATAGTGATATAGGGTATAGATATGGGTATCTTGGTATACCCTAGTATCTGGATGCATATGTAATATGGATGCAATAGGGATAGGGCATAGCATGGTATCATAGATAATAGCGTAATTAGACATGTAGGTAGCGAGGGTAATGGGGTATACCTATGTAACATATGGGTACATATGTGTACATGGTATATGTAGGGTATATTGATACATGTGTATGCATAGGGTAATGGGTAGTGTTACGGTATTGAATTATTGAGTTTATATATATATATATATATATATATATATATATATATATATATATATATATATTTTTAATATATAAAATATAAACTCAATAATATTTTATATATATATATATATATATATATATATATATATATATATATATATATTTTAATATATATATATATATATATATATATATATATATATATATATAATATTATTGAGTTTATATTTTATATATATATTTTTTTTATATTATATATATATATATATATATATATATATATATATAATATAAACTCAATATATATATATATATATAAACTACCATGTCATATATTTATGTCAAAGGCGCAAAATGTCGAAGCCTTTACAAGTATGCTTGGAAATAGAAAAGAAATATAAAGAAAAGGAGCTGAGAGGCGATCTCCCGCTCGGGGGCAAAAACCTCAGACAGAACGATCAAGTCATTTATTCAGGGAGTTCTAAAACCCCTCCCTAACGTGCTTGCAGAGTCTTCTAACTTTGTGAATCTGTTTGAGAACCTCGTTGATCAATTGATTGGAGGTATACTGGTGCCCTTCATATCTGTGCTTATTGCGATTCTTCCAAATGACCCACGTGACAGCAGCGGCGACGATCTGATGGTCGTGCGAGGCTTGGACCCAGGTGGCTTAAAGATTATGGAAGCCCCTAATGTCCTAGTTCGAGAGGCAATAGTTAGAGTACTTGGTCTACACTTCCAAAGTCAGGTCTCCCAACGAGAGAATGTGCTCGACAGTTTCGGGTTGTCGCTCCGAGCAGTAATGACACGCGGAAGCTAGGCTGAAGCCTAAGGTGGTGAAAACATCGTCGGTGGGAAGTTTCTTTCGAAACACTCTCCAGATCAGGAAGGACCACTTCTTGGGGATGTAAGATTGATCAGGAAGGACCACTTTCTTGTATCTAGTGTGTGTGTGTGTGTGTGTGTGTGTCTATATATATATATATATATATATATATATATATATATAGGTTACCTAGTATCCCTATTCTATGTGGTTATGACCATAGAACCTACAAACCCAGACAATGACTAGTTTGACCTAGTTTAGCAAGGTATGACCTAGTTTGACTTTAGTGACCTAGAATTGACCTAGAAATCATATTTCATATTAGATATCAGTGATTATCACTCCAAAACACCAATTAACATTAATATTTCATATTTAGGTCTTTGAGGCAATGTTTCGGATAAAGTTTGATACTTCACCATGATTTCAGGTAAGTACATTCTCTGATAATTTTTTGTTTATGATATCTTCTATGTTTCATTATCTTGTATAGATATCCTCGATTTTATGGTTAAACGGATTGGTACTTTTGGATTCCTCATGAGATGTTATTCCTTGTGTATCTTGGTATACCTTGTGCAAGCCTTGTTGTTATTTTTGTACTTGTATGGAAACTAATTTATGAGAGGATTAGATACCTTCTCCTAGAATCATGTATCATAATATACCATGGTTGGTTCCACTATACCAGTCAAGGACGGGGAGTATTAGCGTTGATATGTGATCATACCCTCCTTGTATCAAGTTTTGTTCCTTGAATAGAGTTAAACATACACCGCAAGTATGATAAACCAGGCCATTATCCTTGTATCAAGTTCCCAAACCGATCACATATTGAAACTAGTGCTCACTCACGTAGATAGTTATTTTCTGACTCTTGTACATGATATTTCTTGCTCTTGTATTTACTTACAGCATTTACATATGTTGTTATATTCATGTTTTATTATCTTCTATATTCTCCCTATTTTCTGTTATATTGTATATATCATTTACTGGAACTATTATTAGAGGTGTGCTTCGCTCCAATCCCGACTGGATATATTTTTCATATGATTTAGAGGATGGTGCCCTATCCACTACGGACCTCAGGATGTAGTAGGAGTAGATCAAGAGACTTTGGCTCAGGAGGCACTAGCTCTAGCTATAGAGACACAAGTAGCGACTCAGCTAGATTAACTATTAGCATTGGATTTGTCTCTAGGTTATGATATATTAGGATGTTATTATTTTTTTTGAAAATTATGGTATATTGATATAGGTAGACTCATAGACTCTGGATAAGGACTTGAGTTATGTTTATGCTTCTAGAATTCTCTTGGATTATCATTTTATCTTTTTTATGTCATTATCGTGCCATTTATCTTCCGTATAGTTTGTTGTGATTGATTATGAGTATTATCATTATATTGTCCCCATTTTGGAGTTGAGATATCATTTACAGGTTATGATATATTATTCATTAGATGTATTATATAGTAAAGTAGACCTAGACAGCATTCTATCGTCGATGTTGTGACGTAGGCTGGATGTACCCACGTCCTCCTGTCCTTACATTGGGTAAAGGTCACGACAAGGAGGACTGCACCTCCCGCTTGGTTAGGTCAGCCAAGGCTAAAGAAGCTTGACGGAACTGTAGCACCTTTCGGTTGTAGACGAAAGTCAGGGACAGACAGTCGAGGCTTGCGGTAAGGCTGATTGTTAGAGACTTTATTTTTGGCCGTGTTATTGATGTCGACAGGATCCTAGTAGTGTAGGAGGTATTACGTATGGCAGCTAGCGTCGACGTGACGGTTGAGGTGCTGGAGACGATAAAAGATGCAAAATAGCTTGGGAGATCGAAGATCATTAGCATGGGGGAGTAGGAACTCTGTCACGAGACGACAGACATGGAGTCCAATTGAGGATCCATGGGGTCAACACCTCTCATCAGACTAGAGGGGAAGATTATTGTAATCCAGTCTGGATTTGGTAACAACATATTTGTGAAACTCAAATATGGTTAAATATTTGATTTGGTTTGATATAGATGTAATAATTGTTGTTGGAGTAGATATACTAGGATTCTTATTTTAGGGTTTCTACTTAAAAATCCTATTATGATCTAAAATAGAATGTTGATAGAATATTTTAGGTATAATAGGATTCCTATTTAATTTCTATTTAGAAAATCCTATTTTAACATAGAATATAATTTTCTCATCCACATAAGGTCTAAAAGAAAGTTTGTACTTCTCTTAGAGCTTTGCCATACAAGGCAGAAGAAAGGAGGAGATATGATCGAGGAGTCGTCAACTTCGGTTAAAAAAATTTCTACGGGTTAGTGAGTGACTTTATTATAATCTCTGTTATTTCTTCTTGAGTGTGGTAAGGGGGTTTAACCAATTAGGGCCAAGGGTTCAATATTATATTTATTAATCTAGTAATTTTACTTGAGTTATATAGATTAGAATTTGTCCAGGTGACATAGTTCTTAGAGTCTAGTCTAGATTTGGTAATAGCATATTTATGGATTCCAAATCTGATTAAATATATAATTTAATTTGATTTGGATGTCTATAACCAGTGCTGGGTTATTTTAGATGTAATATGATTCTTACTTAAGGGTTTCCTATTTAGGAGATCATATTATAATCTAAAATAGGATGTTGATGGCCTATTTTAGGTGTAATAGGATTCTCATTTAAGGGCTTCCTATTTAGGAAATAGTATTATGACCTAAAATAGAATTTTTTTTATCCTATATATATGAGATGAGGGTGGAGGAACAAAGCATAGCACAAAGTTGAGATTCGCGGTGCTCATCTACAGGATATCTAAAAAAAAGTCCGCACTTTGCTCTTAGGACTTTACCATTCAAGATAAAAGAAAAAAAAGATATAATGAATGACTCTTCAACTTCGGTTAGGGAGATTGCTATGGTTTGTGAGCAATTTTAATTATAATCTCTTTCTTTTCTTCTTGAGTATGGTGAGGGGGTTGAACCTATTAGCGCAAAAGGTTCAACATTGGTTTTGCTAGTCTTGTAATTTCATCTGAGTTATAGAGATTGGAATTTGTTTAGGTGACATAGTCTTTGCCATATACTTATCTTTATATGAGCGTGATGTCCATTAGACGAGGGTTGGTTATTTTAGGTGGGTTGCCCTAAGTTTTTGCTGCGGCAACGTCTCAGACACGGTATTAGGCGTGTCTGATTCCCAATATCTCGTATCACAACTTTTTGGATTCTAGCAACCATGTCTACGAAGAAGATAAACACTCATATAATCACCCTCACAGTAGGAAATTGGACGATTTGGAAGCCAAGGATGGAGGATCTACTCTGGTGCAAGGACTTGTAGGAACGAAATGTACAGCACTATACTTTAGATAGGTGAATAGATTAGGCAACAAAAATTAGCTATAAAGAATTGTTAGCAGCAAGATCAGAAAATATATCATATATATATAAATGCAAAAGTAGAGAGCAGAGAGCAAACGCAGACACAAGGATGTATACTGGATTCCCTCTTATGAGGACTATTCCAGTCGGAAGAACTGTAGCTTCCAGTTGAAATCCACTATGGGAAAATGCTGCAAGTTTTCATGCGAAGTTCTTATAACTGCTACAACGCGAGCTTTGATCCGAAGTACTTGACCAACTTCAATTGTGAAGTGTCTTTCTTCAATCAAGCCTCTGATTACAATGACTTTGAAACTTCTAGAATATCTCGTACTGGCAAATCGATTAGAGGATTGTAACTGGCTTAGGATTTGAAAATGAAAAGCTTAGAACACTTTAGAATACCATAGTAGGATTAGAGAGAAGAGAAGAGAGAGGTGAGTTGAAATGATATAGTATCTTCTCTATTTATAGGTTTTCCAAAGGCAGAATTATGGCAAAATTCTTTGAGACAATCTCGACAAATAGTCGTTGCTTCCGTAACTGCGAGGAGTCCATGTTCAAAATCCAACGGCCCCCCAAACGAACTCAGGGAAAATTCAGGCCAAACTCGGGCCAAATTCTCTTTGTGTCCAGAGTAGATTTTTTGGGGTTTTGCAAGCCAGATTTTGGGCTTTTTGAAAAGTCAAGCAGTTAGGAGCTTTTTGTAAATAGGCTATTTTTAAAACAAATGATATTTTGAAAACATTTTGGGGTAGCCTATTTGACAGTACGACCTTGTGTACATCGTATTCCTAGACTCAATAAATTGTAAAAATTATATTGATAAAGGAAATACTGACTCAATGGCAAAACGGCTTCATGTCTTGAACGGTAGCAGTAGCAGTTCTCATTAGTCGTCTAAGTAGCCCTTATATCGAGACAGGGTTAGATCAATTATTAAAATCATATTTGACCATGACCAATGGGCCAACAATCTCCCCCATTTTGATAATTAACAAGCCTTGACCGATATAACATCTTGATCTTGATTTGACAAAAATATAAAATTTGTAGTATTTATTAGTCTGTGTACTTGTATTGTATTTTCTTCTCTTAAAAAAATTTGTATCCTGCAATAGATGTTAGATCCTTCTTCTCCCCCATTGTCACTTAGCAAAATAATTGCAAAGAGAGAAGCTCCCTCGCAATTCATGCTTAAGAAACGAATGTTGAAGAAATATAAAAAATATAGATAGAATAACATATTTTTTACAGGCAGTACTATGAAGAAAGCATAAACTAAGATAATGCTACACATATAATAAAAGAGAGAATGCGTACAAATAATAAGAGAGAGAACAATACACATTGAAATAGTAAATGCAAACTAATAAGAGTTTGAAAAATGTAACAACTCAGCAGACAGTCACAATGCTAATAAAATAAAAGATAAAGTACTATCTTGGAATGTCGGAGCATTTTCAAGCATACATGACAAACTATAGTCTAATCAGATAATATCTAGACAAAGTACAATGACGTCTAGATCAAAATTCTCAGTAGCTAAACAGAGTCATCATCGTCATCGTGATCAGCAAAGCCACCATATCCAGAAGGACCAGCTCCAGAAGTGCCAGCTCCATGAGAAGGGTATGGAGTTGCAGCAGAACCACGATACCAGTCATAAGCATTACCGGGCTCAAAGAAGTGACAAACTGCCTCATCCTCATAGCGGTAGCCAGAGACAATGAGATCTCCTGGAAGAGAACTGGCATACAAACAAGTCTAGGCGAAACGCAGATCCGCAAAAAAGTTTGCCAGGGATTGAAACCGACTAGCATCTTGGAACTCGTGTTGCCTCAATATGTCAGTCACAAACTCTCGTAAAGAGTTGTGCTCATCCAGCTGAGCACGTCGCATATCAGATAGGTGCTGATGAATACCCTTACAAGACATAGGATAATCCTGAGGAGGTGGAGGTGGTGCTGTAGCAGGAGGAACAGCTATGCTATGATGAGATAGATGAAGATACTTGGGCTCAGAGTCACGAGCACAAGTGGATAAATCAATGTCAAAGAGCTGAAAGATGATTGGAAGAATCATTGGGTAAGCAAGGTTCCTGTGCCTTTCACGACAATGACCCATCATCTGAATAATCGTCTTGGGAACAGAAAATGGAATCCCCTTACGAACATGATATAAAGTAGACATTTCAAGGGTGGCCACATCGTCCTTGGAAGTAGATTTGGGCAAGATAGTAGAGTAGACGATGAGATACAATTCATAGAAAAAATAAGTTCAAATGTGCAACTTTGAACTTTCTAGAACGAACTCGATCAGAAGAACAAAGTTCATTCTTGAAACTGTTTAAAGTTGTGTCTCCTAGAAATTCAAATTCAGTAATATAATCTAGCGGAGCACCTTCATTTGGAATATCAAGGATTTTTGCTAGTTCGGCATCATTGAATTGAATGTCAATTCCAGCAATACGACTCTTAACAGTGAAACTGTCAAGGGTGAAATTGAAATAAAATAAACGAATAGCATTAGTTGCAATAGGATATGGATGACTGACATGGTTGTGCAATCTTAATGCTTCAAAATAAGTTCTATGGGATAGAAAGATAGTCCATTTGTTCGGTGCGCCGATGCGTATGTTGTGAATAGAGAAATTTGTATACCATAATAGGGATTGGTCATGAGTTTCGAAGAAAAAGTCATTTAATGCCCGTCGTCCGATTGGATCGACAAAAAGAGCGATCCTTGGATAGGATCCGAAGACGAGACTTCTTCGCCAGCCGTCTTCTTTCTCTTGAAGGGGTTATTGATTCTAGGTGTAATTTCTAAAAATATATAGAAATCTATGAAATTAAAATAGAGAGAAGGAGGAAGTTATACCTTCTAAAATTTGAGTACGTGGAAGAGAACGAGATTTCATGCACGAATCCAAAATTTGGATTAAAAAATTCAAAAGATTTGAAAGAAATCAAATAAAGAAAAACTAGGGTTTGGAGCTCTCGGGCATGGTTGTTGCTCTATTTGGAGGAGAAGAGGGTGATGAATTGGAAGGGTCATATTAAAATATGACTTAAAAGTACCCGACACCAATAGAACTCGGGCTAAATTCGGTACGAGTTCGCCTGGGTTCTGTTGAGGTAATTTTATACAAAAATAAAATACAATGCCACTTTGTATTCATCAATCATTTTCAATTATTTAATTCCAAGTTTAATTATTTTAAATTTCAATTAATATAATTAATATTATTTTATGAATTAAATTTTCTTACACAACGACTGTCTCAGATTAGCTGTAGGGGTACTGTCCCAGCTAATGGAGGTTCACAGGAAAATGATTAAGTACTGTTTCGCTTTGACCTTAGTCGTGGTGACAGACATTCCTTTTATAGGCTTGTCTCGAAAACTGTTTTTGTACATTGAAAAATAATTAATAAAATAAAATTGAGTAATATTATTAACATCTAAAATTCCTAATTCTTAACGTAAATAATTAAAACGAACTTTCGCTAATGGTTTTGTAAATAAGTCAGCCAATTGGTTCTCTATGTCTACATATTCAAGGTTTATATCTCTATTTGTTTGATGGTCTCTAAGAAAATGATGTCGAATCTCAATATACTTAATACGAGAATGACATACAGGATTCTAAGTGTCACGCCCCGCTCCCGTAAGAGCGATCGTCCTCGCTAAGGCGTGATGCCGCACGGGCCTAGGTTGCGCCCGTACAAGGCCAAGTCTAGAAACGGCCGATTTGAGCTAGGCCACATAGTCGCACAGAGTGTCCCCATTTACAGTAAAAAGTAAATGAACACAGTTTGAAGCGAATTCATACTCTTTATTGATATTCAAGAAGTTTACAAGTGGCGCTAGGCCGAGTTTACAAGTCACTCAAGCTCTCTCTCTGAAACATAAAAGGCGTGCCAAGTGGCTTACAACATGGAATGATTCATGGCGATATTCCGATACATTATGTCCTGTATATGGTGCATCAGCTCCTTGCAACGCTCCAAGGCTCGAGAGATAGCTCCGCGCCTTAGCACGTTCGAGGAAAGCTCCGCACCCGATGACGTCTCCTGCATCCTGCAAGCAGATTGTAGGATTATCAGTACATTGTTATACACTGGTGGGGAGGCAAGCTCGCCCACAATGCTATCATTACCAAACATGTTCTATTTACTTTCGTGCATCGTCTATCATTCATTGTCTTTCTAATCTTGTCTTAGGATCAGTTTTATGGCATATCCAAACCTATCTCGTGTTGCCGAATTCGAGTGTCGCATGAAAATACATGCACGACTTACCCATACTTACCGTCCGGCCTTCCCTGTCCAACGTAAATCAATTTAGTCAACAATTCACATGTAGTAAATTTAACGTGATTCATGTAAACATTCAATGTTACGGGCATGTCCCTGCCTCGGGTCCTAGCACGTCGTAGACATGTTCTAGCACGTCGTTGGCATGTTCAGAGTGTTACATTTCGAGCATGTTCAAGTGTTCAATTTCGAGCATGTTCAAGTGTTATATTTCGAGCACGTTCAGGATGTTACATTTCAAGCATGTTCAAGTGTAACATTTCAAGCACGTTCAGGATGTTACATTTCAAGCATGCTCAGGATATTATATTTCCAGCATGTTCAAGACGTCACATTTCAAGCATGTTCAGGAGGCACTTCATTTAGTTAAGTTAGACTACTTATTTCAATACAAGAACTTTCACGTGGATTGCCACCAGCATAGTCCACTTAATCTACATGTATGGGTCGTTGGCTTTACAAGCCATTTTGGATATATCACTTGGGCATTCTCACCTATCGAAGCGTGATGGCTGGTACACCTTGATAGTCTCTTGAAAAGCCTGGTCTTACGTCTCCTTGAGTAGCCGAGCCCCCTTTCAAAGCAGCCCGTAAGCCCCATGTCTCATTCCGCCTAGGCCGGCCACGGTATTCCCTTATCGCCCATGCCGCAGAATCCTTCCTCATGATGGCCACGGTATTCCTCCCATTGCCCGTGCCATTTTTCTACGACCATTTCGTATTTTACTTGTCATTTAACATAACGGCTGTCTTGAGCCATAATGCGTTATCGACCAGGTTGGCGTCCGTGCAGCACGGGTAGCGAGCCCCGTTGCACGTGCCCGTCATACTTGTCGCTAACGTCTTTTATGTCTTATCTTTTATTCACTCTTTTATTTCTTTCTTTCACTTGTTCTTTCATTCATTCATTTTTTCACGTATTCATTCATTCATTCGTTGATTCATTCATTCATTCATTCATACATTATGCAACTCCCCGTGCGGGAGTCGCCTTGGCGACCCATCGGTCCAGAAGTCTTTCAATGTTGCTATACTCTACTCGGAACGACTATGTCGATAGTCTTCCATTTCATTATTGTAACTCATTCATTGTTTCATTGTTGAACGCGTAAGGGACTTGAACGTAAGCTTGTGCCTTCGCACGATCGTGGAGCGCAGTGCGAGAGTTTCTATAATTGTCGAGTTCTTTTCTATGTTCTAAACAAACATACAAGGTGGGATTATTCCCTTAGCTAGGTGCGTTGAGTCATTTATTAGCATGCACGGTGTTATCGCCTAGCGATTCTAGCATTAGTGTCCGTATTGTTATGTGTCTAGGCTAAGCAAGACAGGTTCATCGGAGCCACCCACCTTAGCGATGTTCGCATCGACCAAGTGATACTCCGAGCGTGCCTTGAAAGTCTAAGTCTGGATTCATCTTGACGGGCCAATGTAAGCCTTGCATCGATTCTTTATCAGGTCGATGCCAACTCTTCGGGTCGACGGCTCGTTTGAGTCGTTACACTTGCCGTTTGAATCGACGTTCCGCTAGGGCGGAGCGGGTCATTACATAATACACCACTTAAAATAAGTCTCGTCCTCGAGACTTCCTGAGTGCGGGTCATCCTACCATTCCTTAACTCGTGTCGTGTACGTATCTTAACCAATTTCTATCGAATGGCTTTACCGTTCGATGGCATCGAACTATACTCGATACCTTCTAAGTTTCGTGTCGCATACGTTTGGTAAATTTTATTGGATGACTGTCCATTCATTTTAGACTTGATGGTACTTATTCAATCGTCATGTTTCTTCGACTTGGTTGGTATTTTGTCGTGTCATGGGACCGAAATGGTCGCACGAGGCACGTTGTAATTCGTCAAATGCGAGGGTCGCAGGCTGAGGCAAACTCACTTTCGTTTATCTCGGTCATCGAGATGACCCGATTCGCTTCTCAAGCGTTCGTGTCCATGAAATCAGTATAATTTCTTCTTAGCGGGGTCGACCAAGTCTAAGTAATTTCCGTCCGATTCAAGACCAAGTATTGCACTATCGTCGAGCATATCTTCCTATCAATGGTTCAATTCGTTATACCAACTTTTACTTGGACGATATCGATTCCATACCATTCACTTGTTTAGGGCTAATCTCGTCGTCGTTTACGTACACTGCCTACACGTTTCTTTGATTCTGAGCCATGCTCGCACTAGTATCTTTCCTTTCTTTTACCACGATCTCAATCCCCGATACTTTCTATTCCTCGAGTCTCGTTTGGAATTCAACGTGTCACTTGGTTGGATCGTGCACGCATTCCAAGCGTCCCCAAAATACATGCATTCACCAAACCGTGTGATAGAGAATTTATCATTCTCACTCGAGTCGTATCGTGTACATACTCCGGCATTCCTGAAATATATGCATGTCAGCCGAGTCTCGTGAGCAGGGTTTTCCTATATTCGTGATTCATGCTATCCATCCATGCCAATCCTCAAGATCAATCTTTCGATTGCTAATACTTGAAACAGGGGCGTCTCGCCTAACCGCTAGGCCATTTTGCAAGGCTAAGTCAATGTCAGGATTGGAATCATAGTTCCCCAACAATAATGCCAACACTGACCCCAATCCTAGGGTCAAACCAAAGTCGGTAGTACGGGGTTTTCTATCCGATCTTGCGTCACTCAGATTTCTAAACATCGAGCACGATCACCTATTCGCATCACTGCGTTCGTTACGTACTTTCAAATCTAATTCAAATTATCAGTTCTAACCAATTCATGTATTCGATCATGAGGTCGTCAAGCTTTGACAATATGTTGCGTCCCAATCTCACGCGAGTCCGATTATCCACGGTGGTTCATGAATCACCATATAACGCTCCCACAGAATAATCATTCTCATCGGGGCGTAACTCTTGTTTAAGTTTAGACTAACTCATTCTCGACACGCGGATTGGACCTACGCAATCCTCAAGCTCAATTATCAAGCACACCAAGTTATTCTCAAGTTTACCTTCGCATCAAACCACAAGTCGAAGCACACAAATTGCCACGCCATGCTAGTTCAATCACCCCCGCTGTATGAATCACCATATCAGCGCTCACGCGGAGTGATCGCCCTAATCGGCGCGATGCATGTGCGAGGCTGGAGTTGTGCTCGTATAAGACAAGAATGTCGACGTTGGGGTTATCGTCGAAGCAATCCAAATATTTCATTTTCATCCAAGCTGAGATCTCTATTCGATAGTCCGACCGTCATTCATTTAACCAGAAAATCCTCGAGCCACGTCTATATTTTCCTCGACACGTTTCAATATCCCGAGTATAGCATCCATCGGAACAATGACATTTGTACGATCGTCATTCGCCGAGTCAGAGTATCCCGAGTTATCGCATATCGATCTTTGATATGCCTCAATATCATCGACGATATGCGTAACCTGACGATCTTCCTTTGCAACCAATTTCGAGTCGTACGACTGATACTATCATCCGAACTGGATATTTTATAATTTTCTCGATATTCAAGATCAAGTTCGATCACTATTCCTCAATCTCGTTTCAAGATCGTTGTTCAAAACTCAAGTCATATTTTATTAGAATCAATCCGAAATCGTACGTACGATCCTCTAAGTTTCCTCGATCAAGACTATTTATTATTCTGAATCATTTTCTAACACACGTTGCCCATTGACAAGTTGTCCGAACGACATCCTGTTCGGGACATTCGAAGTCACGACCAACTAAGCGTGACGCGTTCTAAGGCTTTACGCGATACCATCGCTTGCCGACATACTCGATCAATCCGTAAATCCTTTAGTCTTGTTCGAACAATTTCTATAACGTCCATACACCACTCAGGGTTCGAGCCACTCGACTAATCGTCGACACCCATTCTTATTCTTCTTCGGACCTATCACATACACCACTCGGGTTCAAGTCACTCTATCAATCCTCAAAAGATCATTTGATTCCCAATCGACATGTTCAATCGTGCATTTGCCCGTTCCTCACAGTCTAAATCAATCTTCCATGCACGCCTAAGCGTGAACTCGATAGCGTTCCTATCGATATACACTAAGTGAAGCTTCGTTCCCGATCGAGCGATACTTGATATCGCTCGCAACTCGATTGCACCAAAAGTCGAGGTGTGCGACACGCGGACTAAGTTGTGCCGCATAACCATCTCGTGCGGACTATATTCCGAGTTTGCACGCTCAATTGCTAGGGTCATCGTAGGACTAGTTGGGCATGCACGCGACATGTTAACTTTAGCACGTGTTTTCATTCAAGACAAGTTAACACCGTTCGACACAAAGGCCTACCGATGCATTCGGCGATAGCCTACCAATGCGTTCGATTGAATGCCTGAACGAGCTTTTGAAAATATTAGACTTATTGTATGGAACATCCCAAGGCACAATGAGAGAGAGCGTACACTTCTTTTTCCAACTACGAGCTTTCAAAACTAAAAAATCGACGTAAAGTCCAAGGACGTAAAGTCGTGCTCTGATACCAACCTGTCACGCCCCGCTCCTGTAGGAGCAATCATCCTCACTAAGGCGTGATGTCGCACGGGCCTAGTTTGCGCCCGTACAAGGCCAAGTCCAGGAACGGCCGATTTGAGCTAGGCCACATAGTCGCACAGAGTGTCTCCATTTGCAGCGAAAAGTAAATGAACACAGTTTGAAGCGAATTCAAACTCTTTATTGATATTCAAGAAGTTTACAAGCGGTGCTAGGCCGAGTTTACAAGTCACTCATGCTCTCTCTCTGAAACATAAAAGGCGTGCCAAGTGGCTTACAACATGGAATAATTCATGGCGATATTCCGATACATTATGTACTGTATATGGCGCATCAGCTCCTTGCAACGCTCCAAGGCTCGAGAGATAGCTCCGCGCCTTAGCACGTTCGAGGAAAGCTCCGCACCCGATGACGTCTCCTGCATCCTGCAAGCAGATTGTGGGGTTATCAGTACATTGTTATGCACTGGTGGGGAGGCTAGCTCGCCCACAATGCTATCATTACCAAACACGTTCTATTTACTTTTGTGTACCGTCTATCATTCATTGTCTTTCTAATCTTGCCTTAGGATCAGTTTCATGGCATATCCAAACCTATCTCGTGTTGCCGAATTCGAGTGTCGCATGAAAATACATGCACGACTTACCCATAATTACCGTCCGGCCTTCCCTGTCCAACGTAAATCAAGTTAGTCAACAATTCACATGTAGTAAATTTAACGTGATTCATGTAAACAATCAATGTTAAGGGCGTGTCCCTGCCTCGGGTCCTAGTACGTCGTAGGCATGTTCTAGCACGTTGTAGGCATGTTCAGAGTGTTATATTTCGAGCATGTTCAAGTGTTATATTTCGAGCATGTTCAAGTGTTACATTTCGAGCACGTTCAGGATGTTACATTTCAAGCATGTTTAAGTGTTACATTTCGAGCACGTTCAGGATGTTATATTTCAAGCATGTTCAGGATGTTATATTTCCAGCATGTTCAAGACGTTACATTTCAAGCATGTTCAGGAGGCACTTCATTTAGTTAAGTTAGACTACTTGTTTCAATGCAAGAACTTGCACGTGGATTGCCACCAGCATAGTCCACTTAATCTACATGCATGGGTCGCTGGCTTTACAAGCCATTTTGGACATATCACTTGGGCATTCTCACTTATCGAAGCGTGATGGCTGGTACACCTTGATAGTCGCTTGAAATGCCTGGCCTTATGTCTCTTTGAGTGGCCGAGCCCCCACTCAAAGTAGCCCGTAAGTCCCATGTCTGATTCCGCCTAGGCCGGCCACGGTATTCTCCCCAATCGCCCATGCCGCAAAATCCTTCCTCATAACGGCCACGGTATTCCCTCCCCCCATCGCCCGTGCCGTTTGTCCACGACCATTTCGTATTTTACTTGTTATTTAACATAACGGCTGTCTTGAGCCATAATGCGTTATCGACCAGGTTGGCGTCCGTGCAGCGCAGGTAGCTAGTCCCGTTGCACGTGCCCGTCATACATGTCGCTAACGTCTTTCATGTCTTATCTTTTATTCAATCAATCATTTTTTTTTCACTTGTTCGTTCATTCATTCATTTTTTCACGTATTTATTCATTCATTCGTTGATTCATTCATTCATTCATTCATACATTATGCAACTCCCCATGCGGGAGTCGCCTTGGCGACCCGTCGGTCCCGAAGTCTTTCACTGTTGCTATACTTTACTCGAAACGACTATGTCGATAGTCTTCCGTTTTATTGTTGTAACCCATTCATTGTTTTATTGCTGAACGCGTAAGGGACTTGAACATAAGCTTGTGCCTTAGCACGAGCGTGGAGCGCGGTGCAAAAGTTTCTATAATTGTCGAGTTCTTTTTTATGTTCTAAACAAGCATACAAGGTGGGATTATTCCCTTAGCTAGGTGCGTTGAGTCATTTATTAGCATACACGGTGTTATCGCCTAGCGATTCTAGCATTAGTGTCCGTATTGTTATGTGTCTAGGCTAAGCAAAGACAGGTTCATCGGAGCCACCCACCTTAGCGATGTTCGTATCGACTGAGCGATACTCCGAGCGCGCTTTGAATGTCTAAGTCTGGATTCATCTTGACGGGCCAATGTAAGCCTTGCATCGATTCTTCATCAGGTCGATGCCAACTCTTCGGGTCGACGGCTCGTTTGAGTCGTTACATTTGCCGTTTGAATCGACGTTTCGCAAGGGCGGAGCGGGTCATTACACTAAGTCAGATTAGTAGTACTAGTGTTGCCACAGAAAATACGTATGTGTGAATACAGTAAACCAAAGTCTTCTAAGGTTTGCTTCATCCACAAAATTTGTGCACAACAACGTTCTGCAGCGATATACTCAGCCTCAGTAGTTGATAATGCGACAGAGTTTTGCTTCTTGCTAAATCAAGAGACTAGAGCCTTACCCAGGTAATGACACGTGCCGCTAATACTTTTTCTATCTACTTTGCATCCTGCAAATTAAAAAAGCATCTGAGTAACCAATTAGGTCAAATGACATGGTTTTGGGATACCATAAGCCGACAGAAGAACTGTCTTTAAGGTATCGAAAGATACACTTAACTGCACACAGGTGTGATTCCATAGTGTTAGCTTGAAAATGTGCACACAAGCAAACATTAAATATTATTATCAGGGCGGCTAGCAGTTAAATAAAGTAAACTACCAATCATACCTCGATATTTATGTATGTCGACCGGTTTGCCTTATTCATTAATATCAAGCTTGGTTGAAGTTGCCATTGGAGTGCTAAGAGGTTTAACGGTTTCCAGATAGAACTTCTTTAGTACATCTTTTGTGTACTTGTCTTGATTAATGAACTTTCCATTGTTGGTTTGTTTGATTTGCAGTCCAAGAAAGAATTTGAGTTCTTCCATCATGCTCATCTCAAACACATTCTGCATACACTTTGAAAATTCTTGACAAAGAGACTCATCAGTAGATCCAAAGATAATATCATCAACATAAATCTGAATTAAAAGAAGATTTCCATTTAAACATTTTATAAACAGTGTAGTATCAATCTTCCCTTTTGTAAAATCGTCATCAAATAGAAAAGAGCTTAAATGATCGTACCAAGCACGAGGGGCCTGTTTCCAATCGTATAAGGCTTTCATCAACTTGAAAACATAATCAAGGTTTTTGAAATCAGTAAATCCTGGAGGTTTAGCTACATAAACTTCTTCTTTTATAAAACCGTTAAGAAATGCACATTTTACGTCCATTTGAAAGAGTTTGAAATTATGAAAACATGCAAATGCACATAACATTCAAATGGATTCTAATCTCGCAACTGGGACATAAGTCTCATCGTAGTCGATACCTTCCTCTTGGTTGTATCCTTGAGCTATGAGTCGGGCCTTGTTACGAGTGACTAAACCATTCTCATTGAGTTTATTTCGGAATACCCAGCGGATGCCAATGACCGAATGATTAATGGGCTTGGGAACAAGTTTTCGAACTTGATTCTGTTCAAATTGGTTTAATTCCTCATATATAGCATCTAACCAAAAATTATCGCTACATGCTTCTTCAATAGTTTTAGGTTCTAGCTGTGAAATAAATGCAACATAGGAAACTATGTCTCAGTTAGAGGAACGAGTATTTACACCCCTGGTAATCTCACATATTACTAAGTCCTTGATATGGTCAGCCATAAATTTCATTCATTTTGGCAAACTCTCAAGGTAGCTAGTTCCGACTTCTGGTTCTGTACGTGCACTGCTTGGTGGTTCAGCAGGTGTTGTGCTCGGTGTACTGACGTCTTCATCATCATCATCGAATGTCTTTTGATTCGGTTCATCAAAAGTGACATTCATTGACTCTTCGATGATCATAGTCCTTTTTGTTGAAGATTCGATACCCTTTGCTTTTGGTCCCATAACCTAAAAATATACCTTCATCGACCTTTTCGTCAAACTTTCCCAAATTATCTTTAGTATTAAAAATGAAACATTTGCATCCAAAGATTTTAAAATAGGAAACTGTGGGTTTTCTATCAAACCATAACTCATAGGGAGTCATCTTTGATTTAGGTCGAATTAGAACATTATTAAGAACATAACAAGCTGTATTGACAACTTCAGCCCAAAATTATTTAGGAAGCTAAACTAGTTTAACATTACTCTAGCCATTTCAGATAGATGCTCTTGCGTTCCATAACTCAATTTTGTTGTGGAGTCCTAGGACAGGAGAACTCATGCAGATAAACGTGTGTGTCACAAAATTGCTCAAACTCTGCATTCTCAAATTCGCCGCCATGATCACTTCGATTATAAGTGATCATGAATCCTTTCTTATTTTGAACTTTCTTGCAGAAGGAAATGAATTCAGATAATGCATCATGCGTGCAAGAAAATATACCCACAAGTATCTAGAGAAATCATCTACTATTACAAATGCATATAACTTTAGAGGGGGGTGAATAGAGTAGGCAGTGAAAAATTAGCTATAAAAAATTGTTAGCAGCAAGATCACAAAATATATCACAAATATGTAAATGCAAAAGTAGAGAGCAGAGAGCAAAGGCGAACACAAGGATGTATACTGGTTTTCCTCTTGTGAGGACTAGTCCAGTCGGAAGAACTCTAGCTTCTAGTTGAAATCCACTATACAAAAATGTCGCAAGTTTTCATGCAAAGTTCTTGCAACTTCTATAACGTGAGCTTTGATCAAAAGTACTTAGCCAACTTCAATTGTGAAATGTCTTTCTTCAATCAAGCCTCTGATTACAATCACTCTGAAATATCTTGATCGTATCGTACTCGCAAATCGACTAGAGGGTTGTAACTGACTTGGGATTTGAAAATGAAAGGCTTAGAATATTTTGGAATACCGTAGTAGGCTTGAGAGAAGAGAAGAGAGAGGTGTGTTAAAATGATAGAAATTATTATCTATTTATAGGATTTTTAAAGGCAGAATTCGGGCAGAATTCTTTGAGAGAATCTCGGCAAATAGTCGTTGCTTCCGTAACTGCGGGGAGACCAAGTTCAGAATCCAAAGGACCACCAACCGAAGTCGGGGCAAATTCGTGCCAAACTCAGGCCGAATTCTCATGGTGTCCAGAGTTGATTTTTTAGGGTTTTGTAAATCAGATTTTGGGCTTTTTGAAAAGTCAAGCAGTTAGGAGGTTTTTGTAAATGGACTATTTTCAAAACAAAGGATATTTTGAATATATTTTGGGGTAGCCTATTTTCCAGTACGATTCGGTGTACTGCGTATTCCTAGACTCAATAAATTATAAAAATTATATTGACAAAGGAAATACATACTTAATGGCAAAACGGCTTCATGTCTTGAACGGTAGTAGTAGCAGTTCCAAGTAGCCCTTATATCGAGACATGATTAGATCAATTATTAAAATCAGATTTGACCATGACCAATAGGCCAACAGAACTTACATAGTCCCTGGAGGGCGACAACGTAAAGGCATCGAAGAAAGCTGTTGAAGACTAGAAATGACTTGATCGGAAGGCCGTTGGAATCATCCGCCAATAATTGGATGACTCGGTGTTTCACCACGTATCCATAGAGAGTTCGACAAAAGCATTATGGGAGAAGTTGCATTCATTGTACTAAAGGAAGATGGCTGGTAACAAGGCATTTATTCGCCAACTTGTCAACTCGAAGTACACAGAGGGTGCCCCAGTGGCACAATATCTAAACAAGGTTCAGGGTATCATCAATATATTATTTACGATGAAGATGGTGATTGATGATCAGCTTCAGGCCCTACTGATTTTGAGTTCTCTACCGGAAAGCTAGAAGACGTTGGTGGTGTCGGAGAGCAACTCCGCACCGGATGGAATTATTACGATGGAGGCAGTTAAAAGTAGCTTGTTAAATGAGGAGATCAGGCGCACGAAAGTTGAATCATCGTAGGAGTCCATTCTAGTGCCTTTCTACGAGAAAGAAAGGCTCAAGTCACAAGCGAGGACACCAGAGAGTTTTTTGAATCTTACGAATATGGACCGTAAGGAGAGCTGCTATCACTGTGGCAAAAGCAACTTGAAACGACTAGATCGGAAGGCCGTTGGATTTATCTGCCAATAGTTGGACGACTCGGTGTTTCACCATGTATCCATGGAGAGTTCGACAAAAGCATTATGGGAGAAGCTGCATTCGTTGTACGAAAGTAAGACGGCTGACAACAAGGCATTTCTTATTCGCCAACCCGTCAACTCGAAGCACACGGAGGGTGCCCCAGTGGCACATTATCTAAACAAGGTTCAGGGTATCATCAATATGTTGTTTACAATAAAGATGGTGATTGATGATGAGCTTCAGGCCCTACTAATTTTAAGTTCTCTACCGGAAGGCTGAAAGATGTTGGTGGTGTCGGAGAGCAACTCCGCATCGGATGGAGTTATCACGATGGAGGCAGTTAAAAGTAGCTTGTTGAATAAGGAGATTAGGCGCAAGAAAGTTAAATCATCGTATGAGTCCGCTCTGGTGGCTTTCTACGAGAAGGAAAGGCTCAAGTCACAAGCGAGGACACCAGAGAGTTTTTGGAATCTTACGACTATGGACCGCAAGGAGAGCTGCTATCACTGTGGCGAAAGGGGTCATATACTGCATGAAGCTCAAAGTTGAGAAGGCAAAAGGCAAGGACGATTAAGGAGATCTCATAGTATTGAGAGATATCATCATGGTAACGACCGTCGTAGAGGAACCTTGTGGCATGTATCATGACGACGACTAGGTCACGCACACGGGGGCATCCTATCACGCTACTCCGTAGAGAAGGATCTTCATGTCATTCCGTGATGGCATATTTGAACATGTAAAGATGGGCGACAACGAGACAACTACAATTGTAGGCTTCGCTGATGTGCACTTGACGATGGAGTTTGGTGAGAAGCTCGTCCTCAAGGGTGTGCGACATGTACCTAGTTTGGGCTATAACTTGGTTTCAGTAGGGAGTCTGGCCGATGATGGTTGTTATAGTTTGTTTAGGGACAAAGATCCTTGCAAAAGGTTTCCAATAGCTGGTTCGAAGATATTTATATTGTGGAATGTACAGGCTCAAGTCACTGAATTGTACAGACATGCCAGAGACACCGGATGGAGGCTCAAGTGGTGTTCGACAGTAGTTGGATCATCGAGAACTTGCTAAGGAGGCTCTTCGAGCTGTTTTGAGGGTACAGAGGATTTCGTTCGTCAAGACAAAGTGAATCATAGAGGTGAGTCAAAGATTGAGGGTCAATCTATCGGTCCCATGACTGCTAGTCTTGTCTCCAAGTGGGAGTTGTTCTACAGATTTGATTTTGGTGATGGGTGGTTTGCCAAAGCTTCACGGAGCGACATTGTTTTCAGTAGTTCTCTGCCAGGAAGGAGATCAAGGTTTACGGCAAACTTCATCTAAGGCAGGTGTATCTCCATTCATACAGTTCAAGGGAGCTGTAGGTCATCGACTACATGCATAGTGCATGATGTTCTACTCGATGATGTTTGTGTCTGAAGGACAATCAATGTCAGACACGAAGATGGGCAGGTTCAAGAGTTTGAATCTTAGGATGACGACATTGTCCGCTTGCAGGTTAGGCCAGCCAAGGGTGAAGAAGCTCGACGGAACTGTAGCACGTTTCGGTGGAAGACAAAAATCGGGGACAGGTAGCCGAGACTTGCAATGAGGCTAATCGTCAGGGAGTTCGATCTTGATTGTTTTATTATTATCGACAGGATCCCAGTGTTGCAAGAGGTGCTACGCATGGCAGCTGACGTCGACGTGACAGTCGAGGAGGTAGAGATAAAGGAAGATGCAAAGCAGCTCGGGGGACCGGAGATCAGTGGCATGGGGGAGCAAGAACTCTATTGCGGGACGACCTACATGGAGTGCAATTGAAGAGCCATGGGGTCAACACCCTCTCATCCGACTGGAGGGAATGATTGTTGGAGTCCAGTCTGGATTTCGTAATAACATATTTATGTAGTCCAAATCTGATTAAATATTTGATTTAATTTTATTTGACGGCTTCCTATTTAGGAAATCCTCTTATGACCTAAAATAGGATTTTCTTGTCCTATATATATGCGATAAGGGTGGAGGCACAAAACATAGCACAAAGTCGATATTTGGGGTGCTCGTCCACAGGAGATTTAAGAGAAAATATGCACTTTGCTCTTAGGACTTCGTCATACAAGACAAAATGAAGAAGAGATCTAATCGAGGAGTCGTCAACTTCGGTTAGGGAGATTGCTATGAGTTGGTGAACGATTTTAATTGTAGTCTCTTTCTTTTCTTCTTGAATATGGTGATGGAGTTGAATCTATTAGGGCAAAGGGTTCAATATTGTTTTTGTCAATCTTGTAATATTATCTGTGCTTGATGTCCGTTAGACGGGGGTTGGTTATTTCGAATGGGTTGGCCAAAGTTTTCGCTGTGGCAACGTCTCAGACACAGTATCAGAGTGCTTGTAGGGCGTGTCTGATTCCCAATGGTAGTCACAGCCATATACTTGTCTTTATCTGTGCTTGATGTCCGTTAGACCGTGGTTGGTTATTTCAGGTTAGTTGGCCTATGTTTTTGTTGCGGCAACGTTTCAGACACAGTATCTGGACGCTTGTAGGACGTGTCCGATTTCCAACACAACGACGTGGTTTGGTTATTTAAGGTGGGTTGGCCTATGTTTTCATTTTTGTAACGTCTCAGACACGATATCGGAACGCTTATAGGACGTGTCTGATTTCCAAACGCTTATGTTTTGAAAATCAGATTAGAGTCTGACTACTGAGTTCCAACAAGTAGATCTAGTCCTTAATACAATACTATTTAACTCCCAGAATAAATGATATCGATCTTGAACTCTAACCCAATATTGACCAAATTTTGAGAGAAAAGAATATATCGGTTATACGTTGGTAGAGGTAGTTATTTTGTATTTGATGCAATGTGCCTTTATCTAACCCAATTTTATAGTGAACAGGTAGCACATTAACATGAATTTTATTTGGACTCGGTGTCGTATTTTTGTCCTAGCACTTCCAGCCAGGGGTTGGCCAACATTAATATACCATAAATAATAATTCCAAAAACTATAGTCATCATATAATCTCGCGAGATGTTTTGGGGCGCCAGGCTTAGCGTTCTTTTTGCGCACCGCTGGGATGTTGCTATCCACGCGTGAGCCCATGATTGGGATCGCATGTGCGGCCAACCCAAATCTATGCCGACCACTAGAAACCAACAATTACACGCACCCAAAATACTGACCCAATTCGTGACGCCACCATTATAACATGCCATAATATTGGTCTAGTTCTGGTTCCATGCTATTCAAGTGCCTATAGTTGCACTCGTGTGTCACACCATTTTTCTAATGCAACTTAACTGTTAAAAGGACTGGAGACCTGATTGGCTTCATTTTTTCTATTCCTAGTTTTATGTTTTATATTACTCTGCCTTTATTTATTGCATTTGCATGCCCCCCTCACTTTGTAAAGAGATTATGTAATTGCAAACACCTTTCATTTCCTTTTCCTTTTGTGAATGTATATTTAGAAAAGACAACACAAGTTTGCAAACTGGCCCTCTACTTTTGTATAAAATTGCATGTATATTTGTTATTAATTATCTTACACTAAGCTTGAATTGAGGCAACTTGAGAAAAGCGTGGAAATAAAAATTATGAACCTTTGGAGGGAGATCAACGCATTTTTTTCCTAAAAAAATGTCTCCAGAATTATCCTAGAGGAATTGAAAGGTAAGATGGAAAAAAGATTTATCTACTTTAGCAATACTTTCAGGGTTATCAAACAATAGGGACATTGTGTACCTTAAGGAACGTTTGAATGAAGGTTTTGTTTTTCTAAAAATTTAATTTCTATTTATTTTTCATAAAAAAATATTTTAGCATTCTCATATCCATATTTGGTTATGTTGAAAATGTGTAATTCAATTCACATGTTTGGTTCATATAGGAGTAGAAATTTTAATTTGTTTAATCTTTCATAAATACTCTTTCATTAATTTCATGATGTTTCTATTACCTAAATTTATATGTTTAAAATACAAATTAGAATTTTGAAAGTAAAAAAAAATATATTATTGTTCAAACAAAATATCCAAATAATATTTCCATAAATTCAAACTATTTGAAACAGGATATTGTGTTTTACTTTCCTTAAAGTCCCTTCTATTATTAATATAGATTATCCAATTTTTTAATCCAATTATTGACAGGAGGTGCTTCATGGATTGGCAACAAAGCACACTAGACATACTCTTTCATCAAACCGAAGAATGCTGGAAGAATTATGATTTGTATATCAATTTCGTGCAGATGGCACAATAAAGAAATATATTTTTGGAGTAATCAGCCGCATAGTTTATTCCCTGGACCACCAATTGTAGGGGACAAATGGTGTTAAGATTAGTGGTAGATAAAAGAAAAAGGCAAATGTTAAAAGTCATCCACTTTTTACTAAGGGCAACCCATCTACTACGGACAACCATGTCTTTGTATTTTTTTACTAATAGCAACCTAAAGTTCACAACTTTACTAAGAGCCACCAAGCGGAGGGTTGAGCTCGACGGAGAAGAGGAAGTGGTGGAAGTCCTCCAGCAAGAGGAGGGGTTGAGCTCGACGGAGAAGAGGAAGTGGTGGAAGTCCTCCAGCGAGAGAAAGGGATGCGAGAGCTTCCCAAGCGGGTTCCGGTGTCGGATCTGCCGGACCCGCTCCACGTTCTGCTCCGCCTCGGCGGCGCCGAGATCGCCCTATTGCTGGCGGTCGGCGAGGAAGCGGCGGAGGTGGTCGGGGGTCATGCTGGCCCCGCCTTCGGCGAAGGCCTCCTCGACGTCGGGAGGGACCGAGCCTCGTTCCACCTGAACTTCCTCGTGAAGCATATGAAGTACTTGTAGCTCCCCATTCCGCGAAGAGCCCTCTGGGATTTCTGTTATTTGCAAATGAGTCCCCAAGTCCTTGCTCTGACATAGAAGAGGAAGTGGCCGAGGTGATGCGGATCCAGACTCGGAGGGGGCACGACGTGGTGGCGGTGTACGTCCGAAACCCTACGGCGCAGTCGACGCTGCTCTACTCCCACGGCAACGCGGCCGACCTCGGCCAGATGAACGAGCTCTTCCTCCAGTTCGCGAGGAAGGTGGACTGCGGGCCTTGCCTGCAGTCCTGTCTTCACTTTGGACTGCAAGTAAGTCCTGCAGTCACTGTCGGCAAAAAAAAAATTGTCAATCGAGGACTGCAGGCAAGCCCTGCAGTCCTCGATTGACAGGAGCGGAGGGGCCCTTAGTGTTTTCACAATGCCAAACTTGTAATTTTTTAAAGTTTTAAGTTGGTTGCCCTAAGTAAAAAGGGGGTGTCCTTTAACATTTGCCAAGAAAAACTGTAGAGCATAATTAGTGAACAAGTTGTTTAGTTTTGTTATGGAGACTTTGTTTCGTATATTGACGCTAATTACTAATTGGAGCGCTTCTTTTTCTTTCTTTTTTTGTTATAACTGTTGGTGAAAAAAAAACAATTTTCATTACCCCATTTATTCTTATTAAATTTCTATTATTATATCTTATTATGTACAATGTCATTCAAGCTACCATTTTATGACTCTTTATCGCTAATAATTATTCCATTATTCCTATTAATCTCCTTTAAATTATTTTGGGTTGGCTAGTCTATATATTCAATTTATTTTTTTCCAAATGAAACACAAGAGAGAAGGAAAAATATCTCCATCTTCTTCCTCCAAAAATTCAGAAAAATGTTTCTCTATTTCGTACCTCCATTTTTTATTATAATTCTTTCTATTTTCTGGACAAGAGCTAAGTTCAGTTCATTCTTCGGCGGTTGTGTGCAACGACGAAAAGCCGGTAGCAAGAGAATTTTACCTCTAAGAGGATTTGAGATAAAATTGCTACATAAATCTCGAATAATCTCCTAGAATATGCTTTGTGCATGACTTTCCCGTAGGCCAGTAGCTCTAACTTTTGTTATTTTGTCAAGATGAACCAAGGTAAAAGTTTCCAAAACTTTTGCATGTTAACTTCTTTGTTGTTACTCATTAATGAAACACGATGTACTAGATACATGTATAATTTTAAATATTTGCACTTAATATATATATATATATATATATATATATATATATATATATATATATAAATGATACTTATGCTAATTGCATCGCTATTGTAATCAGGAGTTCCCACCCCATTATCCCTACCCTCATTACATCATGCTCTATATTATGTAGTATAGCAATATTATTCACACATACGCCTTCAAAGATACGACTATTCCTCACTTTCAAGATATGCCAAACTAATGTCGCCAGCCTGGTGCATGCTTCCCGAAACCAAGTTGACCCCCTACTTCTCGTAGTCTTGATACCCCCGGATGACACTATCAATATCCTGCCAACTCTACTCTACATCCTCAACGCCTCCTCCTGCTTTCACCAAACTTGTCCAGTAGCCGAGAAGCTAAAAAACAAGTGCCTCAAGAATTCATTATCCTTCCTACACAAGACACATGTTTGGGCCCCCACTTGAACTTTGAACCTGGCCAATCTATCAATTGTGAGAAGCCAACCTAACACCCATTTGTAAAGGCACATCTGCATCTTTCTAGCAATCCCCTTAATCCAAATAAATTCCACATGTTCCATATCTTCATGCATAACTCGAATCTAATTATAAGCAATTTTAGACTCAAAATTACCATGAGATTGAGTTATCCCATACCCACCTATCACTCGACAAGCTTCTGTCAATACTGTATTCGCTTATCTCACTTGTGAACTGACGAGCATATTGGTGCCTCTCCAACTCTAATCCCCATTCTAGATTAACGAACTAACGAGCTCTTGCCGATAGGCCTCATCCACCATATGCATCCCGATACGCTGCAACATGCTTTTGTGCTGGATCTACGGATCTAGACACAAGTCAATGTATCCTCCATGTAAGCTCCTTGGACTTTTAGATTTAGATTTTTTTTATTTTTTTAATATAGTTATTAATAGATATTTTTCCACTATTATGTTTTATCATTAAATACTCTTTTCCGTAGCTTTGATTTTTGGAGCACAAGAAATACCAACTTGTAGAAACTTCCTTCATGAGTTTTGATCCAACAAGTTTATCTTCAATTTGATATATCATTTCCCATTCAAATATGTTCTTCTGTATCCTGTTTACATCGCACAACCTTTGGGTCAACTTAGGCCAAAATGTTATCTACCGTAAAACTTGTCGTACTTTCTAACTTAATTTCGGGACTCGACAGCGATCCAACCTAAACGATCCAATATATGATTTTGATCTATTTTGAGCCTCTACACACATGCCTATGGTGTCCCACTCAATTGAGTTTCCATGTGCTACTTATTTTCAAATGGCACACATTACCCATTTATAGTCATTTCGGTGTTTAATTTTATTCAAAATATTTTCGGGACATAACCTTAGCCAACCTAACTTAGTGGGGACAGCCAAACCATAGTAGAACCATATTTAATTAATTTTTGGACATTTAATAGCAGCACACATGCATTAAATTCATTAACTTTGACTCATTCTTCCACATTTCCAAATATGGAAACCCACTGACCCATGTTAATCGATTGGATGACCAAATCTCCACCAAATCAATCCAAACCGCCTCCATATTAATCCTAACTTATATGAGGCCAAAACCTTATATATTAAACTCCAAAAAATAGCCACCCCTACTCCCCACCTTGTAAATCCCAAAACTATATTCAGCCTTGGCCGACGGAGACATCTTATGGCGTAACGGCAGTTTTGACCCCTTTCCGACCTCCTGTGATGCTCCACGAATATTCGTTGCAAAGATAACGTGACCCTCTACAATTTTATCAAACCCTCGTACAACCACATCCCTTTTAGTACACCAAAATAGCCCTACAAGTCAGCCTATTCCAGCAGCACAATTCTGTGTGAACCAGCAGGTTTGTCATCTTCTAAAATAGGTTTTAAATACTTTTCCTCATCTATTTTGTCTGAAACCAAATCTATTGGATAGCCCTACATGTCTTATATGATATCCAATTTCTAACTCACACTATTCTACTCTGTTTGCCCGTGGAGTTCGTTGCACTGAAATGTGTCCAGAATAGACCAATTTCGATGCGACGACTTTTCGATGACTTCGAACCCCGTTTTATCACAAGAAAAATCTTGGTAGTTTCTCTAACATCTACATCTACCATCTAGAGTCATCGTTTGTGAATATTTGCAAGAAATTTATGTTGATATGTCATCACTTTGCTTCTATTAATTTTTGGGCATCGACACACCAATCAAAATCCATCTATTTGATTCCAAACTTTCGTAGGATTTAAATATGATATAAATCTGATAAATTTAGATGAAAAATAATATTTAATTTTAAATGTCCTGATTTATTCTAGAATAAATAATTTTCATAATTTTCCATAATTTTTGCTTCCGAATTAAAATTCTATGTGGCATGTTGTGTTGATACTTAAATATAGCGATTTGGTGTATTTTTCTAAAAGATATTTATATAATACATATTCAGAATTTAATATAAATATTTTTCAGAATTTAAAGTACATATTTATGATATATAAATATTATTTTACTATTATAACTTATTGTTATATATGGTACAATAATAGTATAGACTAGTTGACTATTTTGTGACTAGTTTAGTCTAAATAAGGTAAGTATATAGATATGGTAAGTCTTGTGGTGATATTTATTAGTTTATTTTATTCTTATAAGGGATCATGATCAATCGGTTGCATCAATTGGAGCCGGACCGATATTTAATACTTTTGTTGTTAATCCAAACAAGATACCTTGCATTTGTTTACTTTTTAAATTATGCTATCTATTTATGTTCTTTTTGTTGATTACATTTATACTGGTGTGCGTCCAAGTTTGACTTAGGTGCCATCGATGCTGTCATCGATGACTTGTGGGTGCGTGTGTTGACTTAGAGTTAGTGGACTTAGATTTATTGGTGAATTTATTGATATAACTTCTATGGCCTTGACACGTTTTACTACACGATACCTTGAGTGAGATTTCATATGCATGAGTTGCACATTGACTAGCCATTGCTGCGTTGACTTATTTGATAGTTAGATTGTGTCTAGGCAGGATGACTTGGCATTGAGATATGATTTGTCCAAGTCATGGATATGACTTGTGCAAGTCCATGGACGGAGAAGACTACCAGAAGACGTATGGGTTACCCTATTAGATTATGTAATCTTCGGAGAAGATTGCGTAATCATTAGCCTTATAAATAGGTTCATAGTTGTTTGTGTGGTTCTTTGTTCATAGATATCAGCTGGTGATCCGATATCGGCTTGTGATTTGGTGCTATATCCTTATCACCCACCCATACGTCCAAAGTTGTCTCCATTGTACACTCACATAGCCATGAGACATTGTCTTATCACGGAATTGTGTGCCATCCTTTTTCTTGTCTGGTTGTAGATGTGGTTCACTATTTCGATAATGGACTATTGGGCCGTCTTGTGATCTAGGTTATTCTATTATGTTTATTCAGTTTACATTTGCATATTCCTTTTGTATCTTGTTACGTCCCTCTGAGGACCTGATCCTTTTTCAGATCCGGATAAGCATTTGTATCCCACTGTTTACGGACTGGAGATTAAGATAGGTCATGTTGCTGAGGAAGTAGAGTTATTGCTCGAGCAGTTTCCATGAGCTTGAAGGATACTTCGGTTAGAGCCTTGGTCATTATTATCTAGTTAGCCGATGTTCTGGCTGGTTATCTTTTATTTCAGTACTTCTTTATTTTATCATTGTATTTCTTTTTCATGGATATCTCCATCAGTCTATATTTTTATATACATGTCATTTGTATTGGATATTCAATTCTTGTTATATTTTATTTTATTCATTATATCTCTGTTTGTGTTATTGTTGCATGATTCTATGGATGAGATTATAGAGATTATACATTGCTTGTGACTGTGTAGTTTAGGTACATCGTACTATGACTAGAGTAAGTCCATTAAATTGGGTAGCTTATTCTAGTTCGTACAGTTGGCATGCTCATGTCTTAGTTCCTAAGTATTTTGGAACTGGAGCATGATACTCCATCCGGAACACCCGTGTTATTACCTGTTGTACAACACATAGCTTAAGTATATGTTTGAACAATACCGATTCATTATTATTGGATTGATACTCCCAAAAGTTGGTGCCCCGCAGGTATCGATTTCTCAACCAGTCAACCAATAAGGAGTCCCCCTGAATAAATTGCCATGTCAACTTCATAGCTGCCACCCTCCTTATTTTAAGGAGCGTTTGAAGCCCAACACCCATTCTTTTCGCATTTGACACATTATATTCCAGAAGATACATGAACCTACCCCTCCAAATGAAATCCACACACAATGTCTATACTCTTCGAACTATAGCAGCAAGCAACATGATAGATTGTAGCCAGAAAGATGCAATGGCCAAAACAACTGACCTCTCTAATTCGATCTTGCCATCAAATGATAAACATTGTGCCTACCATCCTTCTACTCTACGGTGAGCATAATCCACCATGCTTTGGCAGTCCACATCTCTAATATAATTTACAGATAGTGGAATTCCCAAATACTTTACTAGCAGACCCCCCTTGCAACTCCAAGCACGCTCGCTCGTTCTTTCCTTCTTTTTGTAGTAAAGAGTAGTGAAATGTACTTTGCTCTTATTCCTATTTACCTGTAACCTTGTCAACATTTTGAATTCCACCATAATATCTGACATAACACCGAGCCCACCCATCGTCGGCTCCATGAATACTAATAATTATTCACATAGATCAGATAAGGGAAATGAGGATGTGCCTTTCTGTATATTGTTATAACCCTTCTCGTATGAACCTCCAAATCTAGCATTTACTTAAAATATTCTACAACCAGTGTAAATAAGTATGGAGATAATGGATCCTCCTATCGGAGGCTGTGACTACTGCTGTTGAACCCATATGACTGGCCTTTGATAAGGATTAAAAATATGACCATCATCATGCACTCCAAAACTCTATTCGCCCAAACTTTATCAAATATCATGGCCAACTTAATCTGGTATACAAAGTCCCGTTAACCATATCATGTGCCTTCTACAGATCCAATTTAATACATGCTTTCTTGCCTCCAGGTTTATTGACATCACGAACCATTTTATGAGCTAACAAGTTGTTCTTACTAATGGAGCGACCCTTAATATAAACAATTTTATTCTTTGACACCAGTTCCCGCGTAAGCTCCTCTATGCAGCGACATATTAGATGAGTAATCAACTTATAAATTAAATCACAACACATGATAGGTCTAAAATCTGTGAGCATAGTAGCATCTTACTTCTTCGACACAAGCGTAATAAATGTGTCATTTATCTCCCGAAAGAAGCCTACTATGAACAAAAAAAATCACAAACCACCGCTAGAACATGTTCCTTCATCTTCCCCTAGTGGACCTTATAGAATATGCTTTTGAACCCATCTAGCCCTAGGGTCTTATTAGGATCTACTTTCATAACTATAGCCTCAACCTCCTCTATTGTCATCAGTACCAGTAAGGTACGATTCCCGTATTGCGTAACAAGTATTTTACAAACAAGCTCAGGAAACTTTATCAAATAATTACATTGATTATATAGATCAATATAATACCTGACTGCCTCTGATTGGATGTCTCTAGCCACGATAATTTCTTTACCTTCCCCATCTAGAAGTCTACTGATATGGTTGCGATGCTAACGCATCCTAACTACATCGTAGAAAAACTTGGTGCATTTATCTCCCCTTGAACCAAGAGCATTTGGCTTTTTGAGCTAGTTGGATTTCTTCTATCATGCGCAACAAATCGACCTCCTGGACCAACATTCTCTCTTTGGATGCCAACTCCGAGCTCAACTCAGCACATCTGCATGTAACTTGAGATAAACCTCCTATAGTCCTTTGTCTTTCATAGTCAGGTCTTTGGTCGACCTACTCCGGAGCCACACTTTGATGACAGTCATAGCCCGCTTGAGCAGCTGTATAAACCAGTACTGTGTATTGCCACACACAAGTTAGCCCATTAGTCATGGTTATACCTGATTTTGATAAGCGACTCCGACTCTAATTATGATACAACAAATAATACACTGCTGCATGTACAAATGATGGTCATACTTTATGCTGATAACTGATCAAGTCTTCGCCGGATTCCAAAGCTGCTAAAGATAATTTTTTATAATTTATTCGGTATTTTCTATTTTATTGAGTCTAGGAATAAATGCACATCAGACGAGATTGACACATGGCTTAGATATCAAGCCCACATCAAATTAAGCCTACCCAATCTATATCCAAATAGTCCATATAAAAAATCCAGCCCACTTATCTAAAAGAGCCCCAAACCCATCAAATTCTTTATTGACCCAACCTGGTCCAAGGCAACCGAACTCGGACCGAGACCTGGCCAAACTCGAATCGAACTCGATCTGACCCAGTTCATGAGGGAAGTGGTCACCCTAAAGAACATGTTCCTAATTCAAATTTTTAAACGGTGGACTATCGAACTCTGCCCCAGTTCTATCCCAGAGAAACCTATAAATAGAGGATAATTCTTCATTCCATTCACTCAATCGTCTCTTGTCTTCTCTATTCATTCAAAAGTTTTTCAGTGCTTCTTACTTTCATATCACACTACAAATTACAACTAATTAGCGACGAAAATATCCATTGCTAAACCTAACATATTTGTCGTTATTTAGTGATACCGACCGAATATCGACGAAAATGATAGGTCATTAGAATTATTGTCGCTGACAAAAATTCGTCGGTTATCCGCCGCTGCAGTGACAACTTATCGACGAATTTGGAGACAACAATGCAGCGACGGATTAACAACGTATTATGTCCGTCGGTAATACTTGCAACAGTTTTGCGACAGTTTAGCAACAAAATTTTGTGAGACCACAATTACAATTTTCTAGAAGGTTACCGACAGAAATTTTCGTGGAGAAGATGTCTGATACGCTCTAGGGTATCAGACAGTGCGTTACCAACGGATGTTTCCGTCAATAGTACGTCAGTGTGCTGCAAAAATTCATCGGTAGCTGTCACAAGTATGTCGGTGACCTAAAACAATTCGTCGATAATCAGTCGCTGAGCTTACCATTATTGCCAAAATAAATGGTTCCAGCTACGCTCAAACCTGTCAAATATATATATATATATATATATATATATATATATATATATATATATATATTATATATATATATATATATATATATATCAATAAAAGTTCCGTTACGAAGGTCACCAACTTTCCCCTCCTCAGCTGTTCAGAGAAGTCATCAGACAATGCTTCAAAGTGAGGAGGCGCTGCTCTCATGCCTCCAACTTGTTATGGGAGACCCTGGCCTAGGCCGCTTCTTCCCCCTTTTTGTAGGGTTGCGTGTGCACTCCGCGCCTCTTGTTTTCAGTTTTTGGTCGCCTCCGCGCGCTTACTTGTATAGGCTTCGGCATTTTGCGCCTATGTTATCAATAAAAGTTTGCTTTCCTTAAAATATATATATATATATATATATATATATATATATATATATATATATATATATATATATATATATATTCACTAAAAATATACTATTTATTCGATAAACTAAAACATAAATATATATCATTTAAGGAAATAGACCCAAAACACAAGTATTTTTACAACCAACTATTTTCTCAAACTATGGAGTAACAAAAAACTTATGTAATATAGTACATTTATAGAAATACCTCAAATGATACATAAACAACATAAAGTTATAGAAACTGATCTAGTACAACAAAAAATCTTACAAAATTCTCGCAGATATCAAAACCTGGTTTAGAAGGTGGCGGAGGCAGAGGTGGCTGTCTTGTCACGTCCTAGATCCATAATAGTGGAGAGCGGGGGCAGACACAGCCAGCTACGTATATAGAAGTGTAAACTACCTCGATATATGGTCACACTGTCTAGTTGTATGAGAGTTTATCTACAAGCCATCAGTCTCTTATGGTCAAGAACAAGCCTAGTGTCTCGATCTCAAGCAAGCAATAATAGTTACAAGATGTTAGACCATCATATACTCAATAGTAAGGCGTCCCCATACAATTCATATACAGATGATCATGAAGCTAGTCGTACAAAATATAAGGACTAGCAAGAGTTTCAGCCATACATGATCAACCCTGGGATTTGTCAATCATGTTACAGCCCTTAGGAAGACAGGAATTAAAGTTCAACACGAGCTAACACTTGCTCGACGGCTAAATGCCTCAAAAGAATAATTATATAATAGAGCGGGAGAGCAAAATAAAACCCACTCATTGCCATTGTTACATCTAGTGTTCACCATCTGGCTGGGAGGCTGAAAGATACTCGGGTGCTACTCCAAAATTTGGCCAAACAAAACCAGTTGGATCAAACCCCAGAAAGAGCAAGTGCCGCAAGGGAGGCCTCACATAAGAACTAAAACCAGCATATTAGCACATAAGGACATAAATGAATAACAAAAGACATGACTTAGAGAAAACAGGGTGATAAACGATAAGATAACTAAAGGACTATTCCGGTAACCAAGTTACAACCCGTAAACTAAACAAGGACCGGATTGTAATCCTTCACCTGAACTGAACTTAATCTCTAACTAATTATCGATAAAGTGAAGCATAAACAGTAACATGCTGAAGTAATCATGTACTGGCCTTGTCTAGGCAAGACTAGACTCTATTCATCAATCATGGCCAAGCAATAAGTACGGATTGATACTTTAACTTACTAGGGTTATCACAAGCATAGTTACTAGCAAGATGCAATAAGATGTTCCGACAGTCACAAGCCCTGTAGCTATCCAGGTTATCTAGACGAGATTCATGTATGAGTTATCAAGAATTATTTGGTGACTTAGAGTGCAACACATGACAGTGTGCATATTACTTGTTTCAAGAAGTACCCCACATGACAGTGGGCCGAAAATGTGCCATACTCGACGGCAGGCTACAAGTCCATTCAAGGTGCCCAAGTAACGGGATCGCCTGTAACTGAAAACATCTCTCTATATGAGCTAATTTGATCAATCTAGTAATTAACCTAGTCAGATTCAGTATGAATCCCTGATCATGGTAATCGAAAATCCATGCCCTAGACATGACGCCAGACGACACATGTAGTTTATACAGGCACAACCAAAGGAAACAACCACGATGTCAATACAAGAGTTACTTAGCAAGTCCAGGTAGCTGTCGTAACAACGTTCAAGATTATCTTGTTATGTCAGGTTACTTATCATGTCAAGAGTACGTCACGATGGACCACTATCAAGAATTATCATGTCAAGGTTGCTGGTCAAGAGTGTACCACAATGGGTCACTATCAAGAGTTATCATGTAAAGTCATATTGTCATATCGTGTTCATGTAAGTGCACCACGACTGGTCAATATCAAAGAGTCGTTAGAGAGTGTACGTACCACACCAAGATTGTGTTTAGAGCTCAAAGTACATGTACAACATAAAAAAGTAACATTATAGGACTTAGTCAAGTAAAGGGTACAAACAAAGTCACGATTTACACTAAGGGCCATGGGGTTTCATGAAGAGCATGTACCCAAAAATGAATGTGCTGAGAGTGGCATGCGCCCAAGGATATGCGCCTAAGGGCATGCGCCCACATGTATGCGCCCACATGAGTAAGGCAGGGTGCATGGACTATGTGCCCACATACATGAGTGAGGCATGGGGTATCATGGAGAGACAATGGTTTTAGGGAGGCATGCGCTTGGAGCTTTACGCCCACAGGGTAGAGTTAGGGTAATTTGGAGAAAGTCAAGAGACTCACTCAATGACAAGTGTGCGCATGACAGGGTCTATGCGCCCAAGGAAGGAGACATGGTGCACTTGTGCGCGTACAAAACTATGCGCCCAAGCCTGGGAGGGCCTTGGGGCTATGCGCCCACATATATGAGTAACGGAGAATTGGGCGCATACATATAGCTATGCTTCCAAGGATGCGTGCAGTGGGCGTATAACAAATCTATGCGCCCGACACTGTGCTTCTTCCCCAGCCCGAGAACACAAGTTCATTGAACCCATGAACTTCTCAAGATCATAAATCACTCAAAACAAATCAAAATTGGGGTTTTCAAAGGTCTAACTTGAGTAAAATTGAATTCTCTACAACATGTAACAATAAAAACTTGAAAATAATGAAGTTTGAGAGATCAAAATCCAAGAAAATCAAGTTTTTCATAAACTTAGATCTACAAAAACTAATCCTTCCAAACCAAAAATACCAAGTACTAAATAGCCTTAGAATCATGTAGGAAAGATAATAGAACAACAAAAATAGAGTTCCTCCATGAAGCATGCTAGCACTTGCCTTTGGAGGGGGAGAGGTTTTTAAGGAGAAAAAGAAGAAGAGTTAATGGGAAATAAATGAAGGAGGGAGAGTGGAGTTGACTTATATAGTAAGCCTCACCATCTCAAACCAAACCAAAACTAAACAAAAATCAACCAAGCAAGCTAAACTAATTCAAATTGAACCAAACCAAATTAAATAATCCAAGTCAAGATTAAACCAAGACTAGGCTAAGCAAAACAAGTCTAACTATGGTCCACCTGATAAATGTCAGAAATCCGTATACGTATACTGAAGATACGTATAACGGGAAACGGGAGTGACAACTCTACCCACCTTTAAAGAATTCTGTCCTCGGAATTTTTTCAAGAGGCTAGAGATGTCGGGACAAGCTATACTAAATCACAAGCCATCTATGACTAGCAACCAATCAAGCAATCATTCATGCAAGCAAGGAATTAGAAGGTATAAGGCATAAGGAAGACACTCTGCTGGAAACCTCTCTGCCGATTCTGTATCTGAGCTTGGGTCTGGGCATACTGCTGGGTCTCTGCTGCTGGAAGGCTTGTGCCTGTGGCGACAATAGCCTCAGATATTGGTACTACTGCTGCTGCTGTATAGGTGCTAGGGCTGGTCCCCTAACCGATGGACTAGTTTGGTTCAATGAGGATGAACTGGCTCTATTCGGGCAGGACCCTATCATGTGGTACGGTACCCTACAAGCCAAGTACAATCCCTGTGCTCTGCGATATTCTGATACTACATGCTCTGGCTTCCCACAATGAGAGCAGCCCATTGCAGAGGACTGCTTTTACTTTTATTGCTGAGGGTACGTCGATGTCGAGTGCTGAACTGACGAAGCTGTGGTCGCCCTCCTAGGAGCTCAAATAGTCAAAGCCCTAACCGTTGGACTGGTGCTGAGGAAAGACTCATCTGTCCATGTGATCTCTTCCTGCTTTCGGTTCGATCCACGATCCTCTGTGAGGTATACTCGTGCTTTCTAGCTCCCTCAAGACAACATCGAAAGTCTGATGCTCGAACTGCTCCACCGCAAGAATAATCTCTAGGTGGAGTCCCTGCTGGAATTGCTGGGGTCAGTCCAACTCGGTTGCTACCAAGGTGGGAGCAAATCGACTCAGTCTTGAAAACTCGACCGCATATCCATCGATCGTCCTGCTCATCTGCTTCAAATTGGTGAACCTCTTCTGCAGATCATGTCGATCCACTGTATCAATGTACTTTATCTGAAACTTGTCACTGAATGTCGCCCATGGGACAGACGTCGCCAATCCTACTGCCAACATCGCCCACCAGGTTCGGGCTAAGTCTAATAACTGTATGCGCACTACAGCCACATTTTCTTCATCTGGAGTCTTGGCTACTCCAAAGATAATCTCGACGTCCTGGTGCCAAGCATCAGCTACAATTGTGTCCTCGCTGCCGTCAAAGAAGGGAGGGTTCAGGCGCTTGAAATTGTTGGCTGTATTTTCCTTTGGTAACCAACTCTGCCCATGGCATCTTGTACTGTCTAGTGCAGGACATCGCCCCGACGATCTTGTGATGCAAGCAATTCCCTGATAATTCTAATCAAGTCTCTGTTGTCGGACTCTGCAGGCTGGACTGGCTGAACTGGGGGCTCTGGGTCATCAGAGTGCATGAGTCGGGATGCTGCTCTCGAGTGTTGGGCTTGATCTTCTTGTTGCTGCTAGGGTGCTTGTTGAGCTCCTCCCGGTTGATTGGTAGAACCAGGAACTATGCCACTGAAGAAATAATATAGGAAACAATAAGGAAGGACCAAGATAGATCGAGTATATAAGCATGTGATTAAGTCAAGATTTTAGAAAGATTAGGAGACACGAGTGGAGATCAAGGGCGAGTGCTGATTGAGACATCTATTCAGTGAAACCTTCACACATCTTGATTTACAAGACCATGCATGGGCCACCACTTAAATTGTGTCACGCCCCATATCCATAATACTGGAGAGCGGGGGCAGATACAGCCAGTTATGTATATAGAAGTTTAAACCACCTCGATATACGGTCATGACTATCTAGACGTATGAGGGTTTATCTACGAGCCATCAGTCTCTTATGGTCAAGAACAAGCCTAGTGTCTCAATCTTAAGCAAGCAATAATAGTTACAAGATATTAGACCATCAGATACTTAATTGTAAGGCGTCCCATACATTTCATATATAAATGATCATAAAGCTAGTCGTACAAAATACAAGGACTAGCAAGAGTTTTAGTCGTACATGATCAACCCTAGGATTTGTTAATTATTTTACAGCCCTTAGGCAGACAAGAATTGAAATTCAACAGAAGCTAATACTTGCTCGGCGGCTAAACGCCTCAAAAAAATAATTTTACAATATAGCGGGAGAGCAAAATAAAACCAAAGGGTTACGTCTAGTGTTCACCATCTGGCTGGGAGGCTGAAAGAACCTCGGGTGCTATTCCAAAATCTGGCCATACAAAACCAGCTGGGCCAGAACCCATAAAGAGCAAGTGCCACAAGGGAGGCCTCACCTAAGAACTAAAACTAGCATATTAGCACATAAAGACATAAATGAATAACAAAAGACATGAGTTAGAGAAAACATGGTGATAAATGATAAGATAACTAAAGAACTATTCTGGTAACCAAGTTACAAACCGTAAACCAAAGAAGGATCGGGGTTGTAACCCTTCACCTGAACAGAACTTAGTCACTAACCAATTATCGATAAAGCAAAGCATAAACAGTAACGTGTTGAAGTAACCATTTACTGGCCTTATCTAGATAAGACTAGACTCCATTCATCAATCATGGCCAAGCAACAAGTACGTCTTGATACTTTAACTTACTAGCGTTATCACAAGCTTAGTTACTAGCAAGATGCAATAAGATGTTCTGTCACGATCCGCACCCACTGTAAGGGTACGAGTACGTAACAGCGCCCAGCCTACGCCGCAGTGTCGGCGGTAGAACGCTATTCTAAGTCTCTAACTAACCATCAACTCATGCAGTATATAATGTACTCATCATGATCAACTCCGAACGGAGGACAAGTATAATATATGGTGTATCTCAATCACAGTCTAAGCACGATGAGTAACACAGAATTGTAACTAAGAATTTGAAGACAAAAAAATAAATACTAAAATAATAACAACATCTGAATAATCTCAAATACATCTCAAGTCTCAATTCTATACAACAAGCTCTAAATGAAAATAAATGCAAGTCTACTAAACTAAATCCCGATCACTCCTGAGTGTCGGGGCCAAAGGTAGCTAAACCATCTCCTGGACAGTAACATGTAGGGCACGTGTCCTCAGGGCAAAAATCTGTAAAATTTTCAACAGGTCCAGTCAGGACAGGAACGAGCACATCTCATCTAGAAAACCCAAGTAAATGACAGAGAACTGTACAGCAGTTATAGACAGTTATATTGATGAAAATAGCAGTTTATATTCAGGTGATGGTAAGAAAGACAGATAAAGTACAAGGAAAGTAAGTAACTAAACAAGAGAAGAATCATAGCAATGAAGGCTATAAAAATAGAACTAGCTGAACCAGAGTAATATGATATAAAGTCCAAGCAGCAATGTAGACAAGTGTAACTCTAATGTAAGTCCAGTACAAGATGAATCTAATATAAGATGAATCCAGTAAGGGACGATTCTAGTTATAGTGATCAACGATTCCAGGGTGAGTCCAGCCTATACTCTAGCAGTGTGTTTTAAAATACAGAGATCGACATGTAAACGGCTGTGGGTAATCAGGCACATCCCTCACTGATCAGGCGAGAGATGGCTATGCTTCCAGTAAATTCCAGTAGGGAGATTCGAGATTGGGGTATGTCTACATGTCTCACTCTAGTATTTCCCCTCCCAGCAAGTGAATCCAGAATTCCGACACAATGATTCAAGATGAGTCCAGCCAAAATATAATGATACCAGTAAATGATTCCAGTTAAATGATTCCAGTTAAATAATTCCAGTAGGTGATTCCAGTAATAGAGATGATACCAGTAATAGAGGCCAGAAAATAAAAGTGTGTCGTATACATGAATCCAGAAATATCCACACGTGTTATAACAGAGAATCGCATACAACCTACTAGAACTGAAGTACAATAATTGACAAGTAAATAAGAGAACTATCAGAGAATGTACTCGCCTGCTACTCTGAAAAGAGTAGTATAATATCAGATGTCTGCACCAGAGTTACAATGTCCTAAACAGAGAATATAGGTTATAATGTGTTTAAAAAAATAAGACAATGATGTTTATAATACAATTTACATGATTTCTAGGCCAATCTAGGTCAAAGTCAAACTTGGTCAACCCTACAGTCAAACTAAGTCAAATCAAGTCATATTAGGTCACAAGAAGTTAAACTAAGTCATACAAGGTCAACAAGTTTAAATAAGTCTAATCTAGGTTAAAGTCAACTCTTAGTCAAACATTCTAGCCAAACTAGTCAAGTTATCTAGGGTTTAGTCAATAATGGTCAGACTAGTCAATATGGTCAAACTAGGTCAACTCTAGGCTATTAGGTCAACTACCTAGTCAAGCTAGGTCAAACTCCTGGTCAACTTTGTCTAACAAGTCATTCCAGTCTAACCATATTCCTATACTAAAGCCTATAAGGAAGTGACACTATATAACCATACCATAAAACTAACCCTATACCAATACCTATATAACCACTCATGGCTTAACAAAACCATATCAACCCAGTTCATATATCATATATACATATATATATAGCACAATATACATACCATCTATGTGTCACTATACTATAACTCCTCTCCCTTCTCAATACTTATACTCCCTTCTCAACTAACCCTTCTCAATTAACCCTTCTCAATCCTTGTTCCCAGATTTCCCTTCCATACACATTTCAAGTAAATAATAGTTCACATATTCACTATTACACAGTTCTAGCTCACTCCAAGTCTACCTGCACATCACATTCCAGAATTGTGTATATATACATTCCCACAAGGAGGGCCACACTCTAGTGTACATGTTAAAGTCAATCATACACACTCATACATTAGTCCTTACTCTTGGCACTAGGATACTACTCCTACTGACTGTTATATGCTAAGGGAAAGACTGGTACATGTTATTCTCACTTATCTATATAGCTAAGTACATATCCTTAGCTATCAATACAAGTGTTAAACCCAAACTTATCTATCTAACCCACAACAACACTCACACACACTCAAAATGGGAGGGTATATGGGCTACCCAGGGGCTGTCAAGTGTCAATGGGGCTGTCTTATGCAGCCCCCATAATGCTGCTGTTGGCAGCTGCCTAGCCAGGCCTAGGCCTAGGCAGGGCACTACCCTGCTGTCCAAGGGGCAGTAGCCCCTAACCAGCTGCTGTTCCTGCAGCATATTCTTCTTCCTTTTCTTTTTCAATTCCTTCACTCATTATATTTCATTATCAACCATTTAATTCAATTCACACACACTCATCCCTCACACAAGTATCAGCCTCAAACCACATGTATACCCATATGTATCTCAGAAATCTGAGATTGGCACCCGACCACCAATCTATTTACCACATCAATCATATTGAACTCAGAACAATTCAAATTCCATTGCAAAACAACCCAAACCCTTAACAAAACTAAACATATAAATAATCCTATACTCAAGCCTCTATATTACACCTATAATACTAATACATAAAACTAAAAAGAAAAGTGAGTAGATGAGTGAACAAGTGTGAAATCTGAAAACCATGTGTCAATAGCTTAGGTGTGCGTGTTGATAGGGTCATGTGTGTAAGAGTGGACATGTGAGGAAACAAATGTGTGCGTGTGCATTTCAGAATATGTGTGTAAACAGTGAGCTATCTCAGGAATATGGCAATGACAGTTTAACAGTGTATAAAATCAGTCTACAAACAGTCCCATACCAACTCGATACTCCAAACATCAACACAACCCTTAACCAACATTAGGTAAACTAATACACAGGTAGGAATCACTGTGGCAATCAAAACAACATTCATAACAGTAAAAAAAAGGAAGAAGTTTAGATTTTTCAACAGTTGATATAAATCAGACAATCAGGAAATCTGAATTTCGAATCCCACATTTGAAAACCATGTGTCAATTCATGAAAACCAATTCGAAGGCAACTGATCTCAGGTAATTATATAAGGACCCATTAAAACCTTAGGATTCCTTTTTTGAAACCAAATTTTGAAACAGTGAACAACACCCAGTGTGTATCAGAAAAATATGGGCAGTTCCTTCACATTGAAATCCTATTCCAAGAGCAAAACCCAAATCTAACTGGAAAAACCCAACTAGTAGTATCCAATACACATGTAGGAATCACCTCAGTGATTTAAAATAGCTTTTAAAAATAGATTAAAAGGAATCAAATTCAGGATTTCGAATTTGAACACATGGTATCAGTGAATAGTATAAACGACCCTTAAAATCGAAAGAAAACCAATAAATCAGAAAGCAAGGTGTGCAGTGGGTAGGTAGACATTACAAATGTCGTGGGGGATGTGTTCGTGTCCATGAAACTGGACACGATTGTGTCCAAACAAAAATTAACACAGCAGCGACATTGTTAAGAAAAAATCCTCGTGCTGTGGTGCAGAGTGAGCTAGGACACGACACGTTGCAGGACACAAGTCGGGGTCATGCCCACGTGTCCACCTAGACTAGGGGGACGTGTCCAAGTGCCTGTCCTGTGTCCACGTGGTGTCTGCGTGTCTGTGATGCCCGTAGTCCGTATTACGTATTGGAAATACGTGTACGTATTTCGGGCTTGTATTTTTGGTTTGTCATAATTAGTTAGCCTTGGATTTTTATTTTTATTTTTGCATATTGCATTTGCATGGTTCATCATGGCATGGCATTGGCTTGGTTTGGTTCGGTTTAGTGGGTTTGGCTTGGTTGGGTTTTATGTGGAGAACCACTCCCACCTACCACCACTCCCACCATAAATATCTATCCCACTCTCTCTCTTCCATTATTACTCATTACTCTTTTCTTCTTCTCCATCTTTACTCTTCACCTACCAGGAGAGAGTGGAGAGCTTAGGCAAGTACATCTTGCTTCATGGAGGAACCCCATTTTTATTGTTCTATTGTCTTCCTCATGTGTTTCTAACCCACTTTAGTACTTGTCATTTTTCATTTCCATGGTTAAATTTTTGTAGATCTAGCTTTGTGGTATTTTTGGTTCCCAGGATTTTGATCCATCAAACTTGCATATTTTGCTAAGTTGATGATCCCATGTTGCAGAGAATATTGTTTGGTCCAAATTTGACCTATGAAATTTTGCTGAGCCGCATGAACATTTTTGCACTCAGCCGCATGGCCTATACATGCAATTGCCAGCATTTATTTTTGTATGCATTATTTAATGCAATGCTAACAAGTCAGCCGCATAGGCATCATTATTTAATGCACTAAGAATGGAATGCATCAGCACCCATGTGAGCCGCATATACATGCAATATTTTGTATGCAATATTCCTACGTGCATCTCATACATACAATATTTTATTGTCTATTCTAAATGCATGTAATTAATGCATTGTTCCAATACATTTTCCTAATGCACCAGAGAGCCGCATAGCTATTCAAATGCTTGAGTGCTTTAATATTTAAATATTAAATGTCTTCAGGATTCAATGTTTTAAAGCTTTGGATCAGCCGCATGGCTTGTAAATAAATGCTTTAAGTGCTTGATATTTAAATATTATATGTCTTAAGGATTCAATGCCTTAAGCTTTGATTAAAGCTTTTTGGAGCAACAGAGCCGCATATGGCTTGGATGTTGTCTCATTCCAAATGCCTTAACTTAATACAATGTCATTTCATACTTAATGCTTAGGATTAAGCATTTTGTCTTTATATGTTTGACTAAAGATACCATAGCCGCATAAGCTTTTAAAGCTTACATTCTTAATATATTACTTTAGGCTTTTATGCATTTTAAGGCACTAAAGTTTATATTTTAGGCCTTAGTCCCTAGGAATGCAACTAATTTTAAGCATTCTGGAGACTTAATTTTTATGCAATTAAGTCCTTGACTTTATTGCTTAATGCAATTAAGTCCTTGCTATTTTTATGTTTTATGCTTTAATGCTTGGATTAAGCATTCTGGAGATGCAGAGCCGCATGGCCCTTGGCCATTTAATAATATTATTATTTGCATGAAATCTAGGTGAGCCGCATAGGCTCCCTCCCCTCCACTATCTAATATTTGGCCACGTGAACCATTAATTAAAGGGTTCACGAATACCTTTTCTTATTGCATTAATTGTGGGGGTCCCACATAATTTCTTTTAGTTGACTTGCTTGCTGAAGTGGGAGCTTGCAATTATTGCGGGTCCCACTATCTTTTGTCTTACTTGATTTCATGCCCTCTTTGTTATATTGGCCGCATGGGTGGCCTCCCACTCTCTTTGACCGCATGTTTGTTCTCCCACTTTTGGACCACATGGGTCCCACTTTGATTGTTTAAATGTCTTATTTGCGTGAATTGTGATCCGAATTTCTTCCCACTCCCAACATAAAAGTTGTAGAGTTTCCCCTTGGCTTCATGAATATATATATATTATTAATATATTATTATTTAATTGTGCAAGTTTCTCTCCTTCTTGATAAATGATATGACGTGATAGTGACCCGCCGTGGTGCACTCCCGACATGATAACTTGACCTGACAATTTGACATGATAACTTGACATGATAATTCTTGATAGTGGCCCACCGTGGCACACTCTTGACATGATGAACCTAACACGGTATATCTCGAATGCTGTTGCGACGGCTAACACGACATGACAAGATTGAATGAACTGGACACCGTGGACGATTGTGCTTGTACAAATGAACCCGTCTTGTCTTGCATCATGTCTAGGATGGGAATCCCTAAGTACCACGGTCAGGGGTACCCACTGAAATCAACTAAGGTTAACAACTAGAATAAATCCAGTAGTCATGAAGAGATTTTCCAGCTACAGGCAATCCCGTTATCTGGGCGCCCTACTTGGGATCTGTAGCCTGCCGTCGAGTAGGGCACATTTCTAGCACACTGTCATGTGTTGCACCTTCTAAGTCGCCTAAGGGTACATGCGTTTCCTGGACGATGTACCCACTTGAATTCAACTCTAAATTGCGTCTGGATAGCCTGGATGGTCTGCAGGGCTTATGGCTGTGGAATAATCTCGCTGCATCTTGTTAGTAACTAGGCATGTGATAACCCTAGTTAGTTAAAGTATCAAGCCGTACTTATTGCTTGGCCGTGAAATGTTGGATGAAGTTTACCAGTCTATTCTTGTCTTGATCCTGTACAAGATTGTTACATGTCCTGATTTTTTTATATTTACCTTGCCGATAAATGGTGGGAGAAGCCAAGTTCTGTTCAGACTAAGGGTTACAACCCCGGTCCTTGTTTGGTTTACGGGTTGTAACCTGGTTCTCTGAATAGTCCCATGGTTATCTCATCGTATATCACCTGTCCTGCTTTTCTTTAATTACTGTCTTTTATATATTTTTACTCTTGTGCTAATTGCTCGTTTTAGTTCCTAAGTGAAGCCTCCTTTGTGGCACTTGCTCTTTCTGGGGTCTGACCCAGCTGGTTTTGTATGGCCAGATACCAGAGCAGCTCCAGAGGATCTACCGAATCTCCAGCCACATGGTGACCACTAGACAGAATCCTGGCAACGAGTGGGTTATTTTTGGCTCTCCCACTCTATTGTAAATTATTTCTTTTGAAGCGTTTAGCCGCCGAGCAAGTGTTAGCTCGTGTATATTTTTACTTACTGTCTGCCCACGGGCTGTAACATGATTGGCAACCTAGGGTTGATCATGTATGACTAAACTCTTGCTAGTCCTCACATTTTGTAACGACTAGCTTCATGATCAGCTGAATATGTAATATTTGGGACGCCTTACTATTGTATATTTGGTGATCTTACATCTTGTAACTCTATTTACTTGCTTGTGATTGAGACACTAGGCTTGTTATTGACCCTAAGAGACTGATGGCTTGTAGATAAACCCTCATATATCTAGACAGCCGTGACCGTATAGTAGAGTGGATCCCATTTCATTATACGTAGCTGGCTATGTCTGCCCCCGCTCTCCAGTATTCTGGTTCTGGGGCGTGATAGTGTCGATACGAGGCCGTATCAGTGAGAAATTTATGTGCGTGCAGTGACAGTGCGTGACCCGTGCGAACGCGATAACTTCGCGCACAGTGAACAAAAGTTCGTGAAACTTTGCGTGCGTGATGTCAGTTGGTGCCCGCACGTGGCCACAAATTTTCGTGGCATATAGTGTCGTGTCGTGTCCTATGTCAAGCCCGAATAGCAGGGGACTGCACGGGCACAGTGCGGTGCCTCGTGCATGGGGTACGTGTCCATTTTGGATACGAAAATCCCCCAAATTTGTGCTCAGTGTTCAACAAAAAGAATCTACACATCAAGAGCTTCAAAATCATGTAATTAGTTTAGCAAAAATCAAAATTATAATCCTTAGAGGCATTTCGTCGAACACCTAACATACAATACGACACGTGTCCGATACGGACACCAAACGGACACGAAATTCATCCAATTTTCAGGGACACCTAGGGGACTCCTAGATCTAGCACTATATATAAAGAAAACTGAAATTTAAAACAATTTAAAGGGTTTTACCTATAGGTACAATTGCATGGAGAAGCTCCAAATGGGGGGTGTTCCTCTTGATGGCCAAATGCTCCAAATTGATCCCAAACTGAAATGGCTCTCCACCAACAGTCCATAAACTCAATTTAGAACCCAATGCAAAAGACTAGGATGAAAAAGGAGATCAAATGAATAAAATGGGATTTTTTTGGAAGGGGGAAACTTACCTTTCTTTTCTCCAAGTGTTGGAATGATAAAAAGAGGCAAGTCCTAATGAACAAGTGTTTAAATAGGGTGGGGATCCCTATGTGGCTGCTCATAGGTTCAATAATTAGGGTTAGGGTTCACTAAATGGCCCATGGGCTTAAGTCATGATCAATTAAACCATTAAGTCATAAGTCATTTCATGACCATGACTTAAATTCACTAAACCAAACCCCCCCTCATTCTAAAACTATTCTCTAATGACTAAAATAGGTTAACTCAAGTTAGACTAGGGTCACCATAGCTAGGGTTAGCTTCTAGGCTAGTCCACTAGGTCTCAACAAATCAAAGTCAAACTAGAATTCACCAATTCGATAAATCACCAATTAATTCAAATAAGTCAAATAACCAAAATACCCCTAGGCTAAAAATGATAATTAAATCGTCCTAATGACATGGTTAGGCTCTAGGTCATGCAGTCTCTCAGGTTTCACTAGCAGCACATCAAAATCACAAGTCATGACTTTACCAGTTTTTAAATAGTTTAAAAATAAATAAAAATTACCAAAAATTATAATATGAAATAAATATCAATAAATAATACTTATAATTACAAAATTCCAAAATTACCCTCATCTGGAAAACTGGGTGTTACAATCCTACCCACCTTAGAAAAATTTTGTCCTCGAAATTAAAATGATCGCACCCCTACTAGGTCAAACCCCCAGCAAATCAAGCTCAAAAGATAACATGCAAACATAATCCTACTGGTCGTGATATCACGGTCTTGATCAGGGTCACTATACTATCTATCACAGCACCAAACATCCTGACAGGTACTAATGGAATCATACAACAAGATGGAAAGAAGAACAGGAAGACAGACATGCTAACCCGTCACCCGTAGCGTCGGTCTACTCGACTGTCAGCACAGAAGCCCTGCCCCTCTGGGGTGTATCCCTCTGTTGGTGTGGGGCACGGTGCTGCGCTACAGGTGGCCTAGCTCCCTCTATCTAATCCTTGACACTCAAGTAATACTCACCCTGATATTCTACTCAATTTCTCTAGGGCACCATCTATATGGTATCTATCCTGCAATCTAATAATCATACCCATCTATCCAGAACCATGTCACCAGAATCCTTGTCATACCAGTAAGTATGGCTGCGATAATCCATAGCGTCCATAACTAATGTACATACATCTAGAATAATGGTATTTAAAATTTTTGCATTGCCGCTAGCTTGGCTGCGAAAACTTTAAATTCCCACACCCGAGAAATACATCCAAAATCGGACTCTATCTCATCGCCCAACCAACTGATATGGCCGTAGAAGACTCTAGATTCCATGACTGAGGCAACCTAGCCCATAATGTTATCTTGGTAGAAAATCAAGTCAAATATGAATACCAAGAATCAATTTCAACGATGAACAAGGAAGATAGACAGATACTGTCAGAATCAAATTTTGAGATAGTTTATAACGAGATTCTCAAGGGTCATCCCAGTAATCTTCTCAAGTAGTCCTAACTGTGATTGAGTGCCTCTCCGGTAAAGCCTATCTCTCAATCCTATCGCAGGCTCGCAGCAGTACAACTAAGTCGCTGTACTACTACGATATCGCACTAATGCGACTCTCGACCTGCATGGGCCACCACTAAAAACGTGTTACGACCCGCACCCACTGTGAGGGTACGAGTACGTAACAGCGCCCAGCCTACGCCGCAGTGTCGGCGGTAGAACGCTGTTCTAAGTCTCTAACTAACCATCAACTCATGCAGTATATAATGTACTCATCATGATCAACTCCGAACGGAGGACAAGTATAAGATATGGTGTATCTCAATCACAGTCTAAGTACGATGAGTAATACAGAATTGTAACTAAGAATTTGAAGACAAAAAAATAAATACTGAAATAATAACAACATCTGAATAATCTCAAATACATCTCAAGTCTCAATTCTATACAACAAGCTCTAAATGAAAATAAATGCAAGTCTACTAAACTAAATCCCGATCACTCCTGAGTGTCGGGGCCAAAGGTAGCTAAACCATCTCCTGGACAGTAACATGTAGGGCACGTGTCCTCAGGACAAACATCTGTAAAATTTTCAACAGGTCCAGTGAGGACAGGAACGAGCACATCTCATCTAGAAAACCGAAGTAAATGACAGAGAACTATACAGCAGTTATAGACAATTATATTAATAAAAATGGCAGTTTATATTCAGGTGATGGTAAGAAAGACAGATAAAGTGCAAGGAAAGTAAGTAACTAAACAAGAGAAGAATCATAGCAATGAAGGCTGTAAAAATAGAACTAGCTGAACCAGAGTAATATGATATAAAGTCCAGGCAGCAATGTAGACAAGTGTAACTCCAATGTAAGTCCAGTACAAGATGAATCTAATACAAGATGAATCCAGTAAGGGACGATTCCAGTTATAGTGATCAACGATTCCAGGGTGAGTCCAGCCTATACTCTAGCAGTGTGTTTTAAAATACCGAGATCGACATGTAACCGGCTGTGGGTAATCAGGACATCCCTCACTGATCAGGCGAGAGATGGCTATGCTTCCAGTAGATTCAGTAGGAAGATTCCAGATTGGGGTATGTCTACATGTCTCACTCTAGTATTTCCCCTCCCAGCAAGTGAATCCAGAATTCCGACACAATGATTCAAGATGAGTCCAGCCAAAATATAATGATACCAGTAAATGATTCCAGTTAAATGATTCCAGTTAAATGATTCCAGTAGGTGATTCCAGTAATAGAGATGATACCAGTAATAGAGGCTAGAAAATAAAAGTGTGTCGTATACATGAATCCAGAAATATCCACACGTGTTATAACAGAGAATCGCATACAACCTACTAGAACTGAAGTACAGTAATTGACAAGTAAATGAGAGAACTATCAGAGAATGTACTCGCCTGCTACTCTAAAAAGAGTAGTATAATATCAGATGTCTGCACCAGAGTTACAATGTCCTAAACAGAGAATATAGGTTATAATGTGTTTAAAAAAATAAGACAATGATGTTTATAATGCAATCTATTGATTTCTAGGCCAATCTAGGTAAGTCAAACTTGGTCAACCCTACAGTCAAACTAAGTCAAATCAAGTCATATTAGGTCACAAGAAGTTAAACTAAGTCATACAAGGTCAACAAGGTTAAATAAGTCTAATCTAGGTTAAAGTCAACTCTTAGTCAAATATTCTAGCCAAACTAGTCAAGTTATCTAGGGTTTAGTCAGTAATGGTCAGACTAGTCAATATGGTCAAACTAGGTCAACTCTAGGCTATTGGGTCAACTACCTAGTCAAGCTAGGTCAAACTCCTGGTCAACTTTGTCTAACAAGTCATTCCAGTCTAACCATATTCCTATACCAAAGCCTATAAGGAAGTGACACTATATAACCATACCATAAAACTAACCCTATACCAATACCTATATAACCACTCATGGCTTAAAAAAACCATATCAACCCAGTTCATATATCATATATATATATATATATATATATATATATATATATATATATATATATATATATATAGCACAATATACATACCATCTATGTGTCACTATACTATAACTCCTCTCCCTTCTCAATACTTATACTCCCTTCTCAACTAACCCTTCTCAATTAACCCTTCTCAATCCTTGTTCCCAGATTTCCCTCCCATACACATTTCAAGTAAATAATAGTTCACATATTCACTATTACACAGTTCTAGCTCACTCCAAGTCTACCTGCACATCATATTCCAGAATTGTGTATATATACATTCCCACAAGGAGGGCCACACTCTAGTGTACATGTTAAAGTCAATCATACACACTCATACATTAGTCCTTACTCTTGGCACTTGGATACTACACCTACTGACTGTTATATGCTAAGGGAAAGACTGGTACATGTTATTCTCACTTATCTATATAGCTAAATACATATCCTTAGCTATCAATACAAGTGTTAAACCCAAACTTATCTATCTAACCCACAACAACACTCACACACACTCAAAATGGGAGGGTATATGGGCTACCCAGGGGCTGTCAAGTGTCAATGGGGCTGTCTTGTGCAGCCCCCATACTGCTGCTGTTGGCAGCTGCCTAGCCAGGCCTAGGCCTAGGCAGGGCACTACCCTGTTGTCCAAGGGGCAGTAGCCCCTAACCAGCTGCTGTTCCTGCAGCCTATTCTTCTTCCTTTTCTTCTTCAATTCCTTCACTCATTCTATTTCATTATCAACCATTTAATTCAATTCACACACACTCATCCCTCACACAAGTATCAGCCTCAAACCACATGTATACCCATATGTATCTCAGAAATCTGAGATTGGCACCCGACCACCAATCTATTTACCACATCAATCATATTGAACTCAGAACAATTCAAATTCCATTGCAAAACAACCCAAACCCTTAACAAAACTAAACATATAAATAATCCTATACTCAAGCCTCTATATTACACCTATAATACTAATACATAAAACTAAAAAGAAAAGTGAGTAGATGAGTGAACAAGTGTGAAATCTGAAAACCATGTGTCAATAGCTTAGGTGTGTGTGTTGATAGGGTCATGTGTGTAAGAGTGGACATGTGAGGAAACAAATGTGTGCGTGTGCATTTCAGAATATGTATGTAAACAGTGAGCTATCTCAGGAATATGGCAATGACAGTTTAACAGTGTGTAAAATCAGTCTACAAACAGTCCCATACCAACTCGATACTCCAAACATCAACACAACCCTTAACCAACATTAGGTAAACTAATACACAGGTAGGAATCACTGTGGCAATCAAAACAACATTCATAACAGTAAAAAAAAGGAAGAAGTTCAGATTTTTCAACAGTTGATATAAATCAGACAATCAGGAAATCTGAATTTCGAATCCCACATTTGAAAACCATGTGTCAATTCATGAAAACCAATTCGAAGGCAACTGATCTCAGGTAATTATATAAGGACCCATTAAAACCTTAGGATTCCATTTTTGAAACCAAATTTTGAAATAGTGAACAACACCAAGTGTGTATCAGAAAAATATGGGCAGTTCCTTCACATTGAAATCCCATTCCAAGAGCAAACCCAAATCTAACAGAAAAAACCCAACTAAGTATCCAATACACATGTAGGAATCACCTCAGTGATTTAAAACAGCTTTTAAAAATAGATTAAAAGGAATCAAATTCAGGATTTCAAATTTGAACACATGGTATCAGTGAATAGTGTAAACGACCCTTAAAATCGAAAGAAAACCAATAAATCAGCAAGCAAGGTGTGCAGTGGGTAGGTAGACATTACAAATGTCGTGGGGGATGTGTTCGTGTCCAGGAAACTGGACACGAATGTGTCCAAACAAAAATTAACACAACAGCGACACTGTTCAGGAAAAATCCTTGTGCTGTGGTGCAGAGTGAGCTAGGACACGACACGTTGCACGACACAAGTCGGGTCATACCCACGTGTCCACCTAGACTAGGGGGACGTGTCCAAGTGCCTGTCCCGTGTCTATGTGGTATCTGCGTGTCGATACGAGGCCGTATCAGTGAGAAATTTCTGTGCGTGCAGTGACAGTGTGTGACCCGTGCGAACGCAAAAACTTCGCGCACAGTGAACGAAAGTTCGTGAAACTTTGCGTGCGTGATATCAGTGGGTGCCCGCACGTGCCCACAAATTTTCGTGGCATATAGTGTCGTGTCGTGTCCTGTGTCAAGCCCGAATAGCAGGGGACTGCACGGGCACAGTGCGGTGCCTCGTGCATGGGGTGCGTGTCCATTTTGGACACGAAAATCCTCAAAATTCGTGCTCAGTGTTCAACAAAAAGAATCTACACATCAAGAGCTTCAAAATCATGTAATTAGTTTAGCAAAAATCAAAATTAAAATCCTTAGAGGCATTTCGTCGAACACCTAACATACAATACGACACGTGTCCGATACGGACACCAAACGGACACAAAATTCACCCAATTTTTAGGGACACCTAGGGGACTCCTAGATCTAGCCCTATATGCAAAGAAAACTGAAATTTAAAACAATTTAAAGGGTTTTTACCTATAGGTGCAATTGCATAGAGAAGCTCCAAATGGGGGGTGTTCCTCTTGATGGCCAAATGCTCCAAATTAATCCCAAACTGAAATGGCTCTCCACCAACAGTCCATAAACTCAATTTAGAAACAATGCAAAAGACTAGGATGAAAAAGGAGATCAAATAAATAAAATAGGATTTTTTTGGAAGGGGGAAACTTACCTTTCTTTTCTCCAAGTGTTGGAATGATAAAAAGAGGCAAGCCCTAATGAACAAGTATTTAAATAGGGTGGGGATCCCTATGTGGCTGCTCATAGGTTCAATAATTAGGGTTAGGGTTCACTAAATGGCCCATGGGCTTAAGTCATGATCAATTAAACCATTAAGTCATAAGTCATTTCATGACCATGACTTAAATTCACTAAACCAAACCCCCCCTCATTCTAAAACTATTCTCTAATGACTAAAATAGGTTAACTTAAGTTAGAATAGGGTCACCATAGCTAGGGTTAGCTTCTAGGCTAGTCCACTAGGTCTCAACAAATCAAAGTCAAACTAGAATTCACCAATTCGACAAATCACCAATTAATTCAAATAAGTCAAATAACCAAAATACCCCTAGGCTAAAAATGATAATTAAATCGTCCTAATGACATGGTTAGGCTCTAGGTCATGCAGTCTCTCAGGTTTCACTAGCAGCACATCAAAATCACAAGTCATGACTTTACCAGTTTTTAAATAGTTTAAAATAAATACAAATTACCAAAAATCATAATATGAAATAAATATCAATAAATAATACTTATAATTACAAAATTATAAAATTACCCTCATCTGGAAAACTGGGTGTTACATGTTCCGGCAGTCACAAGCCCTGCAGCTATCCAGGTTATCCATGCGAGATTCATGTAAGAGTTATCAAAAATTATTAGGTGACTTAGTGTGCAACACATGACAGTGTGCATATTACTTGTTTCAAGAAGTGCCCCATAAGACAATGGGCTAAAAATGTGCCCTACTCGACTGCAGGCTACAAGTCCATTCAAGGCGCCCAGATAACGGGATCGCCTGTAACTGGAAATATCTCTCTATATGAGCTACTTTGATCAATCTAGTAATTAACCTAGTCAGATTCAGTATAAATTCCTGACCGTGGTAATCAAGAATCCATGCCCTAAACATGATGCCAGATGAGACATATAGTTTATACAGGCACAACCAAGGGAAACAACCACGGTGTCAATACAAGAGTTAATTAGCAAGTCCAGGTAGCTGTCACAAATTATCATGTAATGTCAGGATGTTTATCATGTCAAGAGTGCGTCACGACAGACCACTATCAAGAATTATCATGTCAAGGTTGCTGGTAAGAGTGTACCACGATGAGTCACTATCAAGGAGTCGTTAGAGAGTGTACGTGCCACACCAAGATTGTGTTTAGAGCTCAGAGTACTTGTGCAACCTGGAAAAATAACATTATAGGACTTAGTCAAGTAAAGGGTACAAACAAAGTTATGATTTACACTAAGGGCCATGGGGTGTTATGAAGAGCATGTACCCAAAAATGAATGTGCTGAGAGTGGCATGCGCCCAAGGCTATGAGCCTAAGGGCATGCGCCCATATGTATGCGCCCACATGAGTGAGGTAGGGTGCATGGACTATGCGCACACATACATGAGTGAGGCAGGGGTATCATGAAAAGATAATGGTTTTAGAAAGGCATGCACCTGGAGCTATGCGCCCACAGGGTGGATTCAGGGTATCTTGGAGAAAGACAAGAGACTCACTTAATGACAAGTGTCCGCATGACAAGGTCTATGCGCCCAAGGAAGGAGATATGGTGCACTTGTGCGCATGCAAAACTATACGCCCAAGCCAGGAAGGGCCTTGGGGCTATGCGCCCACATACATGAGTAAGGGAGACTTGGCCGCATATATATGGCTATGCTCCCAAGGAAGCGTGTAGTGGGCTACGCCCAACACTGTGCTTCTTTCCGAACCCGAGAGCACAAGTTCATTGAACCATAAACTTCTCAAGATCATAAATTACCCAAAACAAATCAAATCCGGGTTTTCAAGGTCTAACTAGAGTAAAATTGAATTCTCTACAACATGGAACAATCAAAACTTGAAAATAATAAAGTTTGAGAGATCAAAACCCCAAAAAATCAATTTTGGCATAAACTTAGATCTACAAAAACTAATCCTTCAAAACCAAAAATACCATGTACTAAATAGCCTTAGAAATCATGTAGGGAAGATAATGGAACAATAAAAATAAGTTCCTCCATGAAGCAAGCCAGCACTTGCCTTTGAGGGGGGAAGTTTTAATGGAAAAGAAGAAGAAGAGTTAATGGGAAATAAATAAAGGAGAGAGAGTGGAGTTGACTTATATAGTAAGCCTCACCATCTAAAACCAAACCAAAACCAAACCAAAATAAACCAAGCAAGCTAAACCAAGTCAAATTAAACCAAACCAAATCAAATAAACCAAGTAAAGATTAAACCAAGACTAGGCTAAGCAAGACAAGTCTAACTACGGTCCACCTGATAATGTCAGAAATTCGTAGTCGTATACTGAAGATACGTATAACGGGAAACATGAGTGACATGTCTGTACGTATAAAACTATGCCATCACCAAACTGATGATCTGCTGTAGGTCTTAGACAGGAACACCGCCTGGAACAGTCACTGACGTGACATGAGGCACTGTGGTCGAAGTAGTAGCCGTGCAGTGGTAGCAGGAATCAGACCATAAGTGTCCAAAACATAGGTCACCTGGGTCATCTGACCCTGTAGGGCCACCAATATCTTTGTAATCTGCTCCAAACTATAGGTTTCGGTAGTAATGACGGCCTATGTAGCTGCAGGTGGTGGTGGAAGTAGAGGTGGAGATAGAGGAGGAGCTTTGGAGTAAACAGACAACTGGGATGCCAACGTCCGGTACCGTACATGCTGCCTCCTTTCCTTCTACCGACAACTTGTATCCACAAGTCGTTCCTCCTAGCCAGTGTCGGTAGGTGACTATTCTAAACTCCCCCTAGATAACCCCCCAGCAGTACTCCCTTCCTCACCGTCTCGACTCTCTAAAGCCTCATACATTTCCTATATTTGTCTGATTTTTATTACTAGTTAGGGTTATGGTTAGGATATTTAGAGTTAGGACTAGCTATTTAGGTAAAAAATATAGTTAAGTACAAAAAAGAATGTAATTAGATAGGACTGAGAAAACTTACATAGGCTTTGGCCGCCGATCATATACGATCTTTCCTTCTTTCTTTCGCCTATGGGTATGCTCGAAAACTTTTGAAAAGTCGACGGTGTTCGGATCTCCACCAGTCCTAGCGACCTCCTCGTACTGTAACAAAAACAACATTTAATAACTAAACAACAAAATTAAACAATTAAAGACATAACAAATAAGAATACTCACCATCCGTCGATAGTGCTCTAAAATTGGGATGTATCCACCCGTGTGGTGACCACCCTTAGTGTCATGCTCCAGTTCTAAAATATATAGGAATCCAAAACATGAACATGCCAGCTATATGTTTAGAATAAGTATTCCCAATTTAATGGACTTATCCTAATCAAAGTACGCTGTATAGTAAACTAAATCTACTCTATCACAACTATGTCCCAATCCACAATAATGAACAAAATCAAGAACAAACAATATATGTTATGGTCTACAGTCCATTAGCATATATATATATATATATATATATATATATTTTATATATATTATATATTTATATATATATATATATATATATATATATATATATATATATAAAATATAATATATATATATATAAACAGATGCAGATCGCTCTGGAGAAAGCTTTCCGGTCGCCCTGTGGGCAATCGATTCCCCCTGACCCGGAGGTGAGCTGGTTCGGGGTCCGGCGGTAAGCCCGGCGCCCCCTGTCCCCCCGCCTTTTCCCCCTCCTCCAGCCTCCATGATTGATGTTCTCGCCACTCGGTCGACGGTCTCCAAGCTCGACGGCCGGGCCTGTCCCCAGCCTCCTCCCAACCTTCTTCCCACACCTCAGCCCTCTCGGCCCTCCTCCTCGGCTTTTCCTTCCGCGACGACCGAGGTCGGCCCCCTTTCTCCGACGGCCCCGGAGGATCCCTTCCATAGGAAGATGTCTCCCCCCGCGGTGGACCCGAAGCCCTCCCGACCTTCAACAATTGTGGTTCCTTTCCTCCGTCGGTCGGAGCTCGACGGCTGGAGCTGCCGACAGCTGCTGTCAGTTGTAGGCTCTCCAGCTGTCACCCAGCCTCGGATACTGCTCTGTCTCGGGTTATGGGCAGGCTGACCAACCAGCTTGGAAGCACATACCCGCAGGTCTTATCCGGACAGATGGTGCCCCCTGGGGCCCACTCGTCTGCGGGTGGGCAGCTCTGGCAAACCTACCTATGCGCCCACGGCCTCTGTGCCTTTCCAAGCGGCCTATGCGCCTATTGCTCAGTCATGCTTGGGCCATGCGCACCCTATGGCGCATACGCTCGAAGCGGACTGGTCCCTCTCTTCACCCCTTCCACTTCCATATGCGCCCATTGCGAGGTCAGGCCGCTCGCCGCTCAGACCTCCGCTGGTGGGTCCCCCTAGGATGGCACCCTATCCTCCGGTGTCGGCACCCCCGCTGTTTCCCCTACCGCGTGCTTCGCCACGTACCCCGACGACGGGTGTCGCTCCCGGCCACCCAATTCTCTTGCTTGGTGGGAAGTGATGCCTTCGTGCCGTGCGTCGTCGGCCATGGAGCTCCCAATCCTCGTCTACCGGCCATCGCCCGTACCTTCCTCGCCCGCCCCAGCGGCGATATCATCGTTCCGGGCTGGCGTGGACTTCAGCTCAGCTGGCCCTCGTTGGCCTCTCTCCCCTGGCCTTACCCTAAAACTTCGGTGGCACCCCGGGATGGCCTCCGGCAGGCTGTCAGCCCCGGGTATTGTACCCCCGCTACGGTGGCCGCCATCTGCCGGCACCGTGGAGTCGGGCTCTACTGAACAGAGGCCATGCGCCTTCACCACTAATGATGGGGCATGTGCCCTCGGATTATCCTCTGGCCATGCGTTCGTTACCCAAGACCATGTGCTCACTCGGCTGGGTAAGGCTCCCTGGCCCGCGGGCTACGCGCCCACTTTCTAAGGCCATGCGCCCACTACTCCGAGGCACGCGCCCGCTATCCCTTGGGGACATGCGCCCTCTCTAGGCTCTCCGGGACCTGCGCTCGGGCCTCATCGGATGGGCATAGCATCGGTCTTCCAGCCGCAGGACCAGGCACCCTTCCCAATGCTGCCACCGGGGCTCCACCCCCCACAGGACCCGTCACACCCCAGTCCCTGTGCGCTTCCATCGCTCTGGATGCTGGTGCTCAATTGCCCCCCCCCGTCGTGCCCATGGCTGCTACCTCTGCTATCTCCTACGCGGCGGCCCTCTGTCCTGATCGCGGTAGACATATTGCCCAACCAGTACGGGAGATAGAACTCCCGGACGTGACTTTCCTGACTCCCTCAGAAGATCCAGACATCAGAATCCCCTTCTCCTTCGCCGAAATCTCCTCGCTCTCATCCTCTTTTGTGAAGACCTTCGTACTTAAATTTGTTGTCGGTTGCCCGAAAATGGCGATAGTCAAGGAAGTTATTATCGAATAGGGCCTCTCTGCGGCTTAGCAAGTCGCTCCGCTAGACCCCAAACACCTATACCTCCACCTTTTTCCCCTTCAGACTTCTCCACGGTTTGGGCCAAGGGCTCCTTCAGAATTACGGCCCAGACCGTTAAAATCGTCAAATGGTCTCCGGACTTTAACACTAAAGTTGATTCAATGATCGTGGCAACATGGATCACCCTACCCAACTTTTCCTGGTGTGTTTTGTGCCTGCTGCTCTGAAGCATATCGCTAGCTCTTTCGGGACGCTGGTGGCGATCGCCGTAGAAATAAGAAACCTTTATAAAGACAACTACGCAAAGATATGCGTAGAACTTGACCTCTCCTCCGACCCTCCAGTCTAGATACAACTTGACCTTGGCGGTCGGACACACTACCAATAGCTCGTGTACGACAACAACATCTTATACTGCAAACACTGTAAACTGAGGGGTCACGCCCTTAAGCACTGTTTCAGACCACTTTCTGAGCTGAAGAAGGCCACCACCCGTAAACCATAAACTCAGCAAGCGGCTTCCACTGAGCCCACATCCCCATCCTCACACCTACCCAACAGCAGCAAGTCTACCCCTCATGTTCGAAAGGACAACCGGACAGTGCCATCATCCCCTACAACCCGTAAAATATAACCCTCCACAACGCATTCACCATCCTCCCCTCCTGCCCTTCAGAGAGCCACCCGGAGAGACCACTCCTCCTCGTCCATACGCTATAGCAGACGGCCAGAAAGAAGATGATATCCCAGCGACGGACGAAGAGGAACTCCAGGCTCCTACCCCAGTGCCACCCAACACAGATACTGCCGCCTCCAACTCCGACACCGCAATAGTGGCCTATAGACCAAGCTTCGACTTCGCTGCGACAGACAGGTTTCACCAAGCTAAGAATGCAAGGTTCCTGGAGTCCAGTAACCCGCTAAGCACGATGGCAGAAACAGATAATGAAGTCCACCCCTCTCCGCAGGAGGACTCCGGTAGCCGTCCTCTCGACTCAGCGTCGAGACCCGCTCATACCGACCAGAGCTCCCACAAAAACTACCACAACAACAACAAGAACAACATCAAGAACAAGAAAAAATAAGAGATAGAGTATTCGTCGGCCATGACCATGCGGTCTACCGCGAAACTCATAAACCAACCTCCCCTCCAATCCTCAAATGCTTAACATCCTCTCTTGGAACGTCTGGGGGCTGGCCAATAAACCGATGCTGAACAGAATCATCAGCCTCAAAAAGCTTCATAAGATCGATATTTTAGTGATCACCGAACCCAAAATTCCTCAAAAAAGAATTAAAGCCATACAACTTCAGCTTGGATTTCAGACAGCAGTCGCCGGTTGTAACGACATCTGGATTCTATTCGCCGCCGATATCAGGTTCGAAATTCTGCAGGACTCGAGTCAGGCTCTTTTCTGGTGGGTGGAACATCCGATGCTCCCAACCCGCTCCCTCTCTCTGCAGTTCACGAAGCTGTGACCTCCCAGAGCGTAGGATACTCTGGACCACGTTGCTGGAGACCCACCCCTCTAACAACAACCTGTCGTGGCTGTGCATTGGCGACTTTAACACCATCTCCTACAGCGAAGTGAAGTCTGGGGGTCGCCCACCCCCTTAACAGGCCATGAACGACTTCAACAACTTTTTTTCAACTCCCACTTAAACACTCTTCCTTTCTCCGACAGCACTTTTACATGGTGCAACATGCAGGAAGGCTCCCGTAGACAATACTCCAGACTTGATCGCGCTCTAATCAATGACAGCTGGCACGGCATGGGCCTCCACACCAAACTATCATACCTCAACACCAAATCGGAACACTCTCCCTTCTGGTCGAGCTCAGTAAGAAATCTAATCACATCAAAAAAGCTTTTCGATTCCTGGACTTTTGGACCCACCACCCTCAATTCAGAAACACCGGCGCAACCGCGTGGTTTTCTCAGGATTACCCTGAACCCCTCTCTAGGGTGGCGGCCTGACTCAAAGCAACCAGGAAGGCCCTTTCCACGTGGAGAAAGTTTGCTTTCGGTAATATTTTCTAAGAGATCAGAACGAAGGAGGACGACATCAACCGCGTCGAGATCCAGTTTGTCACGAACAGATCCTCGCAGGCCCGATCTGCCCTCAACTTCGCCAGAGCTATTCTCAAGTCCCGTCTGTAGGTGGAGACGGCTTTCTGGAAGCAGAAGGCCAGACTCAAATGGGATTCTGAGGGGGAGTTCAATTCGAGCTATTTTCACTCTTGTGTCAAGGGCCGTAGGCATAAGCTTCATTTACACCAAATCAGCGACGAAAATAGAAACCTGCTGGATGACCAGAGCAGCATTCAGTATGAGGCCGAACTTCTACTTCAAACTATTCTCCAAAGATGTCATCGTCAAGGATGTAGAATTCCTGGCCAAGGTCCCCAATTTGATCTCTGAAGGGGATAACGAGCATGCTTTCCCCCTCCACCGAGGAAATCAAGGCCGCTATTTGGGCCCTCGATGAATGCAGCACCCCTGGGCCGGATGGATTCTTCGAAGTCTTCTTCAGATCTTGGTGGGATATTATCACTGATGACTTCTTGGAGGCCACCATCGCCTTCCTCCAAGGGGCCATCTACCCCAAATCCATCTCCAGTACCAACCTAATACTCATTCCCAAAAAAGTTAATCCGGAAACCTCTAAAGAATTTAGGCCCATCTGCTTGTGTACTTTTACTAATAAAATTATCTCCAAGATCATCAACAACCGCATGTCCGCTCTCCTCCCTAAAATTATCTCCGAAGAGCAAAGCAGTTTTTGTCCCTAGGCGGAACATCATCGACAACATCCTCCTTGCCCAAGAAATGATTACTTGCATGAAATTCCCTTCCAGAGGGGGAAACGTCACCATCAAACTTGACATGGAGAAAGCTTACGATCGTCTAGATTGGCAATTCAGGATATACGTATTCAGGGCATTCAGATTCTCGGAATCTTGGATCGATATCATATTCCGTTCGATCAGTAACTCACGGTTCTCCACCATCATCAACGGATAAGCCACAGGTTTCTTTACAGCCAGTCGTAGGGTCAGACAAGGGGATCCCCTCTCCCCTACCATCTTCATTATTACAGTAGAAGCGCTCAGTAGAAACCTCAAAAGTATGGCCAATACCCCTAGATTCCATCACTTCCACACTACTACCGGCTGCCCTCTGATCGGGCATCTTGCTTATGCTGATGACATTCTTATTTTCTCTTTGGGCGATATCGGATCTATCTAGGTGGTTCACAGCCCGCTTGAGAAATACTCCAGATACTCGGGTCAGCGCATCAGCACCAACAAAAGAGTCATCAACACTCATCACAAAGCAGACATGATACACTCCACGATGCTCTCCAACCTGACTTCCTTTTCTACTGTATATCCGTCGTTCTCATACTTGTGCTGCCCGTTGGTATATGACAAGTCTAATTCAGGCATCTTTGCAAGTCTGGTTAGCAAAATTAGGTCTAAACTCGAGGGATGGCACAACGTGACCTTATCCCCGGTGGCAAGTAGATTTTGATCAAACATGTCCTCTCCTCCATCCCCATATATACCTTTGCTGTCTACGTGCCCCCAAAAAAATTTATACACTCGATCGAAGCTCTATTCGCCAACTTTTTTTGGGGTCATTTCGACGGCAAGAAGAAGTACCACTGGGCCAGCTGGGATACTATGGCCAAACCTACTAAGGAGGGAGGGCTGGGTTTCTGCAAACTTACCCACATCGTTGATTCCCGCTCCATGAAGCTGTGGTAAAAGCTCTGTACGGACTATTCTCTATGTACTAGGTTAATGAAGGCGAGATATTTCAAATACTCCCACCCCACGACTGTCGTTGCCAACAATAGATCCTCTACGACTTGGCAGCGTATCCTCCAGGGACTGTACACTGCAGAACCTCTCATTCGTCTCAAGCTCAGAGAAGGTCATTCTTCGATGTTCCACGAACGTTGGCTTGGGGACGAGATTATCCACCAGTCATCGACCATCATTCCCCTCGTGAGATCCAAGAATTATGGGACGATGTAGCCGGTTGAGGATGGGATAGTGTGAGGCACGGCTTGGCACGGTGGCTGCCACCACTCTCGCTGTCGCAGACCTGCGGATCGTGGAAACCCGGACACTTTGTGCTGGTCGCCAGGTCCAGGCGGTAATTTTTTCTCTACCTCGACCATGATAGTTTCCAGGGGCATTGGTGTTCCGTCCCCTTATACCGCTCCGTTCTGGCAGACATGCATACCTATCAAATCGTCTAGGAGCCCACCAGAGGAAACTCCCCACCGACGATATCCTAAAATCCTTCAGCCACAGCCTGGCTTCGCGGTGCCACTGCTGCACATATCAAGCAGAAAACGCAGAATACATCCTTCTCACCGGAGACCAAGCAAAACAGATAAGGACGATCCTTGCCACCAAATGCTTACAGATACATCATCCGGGCGGCCTTAGCGATCTTCTCGCCCACCGGAGCTCCTCTCATGGGCATCAGATAGTTGTGGCCGTCGACATTTGGGTCTTGTGGAAGAATCAAAACAAATGGAGGTATGAGGGCCGCCAATTTAACAATGACCAACTGCTCTGGGAGACAGTAAGACAGGTACATAAAGCCGCCTGGCGCTGTCACCACTCCCTAGCTAGCTTCTGGAAGGCTTTGGCAGTCTCCGACGGGTAGGCTCTTTGTGCCTCTGGCACGGAGACGTTTTGGTTTGCGTGCGTCCTTCTGCGAGCACTGCTTTTTGTTTTCCTAGTTTCTATGTCTTTTCGCGCGTGGTGCGCTTACCTGTATAGTCTTCTGTATTTCGTGCCTTACACATCAATAAAATATTTCGTTTCAATATATTATTTTTATTATTTATTTATTTATTTATTTTTATTATATATATATATATAAATAAAAATAAAATATATATATATATATATATATATATATGAAAAAAAATATATGTATATAATATATATTATATATATATATTAATATATATAAAATATATATATATATATATAAAAAATATATATATATAAAAAAATATAAAAAAAAAATATATATATAATATAAAAAAAAAAATATATATATATATATATAATATGTTTGGACTGGGGCGCCCTGGGCTGCTGATTGGGGCAGGGTCGCTGTTCCATCGGGATAGCGCTTTGACCGCCTAACCTTCTGATGCTCGGTCCTGTTACCGTTTTGTGGGCAACACTTCGTGTCCTTTTTTTTTTGGTTTCTTTCCTTGTCTTTGTTTTGGGTCGGTCTTCGCGCGAGGCGCGCTTACTTGTATAGGTTTCGGCATTTTGCGCCTATCATTCAATAAAGGTTCGGTTCCCTAAAAAAAATATATATATATGTTTGGAATGGACCCGAAGAATAATAAATGTCAAGTAAAACTAGGCTAAATAAGCCAGATATAATAGAAAAGAAATTTAGAGCACAAAAATGAAAAACTAACACTACAAGCAATATCTGAACCTGCAGCCAAGATCATACCATCCACCTGTCTATACTATAAGCTCAACAATAACTTAGAGAGATCACCAAGTCTTTAGAGGGATATAACAAAATAATACAACTAGCCATAATATGAACGGTAAAAGTAATATACATGAACTTGAATATAACTGACAAGATGAACTATCCATTTAAGTGTAATTTAGTTAAAGACTACTTTGGGATCGTACATGTAGGTAAGGAGTGATATTAGCGTCAACTAATATTACGAATATACTAGCATACTCCTGTCCAAACCGGAGACTAGTCCACAGACGATAATGGAATATCCACTAGTATAGCCTATAACTCGGCACATTAAAGCTATGAGGATAGGGTAGTCCCATACGCCTACTAATAGCCTTCCCCGCCCAGGAGTAGTACAAGGTCATGTCCATAACTCGCACGACTCGTATCTCACATGCAAGTCCTCTAACTAACACAACTAGTCATATATGATGCGTTACATGAACCCCTTCTACATGCCAAGTACAGGGTGCGTGCCAATACCAATGTAACTCTCACTCCAAGTGTCGTGTCATGAGTCGTGTCCAAGCCATAGAAGTTATTAAAAAACAACTTCAACATGAGGAAGTCTACCAACATACTAAGTCACACACACCCCACTATCTGTCATCGATGGCATCATCGATTGATCCCAAGTCATACTTGGACGCTCTTCTAACACATCTAATCCTAATGCATAACAACACGTCCTTGTATAGTAGGAAATAAAATAAGATCACAGTGGCATGGTATCTTACTGTAAACCCTCTTTCCAAATTTTTTAAACTTTTATTTGTTTATTATTGTATTTGAAGGTAATTCTTTTCGCCAAAATTTTATGAATAATATTTTACTTTTTTTTCAAAAACTAGTTTTAAATTAAATATTTTGAGAGTGCTAATTTGTTCCAATAATTTTTTATTAAATTATATTATTGGAATTATGAAAGATGGTTGGTTATTATTTTGGATTTTTATTAAATTTGGTTTCAAAAAGGATTTGGAAGTCATAAGTAGTTTTCAATAATAAAAAATTTGTCCATCTATTTTTTGTAAAATAAAGATTCATATTTATAAAAATATACTTTAAATTTATTTTCTTGTTATCAGATGTTATATTTAAATATGATGAATAATATTTGAAAAAGATTTGAACTTATATAATTTATATTATCTTGATGACATAAAGTATTATCTAATTAATTATGGAATCTTTGAATTTGTATGTTTGAATTTATTTGATAAATATTAAATATTATTTTTAAATTGCTATATTGATCATGTAATTGATATAGATTCTATGATTTGAATTACTTGATAATATCAAGTATTAATTTAAATTGGTATTAAGGGTTTTTGATTAGATTAATTTGTTTTAGAAGTTTATTTTTAATTTAAACTAAAGGAGAGGTTTATCCTTTAGGACTCGTATCCCTTATATGATTAGAAGATCATCTCCTATTTAAAGAGTAGTTTTCCTTGCTTTTCTACCAAGAGAAATTCCTAAAACAAGACAGAATTCTTCCCGCCAATCACCTGACCACCATTGTCACTCCAAACCGCCACCACCATCATTTATATCAGCACCATCCACCATAGCCACAGACATTATCTCCACCAACTCACAGCCAAATATACAAACTATGTGCGGAAGTGTCCGTTCACCACCACAACTATCGTGTCCAGCCTTGGGTCTAACCCCGGGCGTCCGTGTGTTTGCATTTTTTCTTCAACCAGTTCTTCACAACTATAGTACATATCCTCATGTACGACACTCCAAACACGATTTCATCCACAGCCCAACCTCTGTGTCCAACACCCGGACACAGGATACAAGTACACAAATCAAGACAAAATAAAATACCTAACCGTATCGCCTCGTCCACCTTTCTCCGGTTACCATGATCCGGCATCACCATCCTCTCACAGCCAACTGTTGGTGTTTTTGCCTTTGGACTATAAAAGATAGTCCCACATCGGCTACACCAAATGGTGAGTATCTCAATATAATGTATTGCTTGTGTTGAGGTGTGCACATGAGGTGTAGTGGGGCACAAGTTTGTGCCATGTGGGAGTATTTTCCTGAAGGAAAAGGGATTAAATCCAACAAGGATGCAAGTTGTTTTTGTTGTGCGGACTCGGACTCGGACGCGGACTCCAGGATTGTCTCGTGCATGCACGAGAGTGTTCGGGGGGTAGGCGTGGACTGGCACACTTCTATGCTGATTGTGGGATGATCTAAATATCAAAATTTTTGAGTATTGGTACTTTAGTCCCACATCGGATAGGAGAAGAGGTGAAGTCTCAACTCCATTCTATAAATAGAGCCCCTTGGCCTCCTTGGAAAGATGCACCAAGAAGAGAATTAAGGGAGTCTGTAAAGTCCAGGAAGCCCGTTCAAGTCTCAAATATTGACTTACGAGCGTTCCAGAAGTTCTTCGTGAACTTGCTGGTTCCTGGAAGCAGATCGTGTTGGGGCGAATCTTGCTTTGAGCAACGGTGATCTTAATCACCCCAACAAGAACCTTTCCTCTTCTTTTTTTCTTCTTCTCCTTCATCTAAGTTGTAACTCAGTTCTGTCCGTCTGCAACTGCGATTGTAAGGAAAAATATGAGATTTATTTTGAACTTGTTCTGTCCGTCAGCAACTGCGATTGCAAGGAAGAACGTAAGATTTACTTTCTGATTATTGTTGCTTTTGTAATCGATTTATATTATAGTGTTTCTCTTGGATCTCGAGAATAATCAGGGTGAACGTTTGTTGAACCTCTGATCTCGACATCGAGTCTACCATCTTTGATCAAGCCCCGGACTAACAATCTCAAAGCAAGATCCTTGTAGATGGAGAACTCTCGTGCTTCTCTCATCGATACCAGCCTTAACAAGTTGGAGAAATTCGATGGAGAACATTTCAAATCTGGAAGAGGAAGGCCACCCTTAATCTTCAACTCGTGGACGTGGACCATGTGTTGATTGGATGAACCGACGAATCCAGAAGGAGAACTGTCGAAGCTATTGCTGCTGCACTCGTCAAGCAGAGCAAATGGAAGAGAGAAAACAGCATCTGTAAACTGCTGATTCTCAATTCTATGGAAGACTCTCTAGCGAGTCATATTCCAAGAAGGTGAAGGCCAAAGAGATCTGGAATTCTTTGGGTAAGCTATATGAAGATGATGAGAATAGGTCCAAAAACTTCATCGTCGAGAAGTACCACAAGTGGCTCTTCGAGACGAGATGGCGATGCTACCTCAAGTAAAGGAATTCCTAAGTTGCGCCAGAAGTTAGATGATGAAAAGATGCCCTCGTCGACAAGTTTGTTGTTGGAGGGATAGTCTCGAAACTTTCTGCCGGTTGGAGCAACTTCTATGCTAGAATGCATCGAAAGAAGCTGGACATTAGCTTGGAAGATCTTCTACAAGAGATCCACGTTGAGGACGAAATATGATCTCAACAGAAGATGGACTCTCTGTCCAAACAACTGGCTAAGGCCAACTTGGTGCAGACAAGAGAGTTCAAGGGGAAGCAGGTGGCTTCTCATCACAAGAAGAAGGACTCCACTAATCTAAAAGTGAACGGTCCTTCGTTCAAGCAACAGAAGTCTAAGTGCCATGACTTGCTTCAACTGTGACAAGAATGGCCACTACATGAGTGAATGCAAATCCAAGCACAAACCAAAATAGCAGGTATAGCTAAACTTAGTTATTTTGATTACTTAACTTGGTTGCTATTGTTGCACAGGTTGAGTTATCTAGCATGGTAGCTGACTAGTGGTCTGACACTAGTGCATCTGACCACGTGTGCTCAAAGAGCTGTTCACCAAGGACGAGCCAGTTATAATGAAGGTCTCGATGGCGAACATATATCTAGCAGAAGTTCTGAAGATCGAGACAGTGGTTATTAACCACCGACAAAGACACTGGAATGCGTATTGCACGTACAAGAGATTTTTTGGCAATCTGATCTCAGAAAGTCTGTTATCTGATACAGACTTGAAAGATGGACATTCGTACTAGCCAGATGATAATTTTGGTGCGAACATGCTTCGAAAAGATGTTCGGTGCTGAAGGAATTTCAAACTTGTTGATGGCGATGAAGTTACTTATTGAGTGGACTGAGAGTTGTTCTATAACAGAAGCAGACTAAGCTGTCCTACCGGAACCTTATCTTCGGAATGTGGGGGTAAGGAGGTGGAGGAGTTTAAGGTGTGCAGATACAAGACTGTTGGGAAGCTGCTCAGACGATTGAACTAAAGTACTGATCATCTGGAGTTAGTACACTCAGATATCTGTGACTTTTATCAATTCTCCACAAGGCCGATCGAAGTGTTTCTCGAAGTGCACGTTCATGACTTCTCAAGTAGAAGGATGCATCATTCGAGTAGTTCAGAGACTTCAGGATGAAGCTGAACGTTAAACCGATCTACAACTACTCAAAAGTGATCGAGATATAGAGTATAGGTCTCATGAATTTGCATCGTTCTGTAAAGAATATGGAATCATCAATGAGACTACTGCTCCGTATTCTCCTCAATCTAACGGGATAGCGGAGAGGAAGAACAGAACGTTGACAGAAATGATGAACTCAATGCTGCTAACTACGGGTCTTCCGCAATGCTAATGGGAGAAGCTGCATTGACGACCACTTTTATTCTAAATAGAGTGCCGTATGCAACTTCGGACGCAACTCCTCATGAACACTGGTTTAAAGTCAGACCTAACTTGAATGTCATTCGAGTGTGGGGGTTTTGGCTTATGTGAAGCTCCCAGATCTGAAGATTCAGAAGCTGGGGACTAGGACTACGAAGATGATCTTCTTGGGGTATGCCGAGAAGAGTGATGCTCAGAGATTTCTTGATATTGAGTCAAATCATATCATCGAATCTCGTAAAGACAATTTGCAAGACACAAGAATATTGTTCTTACGGATAAACCAGAGAACAATAAGGGTGCGCAAGAAACTAAAGTTTTCAATAAAGAAGTAGTCCAAGAAGATGTTGTTGTTGAAACAACGGTTGAACCAGAACTCGCTGAGCCGTCGTCAAAGCGAGCGAGCGAGGAGGCCGAAGAACTTCGAAGATGACTTCATCACCTATCATGTGGAAGCAGATCCACTTACCTATGATGAGGATAAAGACGAGAGATGATATTTTCTGGAAGGTGACGATTGACAATGAAATTGATTCCATCACCTCAAAATAACAATTGGATGTTGGTTGACCGTTCTGAAGGTACAAAATCTATCGTATGCAAATGGATCTTCAAGAAGAAGATGAAAGCAGATGGAACTATTGACAAGTTCAAGGCAAGGTTGGTGGCCAAGGGTTTTCTCAGAAGCAGGGGATCGACTACTTTGACACGTATGCTTCAGTAACATGGATGACCACTATCAGAATTGATTGCTCTCGCAGCGATACATAAGATGGTGATACATCAGATGATGTGAAAACGACATTCCTGAATGGAGAGCTGACCGAAGAGATCTACATACAACAACCAGAAGGGTTTGTCATCAAAGGTCTTGAAGACAAAGTTTGCAAGTTGGTGAAATCTCTGTACGGTTTAAAGCAAGCTCCCAAAATGTGGCATGAGAAGTTTGACAAAGTCATAAGGTCAAATGGCTACAGGGTAGTAAAACAGACAGTGTGTCTATACGAAGTTTGCTGACGGAAGAGGAGTCATCGTTTGTCTATACGTGGACGACATGCTAATCCTAGGTACGGATATAAGCTGTATCACGGAGACAAAGAAGTTCCTCTCGACAAAGTTAGTATGAAGGACTTGGGGAATGTTGATGTTATCTTGGGACTCAAGATCATCCGGACAAACACTGGACTAGTACTGTCACAGTCTCATTATTTGAGAAGATGATCACTCGTTACGGGTATCAGGATCTCCCAGGGATCGATATGCCGTACAAGTGTGATCTGAAACTGAAGCCTAATTCAAGGAAAGCGTCAGGCAGCTGGAGTATGCAAGCATAATCGGGAGTTTGATGTATGCTACTACTGCCAAGGCCTGACATAGCTTTCGCTGTGGGAATGCTGAGTCGTTTCACGAGCAACCCAGACATTGAGTACTAGAAAGCTGTGAAGGGTTATGAGACATCTCAAGAAGACAGACATATGCACTGCACTACACAGAGATCCGCCGATAGTGGAAGGCTTCAACGATGCCAGTTGGTGTTCAGAATTAGAGAGTGAGAGGTCCACAGGTGGATTCATATTCACAACGGGTGGAGCTGCTATATCGTAGAAGTCAAAGAAGCAGACTATGCTCTCGTGATCATTATGGAATCTGAGTTCTTTACACTTGATGCCGCAGCAGATGAAGCAGAGTGGCTTGGAGCTCATGTATGATATTCCAGAGGTTGGGGCGCAGATACCGGCAATTCGATACTGCGACAACCAGGCGACTGCAGCGGTGGCATCGAATGATCTCTTAACGGAAGAAGAGAACTGTGCGGTTGAAGCATAGGACAATGAACGATCTCATCAAGAGAGGTGTCAGTGCAGTGATTGATGTTCGGAGTAGGAGAACCTGACGGATCCGTTCACCAAGGGCCTCAAGCGCAGCTGTTCGATGACACAGCTTATAAAATGGGCTTGAAGGCATTCTGATATTGTGTTATTACATTCCTACCATAAAGTTTTATGCTATTAGTTCAAAGAGAAATCTACTAGGCATCTAGCTTTTGGTTCAAGGAAGGACTATTAACCAGAAGAATATCAGGAACAGTGGTACTTGTCCTATGTGACATGAGAGGTTACGGACCTACAACCATGTTGTTACTGTTGTTTTCTGCGGAAAACGGATCCTGTGGGATGGTTGGCTTAAATGCCTTAATGAGTTCTCAGGCAGAGTGAATGCCTGGAGTGCTTTACAGGAAGCACGGTAGCGCAGCACTACAGGAGTGTAACTCCATGCTACAGTGGGGTGACTCCACCATGAGGTTCCCAGGTAGGGGTAATGCCTCGGCTTTGCAAGCCAAGTCACAGCGGAGTAGCACCGCAAATAGGTAGGTAGCCTAATGCTGTATGATAATCTTACTAAAGAGAGGTAGACAGCACTACAAAGAGGACGATGTCCTCATGTTACAGTGGCATGACACCACGAAGAGGTACCAGGTAGGGTAAAGCCTCAGCTTTGCGAGCCATCATAGCGGCGTAACACCGTACGGAAGCGCAAGGCTTCATGCTGGGTAGTTTGGCACTATAATGAGGCCTGTGACCTTATGCTACAGTAGTATGACACTACGATGAGGTACCCAGGTGGGGTAAAGCCTCGGCTTTAAGCCATGTCATAGCGGCATAGCACCACAAGAAGCGCAATACTCGCCATGACTCTTTATAAAGAACTCACCTATAGTGTATGGACAGAGATATCCGGCCGTCTCTTGAGGGTAAACTTGTAGACGCCCAAAAATTATACACTGAAACCAGGCTGGCACAAGGCCTTCAATGTGCAGCCAGAAGCACAGTTGATGTCATTATGTGAGTAGGAAGAATTGCAGTTATGGTGCAAAATTCAAGGCTTAGTCCATTCTTGTATGCTGTTATTTAACCTACGCAGGAAGATTCAGTCATAGCGACATGTCTCCTAATGCATGATGGGCAGTCACTCTGGGAATGCTCAACCCATATATTGAGAGATGTGGGGATTGTTGGTGTTTTTGCCTTTGGACTATAAAAGATATTCCCACATCGGCTACACCAAATGGTGAGTATCTCAATATAATGCATTGCTTGTGTTGAGGTGTGCACATGAGGTTAGTGGGACAGTTTGTGCCATATGGAAGTATTTTCTAGAAGGAAAAGGGATTAAATCCAACAAGGATACAAGTTGATTTTTGTTGTACGGACTCGGACTCGGACGCGGACTCCAGGATTGTCTCGTACATTCACGGGAGTGTTCGGGGGGTAGGCGTGGACTGGCACACTTTATGCTGATTGTGGGATGATCTAAAATATAAACTCTATTTTTGAGTATTGGTATTTTAGTCCCACATCGGATAGGAGAAGAGGTGAAGTCTCAACTCCACTCTATAAATAGAGCCCCTTGGCCTCCTTTGAAAGATGTACCAAGAAGAGAATTAAGGGAGTCTGTAAAGTCCAGGAAGCCCGTTCAACTCTCAAATATTGACTTACGAGCGTTCCAGAAGTTCTTCGTGAACTTGCTGGTTCCTGGAAGCAGATCGTGTTGGGGCGAATCTTGCTTTGAGCAACGGTAATCATATCACCCCAGCAAGAACCTTTCCTCTTCTTCTTTCTTCTTTCTTCTCCTTCATCTAAGTTGTAACTCAGTTCTGTCCGTCTATAACTGCGATTGGAAGGAAGAATGTGAGATTTATTTTTGAACTCAGTTCTATCCGTCAGCAACTGCGATTGCGAGAAAGAACGTGAGATTTACTTTCTGATTATTGTTGCTTTTGTAATCAGATTTATATTATAGTGTTTCTCTTGGATCTCGAATAATCAGAACGTGAACGTTTTTTGAACCTCTGATCTCGATATCGAGTCTACCATCTTTGATCAAGCCCCGGGACTAACACCAACTGCCCCTGGCCGCTCAGCCTTTGGGCATCCGAATCTGCCGGACGTTCCCTCGACCACCGTTGCCACCACCTTCCCAATCTGGTACCACCAACCCAACGCTTAGCCACCTTCCTGGATTCGAAACTAGCGCTTCCAGCGCTGGCTCGACCCTTTGGGCATCGATTGCCGGCGACAACAGCACTCAGCCGCCCTCCTCGATACGAGTGCCTTCTAGCCGCGTTCGAGCCCGCCTCCGTATGTCGCATAGAGACGAGCACGATTCGCTCACATCCTTCCAGCCGCCTCTTCGCTCGTACATCGAGGGCCACCCAATGCACGCGGGCAGCCATGGTGAGCCGCTCTCAACCGCATCCCTCTTCCTTTCCTTCTTCTTCTCCTTCTAGAGAAAGCTCTCTCATTTCTTCTGTTTCTTTACTTTCTAAATTATTTCCTCTCTGTCTCTCATTCGTTTAAAAAAACCAACACTCTGACTTCCCTCTGTTCAAGAACATTGGGAATAGAGTATAAATGGGTTTGGGTTTTGTGAGATTAGTGGTTGGGCTGTAGATTGGGCTCAAGCCTATAAAAATTATATAAGGTCTTAATTATAATATCAGTATGTATTAGTATATCTATGTAATATTGTATTTATATGTATGTAATGTTAATACGATAACTAATTTAAGTATTATTTTCAGTATTATTATTATTATTATTATTATATATTATTTATTATTATTATTACTATTTTTCTGTTAGTATTATTATTATTATTATCATTATTTACTTTGGGCTTTTAATTGGCTTTTTAGTCTTTTAGGGCATAAAGCTAGGTTTAACATATATGGGTTTGAAATATAGAAATAAATACTTTTGGAAATAAATAAATACTTTGGGATTTCTAAAAAAGTTGAATTATTATATTAGGCCCAAGTCCAATAGATTTTCATATATAAATTTTATTAAACCAAATTATTATTAATTTGGGCTTTATTTTTAATATTTTCTAAAAACACTATATGAAATATTAATGGTTTATATTTTCTCAAAAATAGAAGTTTTGGGGATATTTTCTCAAGAGAGGTTTTGGGTACCTATTATACTTCTAAATATTTACAATTAGGTTGTATACTTAAGATGATTTTCTAGAATCATTATCAAAATATTTACTAATAAAAATATAGTTTCCAAATGTATTATAATTAAATAGTTTATAATATTTATTTACGATATTCTTTCGATATATCATGATCGTGACTAATCGTATTCCTATCTTCTTGCGAATTCCAAAATTCTTCATATCGATCCTTGCCAATCGGACTATCCTGGACTCAATTGAATTATTCGTTTCACCAGCAAAGGACTCCAGGCTAGTACAGTTCTTTTGTTTTTA
>JANAVB010006797.1:1156603-1326603 GCA_029216955.1 Iris pallida
TGGCGGAGGACTCTGCTGAACGCGGGGCGAAGGTCGGCGGCTCATGATCTGACAAAGCGGCGAATGTACGGCCGTGAGGATCTGGAGGCTGCACACGGAGGTACTGGAGGTAGGTGGCGGCAGAGGACCCGCAAAGATCGGGAATGGTGGTCGGCTCGTTGGCAAAAATTGTAGTAGAAATCGGAGAGGGGAGGAGACATGGTCACCGGTATTTGGTTAAGCGTCGTAGCGACGCTCGCCAGCGTGCTGGGCCGGCGGAGGCAGGTGAGGTTGTTGGTGGTTGTTTGTTTGTTTTTATCTTTTTTCTATGGGGTGATGATGGTGATGGTGACTGTGACCGCGACAGCGCTGGCTGGGGGTCGCCGCGGCGGTGGTTTTCGTAGTGATGTGGTGGTGACACAAGAAGGAGCGACGCGCCGTGGTGGAGGAGAGTGGTCGAGGATCGTCCGGTGTCCCGATGGCGACGACGGATGATGTGTGGCAGGGCTGTATTGGGATGGCCGAGGCAAGAAGTGACACTGCGGTAGTGGTGTTGGGGTGACGATAGACAGTGGAAGGTGGCAGCGGCTAGGCGGCTGCAGGCTAGAGTTAGGGTTTAGGGTTAGGTCTTGATTGTTGTCGTATCCTGCGAGACACGGGGATCATGTCCTTCATGTCGGACATGGAAAAAAGAATTTATATATGTAATTAATACAAATATAGTGGAAAGACACCCGGGGTCGGACCCGAGGCCATCATGGTTGACAAGAGGAAAGGTGGACACAGACACGGTGCACAACACGATGATGGAAATATTTGTGGAGATAACTTTTGTGAAGAAAAATTATAGGAAGGCTCCCCTATATATAGGGGTGGAGAGTCCTAGTTGGATAAAGATTAAAAAATTCAAAACCCCACTAGATAATTCACATATTTAATTTAAACCGATTTAAAATCAATTCAATCAAATCCAATCCAAATTAAAACTAGATAATCTTTATCTTTTAAATTTAAACTATTTAAACCGAAATCAATAAAATCAAATTCCAATCACCATAAAACAATTTAAAATATCTTTTTATAAATTAAAATAATAAATAATTTCAAAAATTAAGATATACACGAATTTATTTTCATGTACCTCGCATGCGTGTAATATACCATTTATAAAATATTATTTTCTAAATTATCACTCATACTTTTACAACAAATAAAATAGCATTTTGATAATGAATAAAATAAAATAAAGTTTCACAAATCTCGATACTACACATTTTATAACTTTAAGCAAATAAAATTATTTACTTTATACTATTTTTGGAAAGTATACTTATTTTCTATATAAAGAAAAATCTATAATAAAATCTTTGTATAAAAAAATATGCTTTGCATATACATATTCTCACTCGACGTACAAATACCAAAAATAAATAAAAACCAAAATAAATTAAATAAAAAAAGTTACAGTAAAATTTTAGGTGGTTTACAGGTTCGTACTCCTTAGGATATTGCTGACCGTCAATGCCTAAAGGAAACCAGATCTTTCGAAGGACATAAAAAGATTCAAATAACATGCTAATATAAACTTGTCACTACCACATTTCTAGATAGGGGTATTTTTATCATTTTTATATTATTTAAATTTTCTGAATAATTTTTATTATTATATATATGTTATTGATTGGTGAACTATCATATTTATTAGACTTAGTATAAGTGGACAAAACTAGACTTGACTTGACCCATTAGTTCAATTAATTAGAGTGGCCATGACTTGACTAGTTAATTCGTCATTTCCTTAGTTGAATGAATAGAATATTCCCTATAGGTTGTCGAGATTCCATTCATGACATGGAGAGGGGCCTCTAAGTCTTATTAGCAATTCCTAAAGCTAACCCTAACCCTAATAGGATTCTATATAAACCTCTAAATCCATTAATAGTCCTTTTAGCTTTCCTAATTAATTTATTCAAAGTTAGAAGCAAAACCCTAACCCACCATTCCAAATCTCTTTCCACTATCATGACAATGGAGAGCTAGGAGCTTAGGGCACTAGGGGGAGCTTGAAGAGGAGTCCAAGTAGGGAGGGGTGTGTCCGATTCGGAGTTCTCCTAAGGAGGGACACATAAGTTGGATAAATCTCTATTTTCCTTCAATTTCATAGTTAGAATACTAAATTGGATTCATAGGAACCTATTTGTAGGAATGCCCAACTATATTAGAGAAGAACTAAGTGCTAGGGTTGTTATTTCTATATATAGGATTTTCTAGGCCACTTGGTGGAGTTACGAATTTGTGACCACCAAGTGTTCGATATATGTTCCCAAAGGGATTTTTTTGTCCAAATTGAATTATGCTTGTGTCCTTGAGCCCTAGATAGAATACTAAGGGATGGTGTTATGATACATCAAGATATGCAGGGCCAATTCGGTTGTTCATATGAATGTTGGGTTATACGCCTCTTGCAGAAAAGATTGGTTTGCTACTGGAATGCTTGAGCCTAAGGCGGCAATTGTAACACCCCTGAATTTTTTAATTATTTTTATTTGATTTAAATATGATTTTATCAAATTTATGAGTATTTTTTTAAATTAAATTATTATTAAATATGACCTTAGCCATTGTTGAGTTTTGGAGCACAAGACGTCTAGGAATTATGGCACAGATGATGCAGCAGTGAGCCTTGACTAGTGTATTAGCCATGCTAATGGAGGTCTAGCCATAGTGATGCCCAAACTAGAAAAACCAGGCCAAGTTGTGAAAAGACTCATTTAAATCATTTGATTAGTTATTATTTAATATATTAATTTTTAGATGACCCGGTTGTACCCAATTAGCCAGAACCAGACCCAAACCAATTCCAAGCCCATGTAGGCACGCAGTGGACCAAAGACGACCATATAAGCATATTTTATGTGTGTGCATATATTTCTTAAATTATTTTTAGAATTTGATATTTTATTTCTAATTATTTATTATATTGTACAATATTGGTATAAATATTATTAGATAGGTGTGTGAGCATATTTGTATAATTTTCTGGACCCGAATAAGGTGTGCAGTATAAGTTCACTAAAAATAACCACTGGGTGATTTTTATTACTTTATTATTATTAAAGTGATTTTTTTGTGATTTAAATAATCATAATTATTATTATTAGATATTATTAATTTATTTTATCGCCAATTGAGTGGTTATACGTATGTAAATATATTTAAATAAATTAAATATATGGATAGATAATATGAAGATTTTTTTCGTTGATTTATGGAGTATTTTTATATATGAAGATATACGTGTATATTTAGTTAATATATATAAATACATTTATATGGATTTTTAAAAAAGAAAAGAAAAAAAAAAGGAAATTCGTGAACAGTACTTGCATTGTTCACTTTCTTCCTCCCCTCCCCCCCCCCCCCGATCCTCTGTAAACCCGAGAGTGGTTTTAAGTTTTTTTTGTTATTCGATTTGATCAAACCTTGATCAAATCTCGGCCAAATCGATCCAAATATTTTCTAACCTACTCCTAATCAAATTCTCTACAAGATTTCACTAAATCTTGGTTCAAATCCTAATCAAATCAACACTAATGATTCAATAAAAACCTATATAATACCTTTGGGTTTCGAAAGTTCTTTCGATACATTACATAAACTGTGCGACCCCAGAGCCTTGCCACTCCTGTGGCCTTGCACCACCGTACGCCACTGCATGGCCTGCCGCCGCGTGCGAATAGACCTATCAGCCGCAACAGTCAACGGCAGCCGCGAGGCACACTTCTAGGTTCAAATTCTTCCTCGCCTGGCCCTCGTTTCTCGAACTACTTTGTTCTTTGCGTACACAACCTAACCGATCATGGAACCCATTAACTAGCGTGGAATCAAGTCGAATAGATTTCATGAGAAATCGTTCAAAATTTTGGGAAAAAACATAGTTCTATGTAGCCCAAAACAGAACCAAACTATTCCAAACTAGCTGTTTGGAAGGCCAATTTCGAAAACCCATTAGAAATTTAAGAAACCTATTTGAATAGATTTATAGAGGATATAAGCAGGATTAAAACCCACTTTTTAGATTGAATTTTTGTTCATTATGCAGTACAAAAACCCATGTGAAAATCAGAAAACAAAAACTTAGAAAACAGTTTTCAAAACTTTGAAATTCTTCCGAGCCAACGTGCGTTCCGCCAATCCGGACGACATGGTCATGAATCGAAAACATCGAAAGGTGCGTATCGACTTCGTGGACGTGTGGTCTTTGACGGAATTCAAATTGGTCGTGGGTGCGCGATGAATTTGATGCATATCCGTCAAAAATCACCGTATCGGTCTTTTTCGAAATTCTCTAATTACTTTGTGCTCGTTCGCCAGATCGAGACGAAACTTACGCCAACAGGACCGTATCATTTTTTTGGTCATGTATGCCAAGTTTGGTCTAATTCTGAGACAGTTGATTGGATCGCCGTTTTGCGGGCCCTATGATCCGATTCAATGGGCGATTTTGTGCACGGCTCATCGGAATCCAAAATTGGATATACCGTTAGATTAGTATCATCAAAACAAATTCATAGACATATAGTTTGACGTCTTTAGAGACCATTGACTTTGGCACGCTTTTCGGTACAAAGTGGATCCAACGGCGGACACCGTATTGATCTGAAATTATCGTTATGCCCCTGTGTCCAGAATTAGACTTACGGGTAGCCTTTTCTAGCTATTTTATTTATTATGGGAATGTTGGTAATGTCTGTTTCAGCATCCGAGGACAGTTGCAGGAGTTCAGCTTTCGCGGACATTTGATCTGACATGTTATTTAGACGTGGTTGAGTCTACACCAGACAAGTATACCTTGTCGGATTGTACAAATTATTTTCATGCATTTCTATACTGTTATTTCATTCCAGTTATATTTTATTATCTGTTATTCGTATTCATATTACGGTCACTTTCTTATTTTACGTGCATGATCTTATTTGGTCATCTTATGCCACGGTTGTTTCCATGTGAGTCTTCTGACGATATTGGCTAGTCTTCTACCTTCGCCCTTGAGCTTGATTTGACTTGACCTGTAGTTACGATTGATTGCTAGACATTGGCCCTGTTATCTCTAGGACTGGGAGCGTCCAATGGCGTTACGTTATTAGAGACTTCTTATCGACCTGTTATCCCGTCTATAGGACCGGGAGTGTCCCATGGCATTATGGTAGTAGAGACTCATCTTTTGTCTCGAGGTCGGGAGCATACCATGGAGTTACGATATTGAGACGTCCTTATTGATCATTGTTTATTTCATTTTTTTTGCATATTATTCACTGTACAGTAGGCTTGTATATTATGTATCTTGCTAGTCCTCTAAGGACCTGGTGATCTCTCCAGGCTTAGGTAGAGACGAGGACTACCCGAAGGTTTTTGGTTCTGGAGTGGAGACTGGTGACACACCTTCGCAGGAGGACGAAATAGTGGCTGAAGACTTCTCTTGAGACATGTCTCTTCATTCATAGACTTGCTATTTTGTTTTCTTTCTTTTCAGTGGACATGTAGTGGATTATTTTTTTTTACTGTGGTTTCGGGATGTCTTACCCGCATAGTTACTTCCATATTTAATGTTGGATAGATTTCTTTATTAGTATCATTTTATTAGACTTGATATCTCGTGTCTTAATTTCTGTGTGGATTTGATTAGCTGTGACCTGTGACTTGTATTATACTATGGGTTGTTATCATGATTTACATCTTAAGCATTTTGCTAATAGACTTAGTTTGAGCTTTGGCCCTTTGGTGAAGTGTTGCTGGCATGTACCGTATCCTAGTCCTATACGTATTTTGGGACTAGGGCGTTACATGTTTTTGTGGTGGCCCATGCAGGTCCACGTTAATCACTTCGTTTACGTTACTGTACCGACATAAGCCTGCGAATAGGATAGAAAGACCCTTAGGATCTCATCCACAACTTTATATTGTTTCACGTCCTTGAACTCTATATTTTGACTTCGAAATTATTTCCTTGAGATGCATCCTGCTTGATATCAATTTTCCTTTAGCTTATAAATTTCGTTTGAGTGTAGTGAAATAGACCCGCAAGCCAGGGACGAGAACCCCGTCGTCACCCCGTAGGGCGCAATAGTGACTCATGTCGATACGACCCTGCCACCGGTTAGAGGTTCTTCTACCCAACCAGACGATCCAGTAACTTTGCACCCACCAAGGGTCAGGAGAGACGACATCCCATCCATGCCCGCACTACCACCGATGCCACCGACGATATTTCTCCAGATTGGACAGACGATGGATCCCCAGCAGCTTTTCCAGACCATCTATATGGTGATGCAAGCGCAACAACAGGTTCAGTTGGAGGCCCAGCAGAGATAGACGGAGCACATCGAGAATCGTATCGTGTCAGCACTAGAGAGAGCCACTCCACCCGTTCCCCAGACGACGACGGGAACCATTGTAACCTTTCGCCAGTTGAAGCCAGACAAGTTCTCGGGCAAGGAGGAGCCCACCGAAGTTCATGAATGGCTCACCAGCATTGAGCAGCAATTGGAGGCAGCCGAGTTACCAAGAGATCGATGGATGATTGCCGTCAGGATGCAGCTGACCGGCAATGCGCACCACTAGTGGCTTACAGAGGAGAAAAGACTTGGGCAGGATAAGGTCACTTGGGAGAAGTTCTCCAAACTCTTCCAAGAGATGTTTATCCCTTCCACTTTCAAAGCAGAGCTTTGAAGAAAATTCTTGTACCTCGAGCAAGGCAGCAGGACCGTGGAAGAATACAACACCGAGTTTCTATGACTGAGCCGCTTCGCACCTACATTGATCCAGACTGAAGAAGAGAACGCCGAGAAATTCTACGAGGGACTGAGCTATAGACTGTAGGAGCTTATTGGAGATGTAGCACTTACCACTTACTTTGAAGTTCTTACTGCAGCATGATATTTAGAGCGAGTCCATCGAAAGGGGGCAAGCGAGAAACGACCACATCCAACAACCCCATCAGCAAAAGTATCATCATGAGGACCTGAAAGATGTATCGTCGCACACCAGCAACTAAGAGCAGCCCTATATCCAAATCTAGAACTGCCAACTTATGAGTTTTACGGAAGAAAAGGATATCTTCAGAGAGACTGTCACCGAAGACTAAACCAATGCTTGAATTGTGGTTCCACCCAGCATTTTTCACGAGACTGTCCGAATCCATGACCCGGGATGCAACCACCGCAACGACCAACTCAACCAGCAGCACAGAGAGGTTATCCACGATGACCACTTCCCAACCAGGCAACGCAGTTCGAGCGGGCGAGACAACCGACGGAAGCACCACGACCCAGACAGGCCTTTACCACGAGAGTTGAAGCCGGAGCAGTAACCCAAGGAGCAAATGAAGGTAATAACTTGATTTTATAATAATGTTAGTAAGTACAATAGTAATTTATGCTTGATTGTTAATTGTTTGATTAGGAACAACAATAGAAACATAGCATAACTTAGACATCTTAGAGCCATAGACATATTTTCCTTCCACCATAGTGAGTTATTTTAATTTCGAGGACGAAATTCTTTTAAGGATGTAGGATGTAACACCCCTGAATTTTTTAATTATTTTTGTTTGATTTAAATATGATTTTATGGAATATATGAGTATTTTTTTAAATTAAATTATTATTAAATATGACCTTAGCCATTTTTGAGTTTTGGAGTACAAGACGTCTAAGAATTGTGGCACAGATGATGTAGCAGTGTACCTTGACAAGTGTATTAGCCATGCTAAGGGAGGTCTAGCCGTAGTGATGCTCGATCTAGGAAAACCAGGCCAACTTGTGAAAAGACTCATTTAAATTATTTGATTAGTTATTATTTAATATTTTGATTTTTAGATGACCCGGTTGTACCCAATCAGCCTGAACCGGACCCAAACCAATTCCAAGCCCATGTAGACACGCAGTGGACCAAAGACAACCATGTAGGCATATTTTATGTGTGTGTATATATTTCTTAAATTATTTTTAGAATTTGATATTGTATTTCTAATTATTTATTAAACTGTACAATATTGGTATAAATATTATTAGATCGGTGTGTGACCATATTTGTACAATTTTCTGGACCCAAATAAGGTGTGTAGTATAAGTTCACTAAAAATAACCACTAGGTGATTTTTTTATTTTTTTATTATTAAATTGCTTTTTTTGTGATTTGAATAATCATAATTATTATTATCAGATATTATTAATTGATTTTATCACCAATTGAGTGGTTATAGATATGTAAATATATTTAAATAAATTAAATATATGGATAGATAATATTAACATTTTTTTATTAATTTATGGTGTATTTTTATATATGAAGATATATGTGTATATTTAGTTAATATATATAAATACATTTATATGGATTTTTAAAAAGGAAAAGAAAAAAAAGGGAAAAAAAGAAATTCATGAATAGTGCATGCACTGTTCACTCGCCTCCCCCCCCCCCCCCCCCGATCCTCTATGAAACCGAGAGTGGTTTTAAGTTTTTTGTTATTCGATTTGATCAAACCTTGATCAAATCTTGGCCAAATCGATCCAAATCTTTTCTAACCTAATCCTAACCGAATTCTCTACAAGATTTCACTAAATCTTGGTTCAAATCCTAATCAAATCAACAATAATGATTCAATAAAAACCTATATAATACCTTCGGGTTTCGAAAGTTCTCTCGACACCCTACATAAACCGTACGACCACGGAGCCTTGCCACCCCCGCACGACCAACTGAGGGACATCCCTGACTATTGGCGACCACCCCTGCGGCCGTGCACCGCCATACGCCACCGCAAGGCCAACCGCTGGCACGAACAGACCCATCAGCCGCAACAGAGCAACGGCAGCCGCGAGGCACACTTCCAGGTTCAAATTCTTCCTCGTCTGGCCCTTGTTTCTCAAACTACTTTGTTCTCTGCGTACATAACCTAACCGATCATGGAACCTATTAACTAGCTTGGAATCAAGTCAAATAGATTTCATGAGAAATCGTTCAAAACTTTGAGAAAAAACATAGTTCTATAGAGCCCAAAACAGAACCAAACTATTCCAAACTAGCTGTTTGGAAGGCCAATTTTGAAAAACCTATTAGAAATTTAAGAAACCTATTTAAACAGATTTATAGAGGATATAAGAAGGATTAAAACCCACTTTTTAGATTGAATTTTTGTTCATTATGCACTACAAAAACCCCAAGTGAAAATCAGGAAAAAAAACTTAGAAAACAGTTTTCAAAACTTTGAAATTCTCCCGAGCCAACGTACGTCCCTCCAATCCGGACAATGTGGTCGTGAACCAAAAGCATCGAAAGGTGCGTATCGACTTCGTGGACCTATGGACTTTGACAGAATTCAAATTGGTCACGTGTGCGCGACGAATTTGATGTGTATCCGTCAAAAATCACCGTATTGGCCTTTTTCGAAATTCTCCAATTACTTTATGCACGTTCGTCAGATCGAGACGAAACTTGCGCCAACAGGACCTTATAGTTCTTCTGGTCCTGTATGCCAAGTTTGGTCCAATTTTAAGACCGTTGATTGGATCACCGTTTTGCGGGCCCCACGATCCGATTCAACGGGCAATTTTGTGCACAGCTCATCGGAATCCAAAATTGGACATACCATTGGATTTGTATCATTAAAACAAATTTGTAGACATTTAGTTTGATGACTTTAGAGACGATTGACTTTGGCACACTTTTCGATGTAAAGCGGGTCCAACGGCAGACATCGTTTTGATCCGAAATTACCGTTTTGCCTCTGTGTCCAAAATTGGACTTATGGGTAGCCTATCCTAAATATTTTGCTTATTTTGGGAATGTTGGTAATGTCTGTTTCAGCATCCGAGGACAGTTGCAGGAGTTCAGCTTTCACGGACATTTGATCTGACAGGTTATTTAGACGTTGTTGAGTCTACACCAAGCAAGTATTCCTTACTGAATAGTAAAGTTTATTTTCATGTATTTCTATACTGTCATTTCTTTCCAGTTATATTTCATTATCTGTTATTCGTATTCATGTTACAGTCACTTTCTTATTTTACGTGTACGTTCTTACTTGGTCATCTTATGCCACGGTTGTTTCTATATGAGTCTTCTGACGATATTGACTAGTCTTCTACCTTCGCCCTTGAGCTTGATTTGACTTGACCTGTAGTTACGATTGATTGCTAGACATTGGCCCTGTTATCTCTAGGACTGGGAGCGTCCAATGACGTTACGGTATTAGAGACTTCTTATCGACCTGTTATCCCGTCTCTAGGACCGGGAGTGTCCCATAGCATTACGGTAGTAGAGACTCATCTTTTGTCTCGAGGTCAGGAGCGTCCCATGGCGTTACGATATTGAGACGTCCTTATTGATTATTGTTTATTTCACTTTCTTTCTCCGTATTATTCACTGTACAGTAGGCTTGTATATTATGTATCTTGCTAGTCCTCTGAGGACCTGGTGATCTCTCTAGGCTTAGTTAGAGACGAGGACTACCCGAAGGTTTATAGTTCTGGAGTGGAGACTGGTGACGCACCTTCGCAGGAGGACGAGATAGTGGCTGGAGACTTCTCTTGAGACATGTCTCTTCATTCATAGACTTGCTATTTTATTTTCTTTCTTTTCAATGGACATGTAGTGGATTATTTATTTCTTTTACTGTGGTTTCGGGATGTCTTGCCCGTACAGTTACTTTCATATTTCATGTTGGACAGATTTCTTTATTAGTATCATTTTATTGGACTTGATATCTCGTGTATTAATTTTGTATGGATGAGATTAGCTGTGACCTGTGACTTGTATTATACTATGGGTTGTTATCATGATTTACAGCTTAAGCATTTTGCTAATGGGCTTATTTTGAGCTTTGGCCCATTCGTAAAGTTTTGCTGGCATGTACCGTATCCTAGTCCTATACGTATTTTGGGACTGGGGTGTTACAGCAATAGCCTCGGAGGCTGGTACTGCTGCTATTGATGTTCTAATGCTGGTCCCCTAACTGATGGTTTGGTTAGGGTTGATAAAGATGAACTAGCTCTATTCGGGCAGGAACCAATTCTGTGGTCCGGTGCCCCACAAGCTAAGCATAACCCCTGTGCTATGCGACATTCTGAAATTACGTGCCCAGGCTTCCCACAATGAGAGCAGCCCATTACAAAAGATTGCTTCTGCTTCTGTTGCTGAGGGTAGTGCTGAACCGACGGAACTGTGGTCGCCCTCCTAGGAGCTCCAATGGTCAAGGTCCTAGCTGTCGGACTGGTGCTGACGACTGAGATAACTGTCCATGGGGCCTATTCCATCCTCCGGTACAATCTACTATCCTCTGTGAAGTATATTCATGCCTTCTAGCTGCTCGCAAAACAGCATCGAATGCTTGGTGCTTAAACTACTCCATTGCTTGAATAATCTCTAGGTGGAGTCTCTGCTGGAATCGTTGCACTTGGTCCAATTCGGTCGCCACTAAAATGGGAGCAAACTGACTAAGCCTAGAAAACTCAGCTGCACATCCATCGACCGTCCTTTCCATCTGCTTGAGATTGCTAAACCTTGTCTGTAAATCATACTTAGCTACTGCATCAAAGTACGTCGTCTAAAATTTGTCACTGAATACCGCCCACAAGACAGGCTTCATCAAACCAACTACTTGCATCGTCCACCAGCTGCGGCCTAAGTCCAATAACTGCAGGCGCACAACGGCCACCTTCTCTTCCTCTGGAATCCGAGTTGCCTCCAGAACAACCTCTATATCCTGAAGCCAAGCATCAGCAGCAATAGAATCTTCACCGCCGTCAAAGAAATGAGGGTTCTGGCGCTTAAAGCTGTTAGCCGCATTGTTCCTCAGATAACCAACTCTGCCATAGTTTTTTGTATTGGTCGCTGTAGAGCATCAACCCGGCGATCTTGTGAGACAAGCAAGTCCCGAATGAGTCCCATCAGGGTTCTATTGTCAGGCTCTGTAGGCTGGGCTGGCTGTACTGGGGGCTCTGGATCTGCAGAATACATGACTCGGAAGGTTGTCCTTGAGTGCTGGGCTTGGTCCCCAGGTTGCTGCTGGTTCACTGGAGGTGCTCTACTCGGTTGATCGGTAGGACCAGAAACAATGCCTCTGAAGAAATAACATGGAGAACAATAAGGAAGGACCAAGATAAATCAAGGATATAAGCATGTTATCAGGTCAAGAATTGGGAAGATTAGAAGGCACGAGTATAGATCAAGGGCGAATGCTGATTGAGATATCTATTCGGTAAAAACCTCACACATCTTGATTTCCAAGACCTGCATGGGCCACCACTTAAACCGTATCACGCCTCAAAACCAGAATACTGGAGAGCGGGGGACAGACACAGCCAGCTAGTACATTAGAGTGCAACACACTTCCCAATACGGTCGCAACTATCTAGATGCATGGGGGTTTATCTACAATCCATCGGTCTCTTGTGATCAAGAACAAGCCCAGTGTCTCAATCTCAAGCAAGCAAATAATTGTTACAAGATGTTAGATCATCAGACATACAAAGTAAGGCGTCCCAAACATTACATATTCAGATGATCATGAAGCTAGTCATACAAAATACGAAGACTACCAAGAGTTAAGTCATGCATGATCAATCCTTAGATTTTCCAATCATGTAACAACCCTTAGGCAGACAAATTAAAGTTTTCAATACGAGCTAACACTTGCTCAGTGGCTAAATGCGTCAAAAGAATAATTTACAATAGAGTGGAAAAGCAAAATAAGAAACCCACTCGTTGCCACGATTACATCCAGTATTCACCATCTGGCTGGAAGGCAGGTAGATCCTCGGGTGCTACTCCGAAATCCGGCCACACAAAACCAGCTGGATCAGAACCCAGAAAGAGTAAGTGCCACAAGGGAGGCTCTACTTAGGAACTAAAAACCAGCATAAAATAAAGAGAAGAAATGATAAAAAAAACATAATTAAATGTCATAAGACGTGCTTTAAAAAATATACTAGCTTGCATTAGAAAAATAAGAGGTGGAATATAATTCCCATGTTAATCATGAGACAATCATTGAGTCACGGCCAATCAAGTCCTACGGCTCGCTATCATTAGCTAACTTGGGTTATCATAGGCCTACTTACGAACAAATGCAGTTGAGATATTCACGCAGTCACAAGCCCTACAGAATATCCAGGTTACCCAGGCGAGATTATAATAGTTTATCAAGATCTAAGAGAATTATTAGGTGACTTAGAGTGCAACACATGACAGTGTGCTGGAAATGCGCTCTACTTGACGGTAGGCTACAAGTCCACAGGTGTGGCCGAGATAACGGGATCGCCGGTAACTGAGAAATCTCTCTATATGAACTACTTGATCAATCTAGTCGTTAACCTAGCCAGATTCATTATGAATCCCTGACCATGGTAACCATGAATCCTTGTCCTAACATGATGCAAGACAGGACATGTAGCTTGCACAGGCACAATCAGAAAAATTAACCACGGAGTCAAGACAAGAGTTCCACTTAGGATGTCAGGATTGGCTATCGTAACAGTGATCAAGATTACACATGTCATGTCAGGTTTACTTGTCATTTGTCAGGAGTACTGTGAGGAGTGCGCCTCGACGGGCTACTATCAAGATTATCAAGACGAGATCATATTATCATGTTCAAGTTCATCAAGTCGGGTCGTCGCAATTTAGGCCAAGTACAAAAAACAGGCAAAGAAGATCAAAAAATGTGATTAAAACTACCAGTCGCATATGAACTCCAGTTGAGGTGAAACAAGAATATTCTTGAAGCCAAGACGAAGATCTACAACTTTCATTCTTAAGTTTTACAATATTCTAGCTACAAAATAGCTTAAATAGGCACAAACAGTCATTCGTGAGCGCGCGTGGACAAAACTGGCCACGGTGCGGGGGGCGCGAGAGCACGGTGCGCAACAAACAAATCCCACATGCATGGACCAAATTGGCCACGGCGTGCGGAGCACAAGAGCACGATGCACGGCAAACAAATCACACAGGCAGGCGACCACGAAACGTGCAGCGCACGTGCAGACCAATTTGGCCACGGCACTCGGAGCGAGAGCACGGTGCACAGGCGTGCGGTTGTAAAATATGCAGTGCGTGGATGCACGGTGCACGGAGTACGAGAGCACGGCAAACGGCGAACGAATCGCGCAGGCGAGCGGCCGCAAAACGCACAACGCGTGGATGCAGGGCACGCGGAGCGTAGGAGCATGGCTCGCAGTCGTGCGGCAAACGAATCGTGCACCCGGCTCTGTTTATCAATCCAGCAGCACCGAAGATGTGCGGGAACCCATAAACAAAAAAATGTCAGAACTTCTTCAAAATAAGTCAAAATCCAGCGGTTCAAAAGCTAAAATTAGGTAGAATGAGATTCTCCATAACATGGAACCCTTAGATTTCGAAAATAATAATGTTTAAGAGATAAAAACTAAGAAAACCCAAGAAAAGTACAAACTTAAATCTACAAAAATATAAATATCAAAACCAAAAACTCCAAGTTCTAAAGAGGCTTAGAATCAAGCAAGAAAGACAATAGAACAATAAAATTTAAGATCCATCATGAAGCAAGTTGTACTTGCCTAGGGTTTGGTGAAGTAAATGAAGAAGAAGATGAATAAGTAAATGGTAATAATGGAGGAGAGAGAGGAGTTGGTTTAAATATAAAGCTCATTCATTATGAACCAACTTAAACCAATTAACCAAGCCATGCCAAGTTGAACCAAACCAAATTAAACCAAATCAAGATTAAGCCAAGACAAGGCTAAGCAAGATAAGTCAAAATACAAGCCACCTGGCAAATGTCAAAAATTCGTACACGTATACTAAAGATACGTATAAGAGAAAATAGGAGTGGCAATGACACCCTTTAATCATACGTGACTACATGAGAAAACCCCATATAGGAGATAAATGGTATAGTTTGTTAAGATGATTATGCGGTTACGAGGTATAAGAGTGGACATAAACCTTATGAGATAAATTTTAGTAAGGTGATGTTACGATATGATCAAAGGAGAGTAGACTTCTCGATTGACAAATTAGCTCTTCGAAGTAATCCATTATTGAGAAATTTTATGTTGATTAGGGATATGAATTTTATATTAAGATAAGTTTAATTTTTACCTTTGACTAAAATTATTAAAGGTTTATTGAAAATTTTAATTTTCGAGGAGATTATGAAAGACAAAATTTAGCTTGAGAAAAAAAAACATATACATATGTAGATATGTTGGAAGAAGAATATTTGAGAATTATTGAATTCGAAGTTTGTGACTTATTTTAAATTCTATCATAAGATATCGGATTGAGAATATATTTTTAAGGAATCTAAATTTTATGAGATAAATTTTTGAGGATCAATATCAAATTGAATAAAGTAAAAATTTATGAGATATAAATTGTTGATGAAAATGTGCATATTGGTAAGGCATCTTTGATGATTTTTTTTGAAATCACACGCACACACACAATTGGGGGGCTCGAACCTTGCCGGCCCCTCCGAATGTCCGCTCTAATACCACTAGGCTAGAGAGCTCGGACATCTTTGATGATTTTTTAAAATTGCCATTTGACAATTATGACGGTATTTAAGAAGAAATGTGAATTTTGAATATTAGAGTTATTGATCATATTACCTATGTGAGGTTATGCATGTGTGGGATTAGCCTTGATCAAATTTAGACGATGATTGGGATGTCATGTATACGATCAATTTCTAAACCATACTGTGATTTTATTCTGTTCGTTCTCTAAATTACAGTTATTCAAATTGCATGTTTCAATTGGATTCCTTTTCCAACTTCTTGCTTAAATATTGATCATACTTCGTAACAAGAAACTCTTATTTCTCCTCAAGCCTACCTACCATAGTTATTCCTAAATTTTGAGGAGAAAATTCTTGTAAGATGGGTAGGATGTAATCCCCTAAAATTTTACTATAATTTATTTATTTAATTTATTTTGGTACTTATTTATTTTTGGTTTTCGTATGTCGAGTATGAATACGTATATGTGAAGTGTATATTTTTTTAAACAAAGATTTTATTATAGATTTTTTTCATCTAGAAAATAAGTATACTTTTCAAAAATAGTATAAGGTAAATAATTTTATTTGATTAAAGTTATAAAATGCATAGCGTCGAGATTTGTCAAACTTAGTTTTATTTTACTTATTATAAAAGGCTATTTTATTTGTTGTAAAAGTATATGTGATAATTTAGGAAATAATATTTTATAAATGGTATGTTCTATTCGCATGCGAGGTACATAGAATTAAATTCATGTATATCTAATTTTCAAAATTATTTATTATTTTAATTTATGAAAAGATATTTTAAATTTATTTATGGTGATTGGAATTTAATTTTATTGATATCGATTTAAATAGTTTAAATTTAAAAGATAAAGATTATCTAGTTTTAATTTGGATTGGATTTGGTTAAATTGATTTAAATCGGTTTAAATTAAATATGTGAATTATCTAGTGGGGTTTGAATTTCCTAATCTTTATCCAACTAGGAGTCTCCACCCCCTATATATAAGGGAGCCTCCCTATAGTTTTTCTCCACAAAAGTTATCTCCATAAATATTTCCATCATCGTGTCGTGCATCGTGTTTGTGTCCACCTTTTCCATGTCAGCCGTGATGGCCTCGGATCCGATCCCGGGTGTCTTACCACTATATTTGTTTCAATTACATATACAAATTCTTTTTTCCTGTGTCCGACATGTCGGACACGATCCCCATGTCATGCAGGACACGACAACAATCAAGACCTATCCTTAGACCATAACTCTAGGTTACAGCCGCCTCCTGTCACAATCCACCGTCACCCCAACACACGATCGTAGTGCCACTTCCTGCCACTACCATCCGGGCACAGCCCCGCCATACGTCATCTATCGTCGCCATTTGGCCACCGGCCGATCCTTACCCGCTCCTCGCCACCATAGTGCGTTGCTCCTCTCTACGTCACCACCCCATTACTACGAGAACCACCGCTGAGGCGAACCCCGGCCAGCGTTGTCATGGCCAAAGTCACCATCAACCTACATAAGAAAAAAGAAAAAAAGAAAAAAACACAACTACCAACTTCACCTGCCTCTGTTGTCGCCCCATGTCGGCGAGCGTCGCTCAAGCGCTGAACCCAACACCGACGACCCTGTCTCCTCCCCTCTCCGACTACCATCGCCATTACCACTAACGAACCGACCCCCACAATCGATCTGTATGGGTCCTTCACTGCTACCTACCTCTAGCACCGTCGCACGCAGCCTTCGGATCCTCACAGCAGTACTTGTCACACCCCAGAACCAGAATACTGGAGAGCGGGGGTAGACATAGCCAGCTACGTATAATGAAATGGAATCCATCTCACCATATGGTCACGGCTGTCTAGAAATATGAGGGTTTATCTACAATCCATCAGTCTCTTAAGGTCGTGAACAAGCCTAGTGTCTCAATCATAAGTAAGCAATTAAATGTTACAAGATGTAAGACCACCAAATATACAATTGTAAGGCGTCCCAAACATTACATATCCAGATGATCATGAAGCTAGTCGTACAAAATGTAAGGACTTGCAAGAGTTAAGTCATACATGATCAACCTCGAGTTGCCAATCATGATTACAGCCCGTAGGTAGATAGAAGGTAAAGTGCATCGAGCTAACAAGTGCTCGGCGGCTAAACGCCTCAAAAGAATAATGTACAATTGCAGTGGGAGAACAAAAAAAAACCCACTCGTTGCCCTGGTTACGCCTGGCGGTCACCATCGGGCTGAAAAGCAGGTAGATCCTTTGCTGCTGCTCCGGTATTTGGCCATACAAAACCAGCTGGGTCAGACCCCAGAAAGAGCAAGCACCACAAAGGAGGCTTCACTTAGGAACTAAAACCAACAATTAGCACGAGAATATAATTACCTAATAAGAGACAATAATTTAAGAAAAGCATGACAGGCGAATATAAAAGACAATCTTGTACAAAATCAATAAAAGACAGGACATATGGAAAAACAAGACAGGATGATATAAGATGAGATAACCATGGGACTATTCAGATAACCAGGTTACAACCCGTAAACCAAACAAGGACCGGGGTTGTAACCCTTCGTCTGAACAGAACTTGGATTCTTCCACCATTTATCGATAAGGTAAATACAGGCATTCTGGTCATGTAACAATCTGGAGCAGGATCAGGACGAGACTAGACTGGTTAGACACCATTCAATCATTTCACGGCCAAGCAAGAACTACGGATTGATACTTTAACTAACTAGGATTATCACAGGCCTAGTTACTAACAAGATGCAATGAGAATTCCAAGTCCGGTTACCTGCTTGTTACTACCTGAGTTATCCCAGCAAGAAAAGGAAAAGATAGCAGGATATAGCAGAACACACTGTAGTAAGATACATGTGTCCTAAGGTACCACACTCGACGACGGGCTGGAAGTGCGCTCATCTCGACGGATAGCAACAAATCCCATATATATATATAAGGCCGGGACCAAAGGGACAACAGGTAACTGAGAAATTCTCCATGAACTATTTGATCAATCTTGTCATTAATCCTAGCCATATTCAGTATGAATCCCTGACCATAGGAAACCAGGGATTCATGTCCTAGACATGATGCAAGACAAGACGGGTTCATTTGTACAAACACAATCACCCATGGTGTTCAGGCATTTATTCTTGTCAAGTTGTGTTAGCCGTCGCAACAGCATTTCAAGGAATATCATGTCAGGTTTTCTTGTCAAGAGTGCGCCACGGCGGGCCACTATCATGTCAGGTATATCATGTCAAGTTCTTAATGTCAAGTTATCCTCAATTCAGTATCCTCATCAGTCATGTGCGTTATCAATCGTGTTAAGCAAGAAAGAGAAACATATATCAGGAGTGCACCGCAATGGGCCATTTTTATGTCAGGTTCCATTATCATTAACAAACATATTAAATAAATTCGAGATTATCAAGTTCATGACAAAAGGCGTAAGGATATAAAATGGGCATAAAAATATACAATAAGGAATTACAAAACATGGACAATTAATGATAAATTATAGTACACAGGGCTATAAGAGAACCATGCGGCTCAGGCCTATGCGGTCAGGAATGATCTCATGCGGCCGAGGAGTGAGCAGCCCATACGGCTGGAAGGGGCTCGGGACTAAGGGAATGTATGCGGCTTAGGAGAGTTCAGGGTCATGCAGCAGAGTATCATGCGGCCAGAGGGAAGTAAGCTTCATGCGGCTGGCGGGATCAAGTTCCATGCGGCTAGGTAAGGGTGGGGGCATGCGGCTCAAATAGGCGCTCATGCGGCCAGGAAGACGAGGGCGCATGCGGCTCCAAGAAGTTGGGGTCTCATGCGGCCCGAACTCAGAAGCCCATGCGGCTCAGGAATGACTGGGTCTTTGCAGCAGGGTTGGTTCATGCGGCTAGATAAAGAACGCACATGCGGCTGGGAGGAAAACGGGCCTATACGGCTACAGGTAGACTGAGTCCATGCGGCTCGGGTTATACCGAAGCCTATGCGGCTGGAAGACTCGCCGCATGAAGGTCCATGCGGTCAAGTGCCGCCATACGGTTAAGGGGTTCATGCGGTCAGCATAATTCATACGGCTAGGGAAATCACTTGCCGCATGAAACATTCATGCGGTCAAGTCAAGCACAGTTCATCTTCTCCAAAATTTCGAGAAGAAGAACACCATGAGAGCCAACTTCTCAAGCTCCATAACTCCATCATTCGGAGCCCAAATCCGAACTTCCATAGGTCAAAATGGGGTAGAATGAAATTCTCAACAACATGGAACCATCAAAACTTGAAAATAACAAGATTAATTAGATAAAAACCCAAGAAATCCGAAAATAACGTAAACTTAGATCTACAAGAATCTAGCCATGGAAAGTAAAAATGCCAAGTACTAAAGAGTGTTAGAATGCTGCTAAGAAGAGGATGGAACAATAAAATTTGGGTTCCTCCATGAAGCAAGATGCACTTGCCTAAGCTCTCTCTCTCTCTCCTGGTAGGTGAAGAGTAAAGATGGAGAAGAAGAAATGAGTAATGAGTAATAATGGAAGAGAGAGAGAGTGGGATATAAATGAGGGTGATGGTAGGTGGGAGTGGTTTGGTTCACATAAAACCCAACCAAGCCAAACCCACTAAACCGAACCAAACCAAGCCAATGCAATGCCATGATGAACCATGAAATACTCAATAAACCAAGCTCCATAAATCAGAATTAATCCATGAACGATAAATGACAATTAAACCACAATTCTAAATATGAAATAAACCAATACTAAATAATCAAAGAAAATAAGAAATACGGGTCAGAAATACGAACACGTATAAAATACGTATCACGAATTTCGGGACACTACAGTACTTATGCGTCCTTATCAGATCAGGAGCCACCAACCTCCGCCCTGCGTTCAGGTGAGTCCTCCGCCGCTTCCCCTTACTTCCCCCTCTCTTGTCCCTCTCCCGATCCTCCTGCTCCCTCTCGCTTCTCTTCTTTCCTCACCTCTCTCTCGCTCTCCTCTAACTCTCTCCCCCTCTCTGCTTTCACTCCTTCTTTTAATTTTTTGGGTTTTTATGAAACCCTCTCTTAAAGAGAGAAGGAATCAGTACAGATGTATAATATTTTTATATATAATAATAATAATTATTTTTATTAGTATTATTATTGTTGTTGTCGTTGTTATTGTAGATAAAATTATTTATTTGTTAATATAATTATGATAAAGATTTTTAAACTATTTACAAAGATTGTTTTTACCAAAAAATTATACTTTGATAAAATTTAGTTTAAGCAATAAAAATCCTTTACTAGATTTTATATTTTTATAAAACTATTTTATATACAATGATATCCTAGCCTTTTTAAAATATTTATTTTGACTAATAAAAATGTAGCTTCCTACCTCAAAATTTATTTTAACAAACTTAGGATATTTTGCCTAAAACAGTTTGTTATATATAACCACCTATATATATTTTTTGATAATAAAATATATTTATCAAGGATTATGAGTATCTCTCTAAAATCGTATATATATATATATATATATATATATATATATATATATATATATATATATATATATATATATATATATATATATATATATATACCCAATTCCTTCGATTATTATCCTGTCCATGCTAATCGTATTTCTTATCCTCTTCCAAAACTGGACTTCCTTATGTCGACCCTAGCTAAATGGACCATTATGGGCCCGATAGAACTGTGCATGCCATTATTGCAGGTCAACTTGAGTAGTTGTAACTCTGAAGCCTTATTCCATGTCATCATGACCATCGTACCACACCAGGCCTATTACCAGACAAGATACATTGCCATTACTATTTATTTACTTTGCTCATTATGATGCATATATTTGTTTATTATTTATTTTATGCAAATATAAATTGTTTTTCTCAATCATGTGTAGATGTAATTTGCTGTTTAGCCCTGTTTTTGTTACTTGTTATTTTCTATGCACATTTGACCTAGATTTAAGAGACCACTCGTTGTTTGTGCCGCATTCATTATCCTTAACACATGTGTGCCACGAAGTCGCGAGTCGCATATAGATCTTGGACTTGTATATCGACCTTACATCGGTACATATATGTGCGATAGGATTAACAACTAATAGTATTTCATGATTAGTTTGACTTAGCAGTTAGTAGAGGTTATGTGTCGTGAATACAACATATAGGCATGGGATGGAAAGAAATATCCTTAGCGTATGGGCTACCATGTACATTACTTTTGTGACTGTAAGCTCCATCGGAGATGCGTGTTAACGACCCTTTATTTTACTTATGGCCAATGACGTTCGAGGAACGGTTAAGCTATGAGGCTCCTGATGCCCAAGTGGGACTATGTCGACCCGATTTTAGCTAGAGAGCCCATGCGTTAGAGATTTGTTCTTAAATTGCATTCATATAGACTGGCTAGGTTACCTTATCTATTTATAGATAGTTTTGGTTTGTGCACTTCTACCTAATCACGGCTTAGAATAATATCTTATCGCAGACTAGTTTACTACACCTTGTCTTTGTTTGATTGTAGGTGTGGTTCACTACTTCGATGATAAGGTACTAACCTTGTTGTGGTCCGGATACTATATTGGATTTATAGCATGGAAAGGTACTTAATTGTGAATTATGGTACCATCTTCTGTCCTTGTTTGGTTGGGGGGATGGTACGCTTATTCAAGGGTGGAGTATTGGACCATGTCATGATCCGATTGACTTACTTTTGAGCAGTTTATATTCAGTTATATGTCATGTTTATATATATCTTGTTATGTCTCTATGAGGAACTGATGATTTCTTCGGGTGTGTGTATTTTCTTGACTATCTGCAGGAGTTCTAGCCAAGATCATGGTCTTCTCATTCCTATCGAAGATGATTTGCCCTTGGATCATTTTTTGCCAGTTTTGACAAATCCTTTTATTGCTATATATTACTTCTCATTTAAAATAGTTGGTAGTGGATTTGTCTCCATCCAACAACTTGCAAAATGACAATTCATAGTTGATTTATGATATCTTTACTCTTTTATTCTGAGGATGAGATTAGTTTTTCATGGTTATACTGCATTTACAGCTTACATATATTTATTATACAATTGGTATACGTACCTAGTCCTACATATTTTGGGACTGGGGCGTTACAAAACCCATACTGGATTCTTCTTTAGCAAACGAGGAGGTCTAACCTTCTGAGTTTCCTTGATTCTATTTTAGTTGAGCATTCTTAGTATTTACTTTATTATATTTATTTTGATTGAACTATTTTATCGTACTCTTTAATATAGTTATTTTTTAGTAGACCTGGATATTAGTTGATGTATGATTCTCTCTTGCTTTATTATCTAGTATGCTACCTGGTAGTTATTATATTATCTGTGTATGAGATCTAGTTATATATGTGACTATTTGATTCATATATTATGGGATATAGTTTATATACCACATAAGTTTGTATTCGTTTTTTATATTGGATTTGCCTTCGTATGCATATTAGTTGGCATGGTCATATACTAGTGCTACATGTTTTGGGACCGAGGTGTGATATATTTTTGTGGTAGACCATATAGGTCGGGAAAATATTATTTTGGTTATGTTATTGTACCGAGCAAGCATGTCTATATGATTAGAGTATATGACCTTATTCACTTGCTTGATCACCTTCCTTGATTTTATTCCAAACTGTTACGCACCAGTCCCAAAATTCGTAGGACTATGATAAGTAACCATGCCAGCTACATATTCAAATATACTCTAGTCCAACTCAAATATGTATAAGACGTCTAGAATAGGGTATCATGTCTAATATGGCAAGTCAAATTATATCTCAATCCACTAAAATAATAAATATAATAAGAATGATCAATATAAAATACAGTTGGCTGCCCTGCAATACATGTGTTCGAACAAACTCATGATAACAGTAAAGCATTTAAAATTAGGCCATATCAGCAGAATATAGTAAGGAGAATAAAATATATTTTGGATGAATATAATGAAGATATCAATCAAACATATACCTGAAATCCAGAAGAAATGATCACCAACTACCCTTCTATTCTAGCTGCACATCAATTACCTGGAGAGATCACCAGGTCCCCAGAAGGAAATTGCAAGATAGATAATATACAAGCCTGCTATATAGTATAACATGCAAGAATAATGACAGAAAATAGTACAAGAAATAAAATCTGAAGAAAGTACAGTGCAAGAATGAAAACATGAAAAAAGTGGCGTGTCATCGAGAATTGTGTTGTAAAGCGTGAATATAAGTAAATTAAAAATAACTACACTCAATGGTATTTTGCGGTCCTATAAAAAGTAGGCCAATGGGGACTCCCAATCTATAGTAAGTCTCATCCGCACTCAATGAGGGCTCACAAACGCGACTGGTCAAGTAGAGTCAATGCCTAATAATAATATCCTCGCCTAGAACTATGGGTCATCAAGCCATGTCAAGGCCAAATCAAGTCATGTCAAGTTCAAGTCAAGCCATGTCAAGGGAACATGACATAGGACTAAACAACTCTATCACAAGATGCATATGAACATGAAGAAGATCAATATAACAAGTAGTGAAATATAATAGAAATTAATATACATGCACGTACAATGAGAAAACAAGTAGAGCATCATGAACAAAACATGAGTATCAAATAGAATATATTGAAAAAAAACAATAGAAACATAGAGAAACATGCATGAAAATATACTATACAAGTTTACAATGTATACTTGCTTGGCTCCGTAATTTGTAGGTTAAGTGATGGTCCCACATCCTAGTTCCGACAACCTATTTATGAAATAGCAATGTCAATATATAAAAGAAGTAGTAAATATTCTACCACTCGGGTTTTCATATTATTCTATATATACGTTATATCCTTAGTTTTTGTGATATAACTATAGCCATATCCTTATTTTTATGAATACTCATAAAAATCTATGTCGTATAGTCCATCCTCTACTTGTAACCAATAATGCACCTATTCGACTTATTAATAAATTATGGACTTAAAATATGTCGTAGGCCTTCATGTCTGCTTTCTGAAACTTCAAACGGATCGTATTTTCGTGTCTAGAAGCTCCTGGAATCACAAAAATATCAAAACGCATTCATTTTTCGAACACCTAATGCTCAAACAATTTTACAGAAAGTTTCAGACCGAATTTGGCTTATTAATTTATATATTTAGAAAGCTAACTTTGAGTCGATTCTGTGAAAAAATGGGGGTATTAATCGGAGTCCTGAGTTAGGAGTTACGACCTTCCTAAGTTTTATGGCCACTAAAAACGAGGGTGAATACTATTAGAAATTTAGACTATTTTGGATAATAAAAGCCCATGTATGCTTCTAGTTTATATAAAACCTAACTATTAACCATTACTTATGATCTACTCTAGTCTATTTATATCTCTATGATGGTAGAATTCATATTTCTTGGTCCTATATGTTCTTAGAACTATTTAAAGATCAAGAAAAAGAAAAAGAGTTAAAAGTTACCTTTTGGAGATTAAGAACTCAATGGAAATCCAACATAAGCGGATCAAAAATTCTCCACCCACTAGCTCTCCTCCTCTAGCACAACAAAAGTTTAGAATTTGATTTGGAAGGGAAAGGAATAGGAAGAAGATGATTGGTGTTTGTGAAAGGTAGATGGAGGCAACTAGGAAATATATATATATATATATATATATATATATATATATATATATATATATATATATATATTGGAATCCAACATAAGAGGATAAAAAATTCTCCACCCCTAGCTCTCCTTCTCTAGCATAACAAAAGTCTAGAATTTGATTTTGAAGGGAAAGGAATAGGAAGAAGATGATTGGGGTTTGTGATATATATATATATATATATATATATATATATATATATATATATATATATATATATATATATATATATATATATATATATATACAAGGCGGTGGGATGGCCGGCCACTACGTGGGTTGGGCTAGGGTTTGCTTGATGGGTTTGTTTAGTGAAAGTTAATTAGGGTTTGTTTGTTAGTTAAGTTGGTTCGCATATGGGTAGTTCCATATTAGGGAACCTTTATATTTACGATCTTCATATATAAAATCTCCTTTTAAATATGACCTTATCTAAAATATATAAATGTATATATATGGCAACCATATATATTTAGATATATATTTACATGCAACTCATTGCATATTTGGGTTAAATTTTGGGTTGGTTAAACATGCTTTTATTCTTTAGTTTATATATAGAAATCATTTTAAATATATAAAAAAATGATTTAACCATATTTATAAAAAATGCCACAACTTAACTTATTTTCATATACGTGACATGGATAAGCCTATGCCATCTATTCCATGCTTAATACGCTAATCATGGAATATGACTATAATAGCCATGTCATGCTTCCTAAATATGCATATTCAATTTTAACCATGACTAAGGCTAATCATATATAATCAAATAGGAATATTATGTTACTATACCGAACAAGCCTGTATATATGATTAGAGTATATGATCCTATCCACTTGCTTGATCACCTTCCTTGATTTAATTTCACTCTCAATCAATTGCTTGATTTACATCTAGTTTGATCATGTTCTAACGTAGTCCCTATTATTCGTGCCCAAAAATATGAATATTTGTAGTAGACACATCACTCGTCTCACTATCACCTATAGTGATAATGCAGCTCAAATGGAACAAGAACCTATTATTTCCCAATATTGTTCCCAACCACTCCACTCTAACAAGGACAACTATCGCAACTAGACATGACAACTCCTACCACTCACAAGCACCACTAGCCATATGGACCTCACGTTCCAAATCCATATCATCATTAGGCTATTAGAACTTAGGTTGGACATCCAGGCCAACAGACCTCAGCAACTCGGGATGGGTACATGCCACCACCACCATCATTGTAATATATACCACAGTATGCCACATAACTTGTTCTGTAGATGCCTATATATACCCCCACAATAGCCCTTTTCTCAAACAGATGGGCCCAATATAAGCCACTTCTTTTAAGGCATAATTGTCACGCCCCAGAACCAGAATACTGGCAAGTAAGGACGGACAAGGCCAGCTACGTATACCAAAGTACTCCAGTACTCTGAAACAACGTATAAGCTGTATAGATGGGGTCACTGCTACAAACTAACAGTCAATCCTAGGTCACATAATCCTAGATATCTCAGTCTTAGACAAGAAGTAAGGTACAAGAATATGCTCATCATGCATATAAGACAGTAAAGCGTCCCAAACTATAATATATAGATGATCATGAAGCTAGTAATAAAAAATAAAAAACTAGCAAGATAAGTAATACATGATCAGCTCTAGCTGCAGTCTAGAAATATAACATCATGTCTAAGCCCGTAGGCCGAAAGTCAAGTCCAAAATACGAGCTAAACACGTGCTCGGTGGCTAAACGCCTCAAAAGAATATGTACAGAAAAGAGTGGGTAAGAGAAAGAACACCCACTCAAGTCCCCTGGTGCTCCCGGTGATCACCATCGATTGGAAGGTCCGAAAGATCCTCGGGCTCCTCAACTAGATCTGGTAAATGCAAAACCAGTGGGGTCAGAACCCCAATAGCAAGTACCACAAAGGAAGCCAAACTATGAACTAAAACCAGCATGTAATTTATAACATCTCTAAGATAAAGCAGTGAACGAGACTAGAATAGTAAATTGGTACCACAGTATCTACTAAAGGAAATTGGAACATGCAAGAAGGATAGCAAGTGAATACATAGAGTAAACTGGACATATGAGCATGTGGTGAAGCCGAGCATGTAGTAGGAAGAATAACATGTAAGGAATGACAGGAAGCTAAGTACTACAATAAGATAAACTGAAGCAAGACTAGACTAGACAAGAATGGACTCCATCCATCAATCACGGCCAAGCAATGAGTACGGCTTGATACTTTAGCTAACTAGGGTTGCCACAATCCTAATTACTAACACATGCAAGTTTGAGAAATCCAAGTCCAGTTACCTGCCTGCTACTACCTGAATGATCCAAGCCAAAAAGAAAGAAGTATAGCAGACACACTGCAGTAAGATACATGTGTCCTAAAGAGGTGCCCCACTCGACGGTGTGCTGGAAGAGTGCTCATTATGATAGATAGCTCCAAATTCTATGTATATATATATATAAGACCAAGACCAAAGGGGCAACGGGTAACCGAAAAAATCTCCAATGATCTAGGTAATCAAGCTAGTTGTTTAGTCCTTAACATTTTCTTGTTGGATTCTAGGTGTGGCATTCCGCAGAATCCATTCTAGACATGAGACATGCAAGACTGGACAAGACAAGCAAGATCGTCCACTACAACAAGCCATAACAAGATATGACAATATCCAGACAAGAGTGCGCTATGACGAGCCACTGTCAAGAAGCTAGACATGTACTAGAATCAAGAGTACGCCATGACATGCCACTATCATGTAAGCAAAAAGGACAAGTATCATAAGTGCGCCACGATAGGCCACTATTTAGTAAGCAAGGAAGGCATGGCAACAATTATCATAGCTTGTAAGAAAGAATCTATCAAAAGACATATCATGGAATGTAGAAAAGAATAATTAAAGCTAAGTACATTTCATATAAAAATAATTGAACATGTGCTAGTGTCAAGTGTATATAGGGTGTACAATCATTCTCTAACTATGCAAGATCATCTTATCATGTTAAGAATTCATTAAAATCGAAGAAAATATCAAAAATGGACAAAAATGGGCAGAAACGGACAAAAACAGCCTAGCCGGATTATTCGACGGATTACTGCGGATTACCGACGAATTTTTCGAAGTGTCACAGCAAGTTTTGTGGTGCAAGTTCGAATTTTCCGACGGATTTCCGACGGAATTTCCGAACCGTCACAGAAAGTTGATTCTTGAAAACTCAAAACTTGTTTCGGCCATAAAAACTTCGTTTTAAATCGAAATTCGGATTTTCATAAGTCAAAATCGCATGAAATTTAATTCCCTACAACAAAGGAGTATTAGTTTTTACAAATCCAAAGATTTGATAGATCAATACCTCAAAATACTCCAAAAAAAGGTTCTCGAGAACCGAAACGAGTTCCGATTTCCACCAAACTCAAAATCTATGTATACAAGCTTGGTTAGGGCCTTATATATGCATATGTGTCAAAGATCCATGATGGTAACACCAGTATCACTCTTGATACCAAGTTTTCTACTAAGTCAATATTATATTTTAACAGAAAATCAAAACCTAGTTCGAACCAAATTTAGAAACATATATATAGATGAGAATCACAAGGAAAACATTCTTAACCAATGAGTTTAGAACAATTCTAAGCATTTTAATACCAAGGAAAACAAAAATGATAACAAAAATAATATTGTTCATGAATTAAGATGTACTTGTCTAGGTTAAGCTCCAAGCCTAATCTTCTACTCCACCACCAAGAGGGGTACGAAACCATACTCTAGACCTCAAGACCAAGCTCTTGGCAAGCTCCAAGGCTAGAGAAGGGAAGAAAAAAAATGAAGAGAGAGTGAATAGAATGAAAATAGAGAGGAGAGTGAAAGTGAAATGGTATATATATAAGGGAGAATTAATCTTAGCCGTTGAATAATGATCCATGTCAAAGTCTAGGTCAATCATGGCCACTCAAACAAAACCAATTATCTATTGGATAATAGGGTGCATCTACACTATTCACGAAAATATCTAAACACTATTCACAAAAATATCTAAACACTATTCATGAAAATATCCGAAATACTATTCACGAAAATATCAGAAACCAAAAATGTAGAAAACATGTCCGGGCGGTATGCCGTCGGTATACACCGGTATACCGGTGGTATGCCGATCAAGGAGAAAACCTATAGTCTTGGGAAAAATTTAAAGTATTTCAGAAACCAAGAAAATATAAAATATGCTGCAAAATACGTATCCGCATATAAATACCGATATTGTGAGACGAGTCTCACAATAATGTAAGCCCAATTGTAGCAAAATGAGTTTATCAGGCAAAGTTTTTGAACAAAATTGAGCCGAGCACCACAACCTCATATGGCAACCATAGAGGGGTTCCGTACCATGAAGCCCTCCAACATTCAAGGTCAATAAAAAATCTACTAAAGTTACTAATTGGCTCATAAAAACTGAGAATTTATTATGGGCTTCCCAACTATGAGCAGATTTATGATGTCAATAGTTAGACTGTAATTCAAAGGCAATGATTATCATTGGTGGAAAGTAGAGGAGATGTGTTTGGACTTAATCAGACTTGGGAAGAATTCTAGGTACTATTCAGTAACAAGTATTTTTTAGCTACAACTAAAGATGTATTTATGATGAGTTCCTACACTTAGAGTAAGGAAATATGATAATAAATGAGTACTACATCAAAATTAGTTAGTCGAGTCATTTTACTTCTGGATTGTTTCAAACAATATTGGAGAAGGCAAGGAAATTTCATAATGGATTGAGCATTTATTTTCAGAGGTATACCAATTCTCATTCAAAAGTTTCACAAACAGCGGTTCTGGCAATGGCTAGGATCATGAGGTTATTACAAAGAAGGAACATGTCATACAACGATGACCTACCACATCAACTGGATTAGTTAGAGCAACTCAAGGTAGACCTGTGACATATCCTCTAGCACATCAACAACATAGAGCATTACCCTATCAGAGTAAGGAGCTTCCTACTTGATACTTTTGCCGTAAAAAAGAACATCTTCAGAGAGATTGTCGTTGTATGTAGGACTATGTATGTCTTATGGATCCAGTTATTACCATTCCAATCTTTTTGCATCTATCTTGGGGTACTTATCTTTTCTCGCCCCTACCTTATTACTTCAATTGCTATCTTCTCACATTGATTAACTTATCTAACTTATTAAAAAATATTTCTCCCTCTTGAAGCCCTACTTTGAATATTGACTCATTTCTTCCCAACCAATCAAATCTGTTGTTTACCCCTATTTTGAAGTTCAATTTTTGGTTTACCTATCTTTTTTTGTGCTTATGCCTATCTTAAATTTTGAGGACAAATTTATTCTAAGGTGTGTAAATTTGTAACCCATTTAACATCATAACCTTGAATATAGGAATTTTTTGAAATTTAAAAAATCATTTTCAAAAATAAATATAGTTAATATAAACCTAAATCTTTTTTTTGGAAAAGATCAAATTATCAAATTACTCATTTTAAATCCTAAAAATGGAATGTTATGCCCTAATTTGACAAATCAATTGTCCTCGCATCAACTTCTACTGAATCGATCACCCTCTCTAGGACATGACGTCTTACGAGTCTGGAGCTGCATTCGTACAAGGTAAGAACATGCATTTGATAATTCTTTTGAAACATCAAGTTAAAACTTTAAAAATTGGAGAGAATTGAACACGTGGTATAGGAAGAAAAAATTATTTTCATTATTAGCCTTGCAATAAAGTACAAGGTTGTAATTACATTGGATATGTCGTTCGGCCACATTGGATTGAAGTAAACAAAAGACTCGATAAGATGCATGAAATAATATTTCTTGTTCCATATATTTACACACTTTTATATATTGCAAGCCTTGAGATGAATTGGCTTCAAAATACATCAAAATAGGAAGAGCTTCAAAATGCCTCCTAAACTTCATCTTGGGCTTAGTACCGTGCACCCTTAATGCTCTCACCACCTGTGGGGTTGCAGGATTAGTACACTTGGGAATGCACTAGTGAGCAGTATGAACCCACTCATCTAAACCAACACTTCTTATTAAGGGAAGCACGCATTCAATGTTGTCTTTCTGTTTAGAACAAGATGAATTTCAGCTCATATGAAACAAGAAAGCACAATAATTTATATCAATTCTTACCACAGTCCTGCTTGTCTCTTCATAAAACAAAGATAATACTTACTATCTGCATAAGACAATAGATGAGCATGCTACTATCTTATATGTGATTACTGGCATTATGACACCACGAAGGACGATTTTAATGGCATTGTGATGCGTCCTTCCAGTCCAGGTTGCAAGCCTAACTAGAGGTTGTAGGAACATTGAGACCTCTAGATGGTGGTGAATAGAGTACGTGTATGCAGCGAAATAATATTCACAACTTAAAATAATTTATGACAGCAAACTAACTGATGCGTAAGAAGGCAATATAAAATTGAGTAAATTAAAAAGTTCAGAAAAGTAAACTCAAATGCCGAGATTTTTTACAGGTATCCCTTTAAGAGTCTAGTCCGCTCTCGAGGACTTTTGCTCGATATTGAATCCACTACGTAGTGAAACACAAGTTTTGAATCCGAAGAGCTTGCAATCCTTACAACTTGTTCTTTTAATCCAAAGAGCACTACTTCAAACTACAAGTTTTTGATCCAAAGAACTTGCTGACTTCTAAAACATGATAAAAATGAATTAGTTTTCAAGCCTTCTTTAGAACACGAACCAAACTTCTAGATCGAAACGAACTGGCATGGCTTGGCTAGGAGTCATAATAGATTTGAAACTTGAATAGCTCGGGAAACTTAGAGACAGAGAAGAGAGAATGAGATGAGTGAAATGAATGGAAAGTTCTTTTCTATTTATTGAGTTTTATTGGACCAAACTCGGACAGAGTTTGGTTACATAGCATTCAAAAAATATGAATGTTTGGAGCCTGTTCTTAAGGGTGACCTAACCTCTCGGGAACTGGGTCTTAAGGGACCGAGTTCGGGAAGAACTCGGTTCGAGTTTGGTTGCACTATAACCAGATCAAAGTGAAGAATAGATGGATTTAGGCTTTTATAAGTGGGTTGGCTAGTTTGTGGACTAAACAATATGAAATTGGTAGCCATTACGCTTGACATACATTTTTTTAGACTCAATAAAGTATAAAAATACCTAATAACTATAAAAAAAACTAAGAGCACTTTGATGACTTTTTTTCTTGATGACAGTTGTCCAAAGATAAATAGATCTAGAAATTTGAATACCTTTCGGGGGCTTCGTACTCGAATCCCTACAGGGGGCGCTGCCCCCTCGTCCCTCTCCGCTGAGCGGAGAGCAGAACCTCCAGGTGCGAGGCCCCGGAGATTTCGTTAGGAGGTTCTGAGAAATCTTTTAGTATAACGCCGTCTTTAGCCCGTTATGCATTTTTTTATTAAAAATGTTCTGGTTTGTTCTTTCTGACTGCTTGTCTGTAAATACATGTTAGACGAATAAAGTAGTATGATATATTTAATGCATAATAGGACAATGCTAATTTTAAGTATCAACAATATAGTGATAGCATAAATTGCATAAATATTAGTGAGATCATATTGTTAAACTTAATTGATTAGCCATATTAAAAAATATGATACAATCATTGGGTTAATAATCTCCCCCTCTTTAATTATGGAAAATTAGTTAAGCTTAAGATATTGATAATAAATGCATATATCACTAATAAATAAAGACATAGGTATGTATCACTAAATAAGAGACAATAAGCACATAATACTAATTAAACTTACTTCTCCCCCTTTGACATGATGAAAAATAGAAGCTCTTCCGTAATAAGATATAAAATGAAATCAAGCTTAAAAAAATGTATCATAGCAAAAATATATCATAGGAAGCCATAAATGCTCAAGATCAAGGTAGGAGAACAGTGCAAGGACAAGTTTAGAAAACTATACAACTAAAGTAGAAAAACTTATCAAAACACAATATAATTGGTTGAAGTTAAAAATCTGAAATCAATATAGTAAATAGTTTGCCAACTAGAAATCCAGGAAAAACATTCAAAACACAATCTGTTCAAAAATATAACTGTAGTTTTGAAAGTGATTAATAAAGGATTTCAACAAAAACCAAAAGGATTAGAAACTCGCAAATATAGCATATACAGATATGATTCACAATTCGCCTATATAAATTAGTGATTCAATTCCATAAAGAGTATAATCATTGAAAAAATAAACAAGAATCTACATATATGCAAAATCTATCCACTTAACCAAGTTCATGCATTTAAACTCAATTTGCTTAGCATGTTATGTGAATATTTATTAGATAAATATGAAGGTAAACGACAAATAATACTTGAAAATAAGAAATTCAGTCGACTTGAACGCTTCACCGTAAAGTATTACCAATCTAAATATAGATAATTACTTATTCTCTCGTAAACTTACTATAAATCATGAACAAAATAAAATAAATTAAAGGAATATATATCCATGATAAATTAGGTATACCACATATTAAGAGTATAAGTCGATTGGAATAATTAATTTGCTCCCCCTTAAAATATGCGTACCTAGTTCAAAGAAAAATACAAAGGATATCCAAGATATTATTCTTTCTTCCCTTTGCTCAATGCATATACATCAATTTAAAATATCACAAAAAAGAAAACCTATCATATGGCATATATGAACAATTAAGCATATAAGCTTACACAATCGTCATGAGAACGAAAACAATCATCAAGAAGAAATAATTATCTATTAAATGAACAATTAAACATGAATAATAATAATAATAATAATAATAATAATAATAATAATAATAATATTCTAGTAAGCATCGACAATCAAAAGATGACATACATTTACTTATATAGAAGGATCTCATAATAAATATGTAACTTACATTTTGTAAAAAATATTATAAATAATATTATCCATCAAACTAAAGTTCAAAGTCCAGACTGACATAATAGTTGCAAAAAGTGCTTAAGAAATTTTTAGTCTTTAAAGTGTTGATCAACTTAGGTTAGTAGTAGGGGCCGGATCTTAGCTAAAAGTGGTCCAAAGATGCTTAAGGACCATGTCGCTTAGAGCTATTTATGTTCGGTTGGCAGAAGGACCCTTTCAACGTGTACCAAAATAATCATTACTTTAAGGAACTTTAGATCGAAAGAAATTTATAAAAATAAGTATATTCTCTAGATATGGAAATATCTCAAAAAAAGCTTATGCCATTGTAGCTAAGTAAAGATGTACATGTATCCATATGTGCTACAAAATTATTGGATAACAATAAATATAAGATAGCCAATACCCAAAGAATGAGCAATGAAATCTCTCCAAGATCAAGAAAACTAAATTCTGGAAATTGCTAAACATATTTTTCAAACAGCTTTCATAGTATACTATAGAGGTATATATAAAAAAGATATATACTAAAAATATGCACTAATAAAAATAGAACCCAAGATCCTATGGACTAGGGTGATATCCATGCTTTATAAGTAAAGACTAAAAATATAAGATGCATATATAAATGCGTCACACTAATAGAAAACAAGTATAAGTCTACATAGTGTAAAATAAACATTTAAACTTAATAACTAGTCATGCTCGATTACAAGAGAATTAAACTAAGCATGCTAATATCACATATCACATTAATTTAACTAAATAACAACTAAAGAATATCAATTAGAACTAGTAGTAAACATTAATTAAAACATGCTAGATTATATAAATAAGTCAATTTAAGAATAATCGTTTAGCATGTTACCAAATTGGCTCTAGGGGCCAAACTTATGTTGGTGCAATTTCTTAGAAGATAACATTTCTAGATTTGCAATCACCAACATGTTCTATGGTTTTACTTGATAGAAGAGGCCTTGCCTGCACCAAGAGGCAAACACTTTGGTATCCAAAACTTAGATCCACATTTGTTAGCTTTTGGAATCCATGTATACATATTCATATCAACCATCTTTCTAATTCTGCACTGATGTTAAATGTGTCCTTTCTTTCCATAATAGTGATATGTACTATAGATATTAGTGTAAGGTACAAAAGTTTGAACATGTAGAGTGGTGTGATATGTTTTACATGGATACTTGTAATAAAAAGTGTGATTATGTGAAGTTTTAGCTTTACTTTGCTTTATTTGTAAAAGGTATATCATGTGTGACTTTGTGATGTGTCATGTGTATTATGTTAGACCGAGTCATAGGTTGTACTACCTTCTTTACCAGTCTAATCTCTAACTTTTTAGAGTTAGCACATATCTCATCATAGTCAGCAGTAAGAACATCAATTCTATACGAAGCAATAGAATATTTCTTCTTTTCTGATTCTAATTCATCCTTAAGTTTATCATTTTTTTGAGTGCTTTTTTCAATGCAATTAAGTGCCTCGTGCAATCTAAACTCAAGTGTGGAGATCTCAGTAGAGTTATCAAAATTATAAGTGTCTTTAGCATCATTCAATATGCAAGTAAGCTTTTCATTCTCAAGCATATATGATAGAATATTATTTCTAGCTTGCTTATACTTATTTAGAACTTTTTTGTGTTCTTTAAGAAGATCATTGAAAGCATCAAAAAGTTTATCATTGAAAGCAAGTAAGCTTTTTGTACCTCGTAGAATAATGGCATTAAGCCTAAATTGTAGCTTGACGAGGGCATTCTTTTTCTTCTTAGTCGTTTGCTTCGCTTTCACATCATATGCTTGTGTTGGCATACTTGCGAGATGATGATCTTCTTTCGTTAGATCATTCGTAACGATTCCCCTTCTTAGCAATAGGGCAATCTTTTATCATGTGGCATGATCTTCTCTTCTCATGAGTAGTTTCAAGCAGTTTCCAGATTTCATGAGATGTTGTGCAAGTAGTAAAATGATTGAATAAATTAAAGTCTACAACCAAAAAATAATTTATTCATTGCCTTAACATCAAGGCTAGTAGACTTCTTTTGTTCCTTCCGGTAACTATAATGTGGCTTGTTAATTATATAGGAAGTGAGAATAGAGGTGATAGTAGGCTTTTTGTAGAAATTGATAACAATTGACCAAAGGTCAAATTCTAGTGACTTGAGAAAGTAGCTCATTCGCGTCTTCCAATAAATATAGTTGGTTCTATGAAATAATGGGGTCTATTTTTGACTACCCTTTACCAGTGAAAACTGATTTCACGGCTTCATGTGTACTCTATAGTGTTATATGAGAATAACCCACTCTGACCAATTGTGGGAATGTTGAGCACCTCTAGGGGTGAATAGAGTGTATGTGTGTAGCGAAATAATAACCGCCACTTAAAAAATTATGGCAGCAAACTAACTGATGTGTAAGCGGGCAATATAAAATAACTGTATAAAGTAAACAGTTCAAAAAAACAAACTCAAACACCAAGATTTTATACTTGTATCCCACTGAAAGGACTAGTCCAGTCTCGAGTACACTTGCTCGATATTGAATCCACTATACAGTATACAAGCTTTGAATCTGAAGTGTTTACAATCCTTACAACGCGTGCTTTAATCTGAAGAGCACTTCTTCATGCCTCCAAGCCTTTGATCCGAAGGACTTGCCGAGTTCAGAAACAAAATAAAAATGAATTGGTTTTCAAGCTGTCTTTACAACTCGAACCAAACTTCTAGATCGAACCAAACTGACGCTAGCTTGGTTTGGAGTCGTAAAGGCTTAGATTTGAAAGTTGAATAGCTCAGAGCTCTTGTTTAAAGACAGAGAAAAGGGAATAAGATGAGTAAAATGAATGGAGAATTATCCTCTATTTACAGGGTTCTCTCGGACCGAAATTGGGCAGAGTTCGATTCTGTAGCATTCAAAAGTCCAAATATTTGGAGCATGTGGTTCAGGCGGACCTAATCTCTCGAGAACTGAGTCTTAGGGGACCGAGTTTGGTCCGAGTTCGGGCAGAACTCAATCCGAGTTCAGTTGCCCTATAACCAACTAGGTCAAAGTGAAGAATGGATGGATTTTGGCTTTTATAAGTGGGTTGGCTTTATGGTTTAAGGACTGAATAATAAAAAATTGGTAGGCAAATTTGGTAGCGGTATAGAAAGCTAACAAGTGCCAATATGCTCGATATACATTTTTTCTAGACTCAAAAAAGTATGAAAATACGTAATAACTATAAAAATCAAGAGCACTTTGATGACGTCTTTTCCTTGATGGCAGTTGTCCAAAGATAAACATATTTCAAAATCTGAAAATCTTTCGAGGCTTCACCCCCGAACCCCCACGGGAGGTGCAACCCCCTCGACCCATGTTTGCTGACCGAACAGCGGAACCCCCGAGTACGAGGCTCCGGAGATGTCGTTGGACGGTTTAGAGAAATCTTTTGGTATAATATCGTCCCTGGCCCGTCATATATTTTTTATTGCATATTTCATAGTTTGATCTTTTTGACGGCTTGTTTGTAAATACATGTTAAATGAACAAAGTATTATGATATATTTAATGCACGATAGAAAAAAGTTAAGTTTAACTATCAACAATATAGTGATAGCATAAATTGCATAAATATTAGTGATATCATATTGTTAAAATTAATTGATTAGCCATATCAAAAACATGATCCAAATCTTGGGCTAACAGCGGTCTCGCAATGCCTCTTGTCAAAGCACGACTCATATTTCCCCTAGGTAAATTCTGTTTCGGTACACCAGATACCGTTTTGAGGAAAGCCAAACTTGTGCAGAAGTTTTCTATGATCGTGCAAGTGCGTGAACATTTTAATCTATGAAATAGATGTATGGCATAAAACAGAATTAAGTAGTATTATCATTCTTTATCCATACAACAATTCGTTTCCTCAAAGTCACACGATGTGATTTAGCGTCCTATAGACACCAAATATCCTGAGGCACCATAAAACAATTGATGTTTCATTATTTCGTTTTGAAGTACGAAACTTATAGTTTAGAGTAAAACTACTCTAAATTGCTACAGTTATCCAAAGTTCTATAACTTAGTGATACAACATGCTTTTAACTTGGCATCGCCGATTTGAATGTATTCGAGGCGACAAGAATTTCATTTACGGAAAGGAGTACAAAAGAAGGGACCGAAACACCTACCAAGTATCGAATGTTCCGAGAGTAGGAGTGCTTCGCAACGACCAAGCTTTAGTTGTGCGAGCTCCTACAATAGCATCAACATTGTATTAGCAATCCTTATTCAATCCTTTATTTCAAAAAAATTAGAATGAATGCAGAAATCAACAAAAAATACATTCATCAAAACCAAGCAGCAAAAAGTTCAAAACCATATAGTAGCCCAGTCCCGTCGAAGGGACTCTTATATGGAGCTCACTCGTCTAGACGCAGTTTGCTGTATCTAGGACTTATTCCAACAGAATCCATTAGTTGGAATGGTTCTTGTAGCATTTATCCAAACCGATTTGTTTGATGCCACAAAGGGTTATCGTATACCAAGCTCTCGACTGAATCAGACTAGCCATTTAAGTCTACGACCGAGTCTGACTCGCCACGAGCCCATTACATAGTGCGACACCCAAAGGGAACGTGGCACTACATGGAAAGCGTAATTAATCTTCTAATTATTTTATTAAGACTAGAAAATAGTAAGTTAGTATAGTTGACAATAATTAGTAAATAATTATGCTTTAGAAAATAGTCAAAAAAAGAAATCTAATATGTTTGAAATTAGTAAATTAGGATTTAAATTAATACGTAATTTTCTCCAAGAATGAAGCTTCCTAGTTTCCTTCTTAGTTTCTAGAGGGAATTTGAATTTCTAATCCCTAGAAATTATGAGTTAATTCTAACTAAATATTGCAGGTAAATATTTGATTGTAAATAAAATTTAAAATCATATATGAGTTGTAAATAAAATATTAGTATGCAAAAAGTCAAAAATATTTGGTAAATAAAAAATTGTTAATTATATATAAAATGTTTGTTGGAGAATGGAAATTTTATTCTATTTAAACCTAATTCCTGCTCTCTAATTGATCATGATCCTAAGAATTTGGATCTTGATTCTGATCTTCCTTCTCTACCCCTGTCTATGATGTCTTCCTCCTTATCTCTCTTTGTCATACCCTAGTCCCTAAATCCATAGGACTAAATGCATGTGGCATGCCAGCAGACACACTCCATATGTATACCAAATTTAATGGACCTATTGGAAAGCATCTTAAGATGTATATAATATAACACATGGCAGTCACATGAAGCTATACTCATCCATAGATACAAAAGAACCACAGATAATAAACAAGACCACATCATACTGAAAAAAAGAAACTGCATAATGTCATATAGAATGGAAATAGTCACATGGAGGAAAACCCATGGAAAAAGTCTCAATTGAAAATATAAATAAAATGATACAAGTCCATAGCTCTAACATAAAAATAAATAATAATAATGTCTACTCAGGTGCAACCTCGTCTTCCTTAGCTGGTGCAAAAGGAGAATAGACTCCAGGCCCGTACTCCTCTTGCAAAATCTTGTCACCTATATCTAGGAATAAACTAGATCCTCAGTGGACATAACAAGGCCTATAATATATATGCTAAAGAAACAGTAACTAAAATATCCGGAATAACTAAACCAAACTGACGTGATGCTTTGATGATAATGTTTGCAAGCGCAGACATTTTCAAAGTAAAAGACATCAGGACATATATATATATATATATATATATATATATATATATATATATATATATATAGTCGTAGCACAAAGTCGGAGTCTCAACGGTAACTAAGAGAGAAACATGGATCACATGATCTCTGAATAAATATATGAATAATATAAAAGTGTAGTGCACAACATGACCCGCGTAAGTAGTATCTGTCCTCAACTCTCAATAATCAAATAAGTTGTATCCACAACTTACTGATCAGAAACCTATCTAGACAATAAATCCTATGACAAATCTATAAAGAAAATAAAACAGACCAATCCTGTCTTACAGTCATCACGAAATCCGATATCTCAGGAAAATAATATACAGCTATCATGATAACATATGTGTCAATCATGGGTCATATCCTACAGGTCTCAATGGAAAATAATGTCCATAGAATCACAGGAATGCTCTAGATATCAATACTAGGCTACTCAACATTTGAATGCACCTGAATATCAATCGGAAGCACGTATTGATATACCAACTATGGTCCAAGATAAACAATATAAATAACAAGAAATAAAGAAAAATAATATAACAAAAAATAAATGATAGCAAGGTACACTTGCCTGAATCTGCAATGTATAGATGAAAAGTGCTTTCCGTGTCAATGCCTCCGGAATTCAATGGTCCTAACAATCAATTAACTACTTTAAGTATTTAAATCAAGAAACTTATAATATAACTTAATTAACTATTTTATTATTGTTAACCATATATAAAAATACCCAATATCTCATGGAACCCTTAGATACTCAATACAACAATACACATGTTTCCATGGAACACCTGAACCTAGTTTTATGGTTTCTGACTTCCACAATTCACAGTTAAGTCCCTACTTCAAGGACTTGCCCTAAATCATCCAAAATCATAAAAATAATAATTTAAACATAATTTATAGATAATTAAATGCTAAATTGTAGATATGAAATTTTTAAGAAAAAATCATGGTTATATTAACTCCATGTCAACTAGTCTTACCCGAAACTTCTCCGGAACATTAGCAAACTATTATTTTCATATATATCTATGAAAAAACATATAAAAATACAACTAATACTGACTACATCTCAAAAAATAATCTCATATTTAATTACCAATTTAGCCCCTAAATTCTAACTATTCTATGTCAGCAACTTATCAGAAAATATAGTATATTGGCCCTATTTTTATCATTCGGATTTGGAATGATAACATCAAGAAAGTAATTTTAGAAATCCTATTTTATAGTAATAGAACCACATTAAATTCAGTTTTAATAAATTTCAACAATTACTCAAATTTTGCATCAAAAGGACTCATGGATGTTATCAACAACTCAACATACAACCGTAACCCGACTTATCAACAACTCAACATACAAACTCCATGGATGTTAATATGGAATAAAGATGACAAAATATGAATTTTTAAGACATTAATCTTAGATTTCTAAAGATTTAATATCATGGAAGTTTGAGATGGAAAAGTTAGAATTTTTATCGAAATCCTTCACAAGATGAGTTGTTGGTGCTCCTCCTTGTCCAAGAACCCAACTTTCTTTGCTTTGCTTATTTGCTATTCCCTTCTTGAAGTATTGAAGGTGATGGCAATAGTTCATGGATGGTTTGATGGCAAAGGTTGGATCTTTGTGGAGTTTTTGGGGAAGATTTGAGAAAATGATGGTGAAAGGAAGGGTTTTGATGTGGAGGAAGGAGTTATTGTTGAAGGAAATGATGTTGATGGTGTTTGGGGGACTTCGGGTGGCCAAAAAATCTGAGAGGAAGGGAGTGGGTGGTCGACCAAAGTAAGAACGGTAGTTTGCAAGGGATTTGGTTAGGGTTGTGTGTGTGTGTGTCTATATATATATATATATATATATATATATATATTTATATATATATATATATATATATATATATTTATATATATATATATATATATATATATATATATATATATATATATATATATATGGGCCTTTAAATGGGTTTACATGAAAAATAGGGCTTCCTATTGGGTCGGGGGTCGTCTACATGGGGGCTACTCATGGGTAGGCGCCCATGGCATGGGGGTCTCATGTGAGGTTGGGTTTGGTTAGTTTAGGGTTTGGTTGGTTTGGGTATTGGGTAGTTAGTCAATTGCCAACTAGAATGACAACTATGATGCTTACTATATATAGAACTTTCCTAAATAGAAACATATAAATTTTATTAAAGTATTTCTGGAAAATATATATATCAACATGAAGGTATTTGAGGGTACTATATGCCTACATAGGTATGGGTCTGGTTCGGGTCAAGTTCGAGCTAGTTTGGTTCAACCAGATATTCTAAAAAGTCAAAAGCTTCTAAAAATAATTAACTAAGCCAAAATATGGTTTAAGCCACAACTTGACTTATTATCATACAAAAAACTTAAATATGGCTATGTCATCCTCACCATGACTAATATGCTAGTTATGGCACAAGACTACACTAGCTATGACATAATTCGTAGTCAACATGCAAACCAAAACTTAACTATGACTAAGGACTTTTTATATAATAAAAATACAATTAAAAATAATGAGAAATCTAGTAAATATATTTATATAAATTTAAATTTTATTTATTTTCAAGGATTTTACACTCCATTGGCTAACGAGCCTTCACACCGCATTGTCGCTAATTTTGTGTCGATCAATTTTGACAAAGGACCGGCTGTCCACTCGTCATTCTTCAGCAGTCGACGCTCTGTCATGGTGTCCCTTTATGTTGACTCATTCCCGACTGTTGTGCCTTAGTTCTCCATTTTTTCCTTTGTGCCTTCGTGACGTGAGGAAGTAATTAACATTTTCTTCTAGAATTTAGAGATCTTGTTCTTCGTCCATACTTCGTCAAATCTCTATCTGATTCTACAAATACACTTATAGTATAGTCCTCTTTTCTTTAGTCAAGTTTCATTGAACAATTTGATTGATTAATTGCTCGATCGGAGACAAAATTTAATTGTTTATATTGAAATTTTGATTCTATCACGAAAGTATATTTTGAACCTACTTTGGATGATCAATTGTACTTTCTCAGTCTATATTTTATCAAACCTATTTTCCTCTATCTTATCAGTAATATCCTCTTTCTAAATCTAAAATTTCATTTAAAATTATCAAGATTTGACAGTTTATTTCTCTATTCAAAGTGTGGTATTCATACTTGGTTCCTGACTGTGTCAACAAATAGAATTTTTAAGTCAACTTTGGAGATCAATTTTATTTTCCTTGTTTACTTATTTTTTTGATCTAATTGATCCATCATAATCATGGTAAGGTTCGCTTTTATCATGCCAAATTTTATTTAGTTATTCTTTCTTTTGGTCAGTTAAAATAAACAAATTGAGCTTGGTGTCAACAAATAGAATTTTAAGTCAACTTTGGAGATCGATTTTATTTTCCTATTTTACTCTTTTTTTGATCTAATTGATCCATCATAATCTTGGTAAGGTTCTCTTTTACCTTGACAAATTTTATTTAATTATTCTTTCTTTTGGCCAGTAAAAATAAGCAAATCGAGCTTGGTATATTATTTTTTTGGTTTGCTTTCAGAAACTTGTTCGAGAGACCAACTTTGCACTTAAATACTTGAAGATTAGACTTTTAGATTTCCAATCGATTGATTCCTGTATATAGAACTTTTCCTCTATGAAATTTGAAATGTAAAATATTTCTTTTGGTCTGTCAATTGTGACCCTAGAGTTAGTCATTTAATTGTTAAATCTAAATTATGTTTTATGACAGGAACTTCATGGACTTGTATCTTCTCTACTGGTTCGAGAGACCAACTTCGCACTCAAATACTCAAAGATCGGACTTTTAGATTTCCAATCGATTGATTCTTGTATATAGATCTTTTCCACTATAAAATTTGAAATGTAAAATCTTTCTTTTGGTCTGTCAATTGTGACCCTAGAGGTAATCATTTAATTGTTAAATCTAAATTATGTTTTATGACAGGAACTTCATGGACTTGTATCTTCTCTACTGTGCGCCCATTTGGCGAGCCACCTTTGCCAACACATTGATGATATAAACCTTAATAACTTTTTAAATTATATTTCCTGATTTTATCGTTTGATAAATTATTCCCGTACCAAAAGTTAGGTGTTTATAAGTCTGTTTAAACTAAAATTCCTATTTTCTAAAAGTTGTTTTGTCATTCCGATCTACGAAATCTGAATCCAACATTACCATTGGATTCTTTGCATCATTTTAGCCTAATTTCGTACATAATATGTTGATCTTAGACTAATTTGGGTCCATTTTGGATTTTTATCGACCTGCTTTGGACACTGCATGTTCCTTTTTGGCTCCATCCATTTTCAGTCTTTTAAAATAATTTCTTCCATTTTGGCATCATTTGAGTTCAATGTGCTAGAGTTGATAATTCTAAGTTTAGTCAAAATTTACGTTTTACATCATGCATAATGAATCACATGCTTATGATTATTTTATTTGAGCTATAATCTTGTAAATATGCATGTACATAAGGATTTAGTCATGTTTCGGTCATGTACAAATTTAGTCAACATTCAAATTATTTGATGATTCTTTTTTACTAGCAATAGTTGTCTAACATTCTAACTGGACGCATTGAAACAAAATGTCGCCAAAGTGATCTCTTTTGTGATGATAGTCTATGAGGGATGTCAGATGTTCGTGTGTGTATACATTCATACGAGTATTAGCCGACCGAAAGGAAGGTTAATACTTGGTCGAATTGCACACATACCTTTGGTGATAAATGTCTGACAATTTTAAATGTTATACTTAAATAATAATCTGATCCAAAGATATATTTTTTATTTGACATGAGCTATTGTCAACGTTTAATCTTTACACCAAGAGTACCACTTAAGTTAATATTACTATCCAAAGACTTGATATTAATGATGCGCTAGGTATCTTGAGATAGGGTTTACCATTATTTGAATTTGTTTGACTATTATTATTTTGGTTATTAATTAGAGCATGTTTGTTTGGTTGTTTTCGTTCTCTTTACAACTAATATTGCGATAATATCAGTCAATTTGAATTCATTTCTCGTGCTTAATAGGATAAGTTTTAAGGGCGAAAAGAGAAAGAATACAGAAGTATAAGGGTCCAGCTCAAAAGAAACAACAATATCAAACTAAGAGTTGTTTCTTTTGCGACAAGTCAAACACGTACAGAAGAAATATACAAAGTACTATGCATGGTATGCAAAGAAAAGTACATTTTAATTTGGTATATTCTGAGTTTAATTTAGCTTCAATACCTAGAAACACTTGGTGGATAGATTCTGGTGTAACTAACCACATCAATATTTCTAGACAAAGTTGGTTGAGTTACGAAGATCCTAGTGATGGTGACAGACACATCTATGTGGGTGACGACAAGTCGTAGAAGTAGAAGTAATATAACATTTCAGGTTAATATTAGGAACTGGTAATTATTTGGTTTTGATAGATACTTTTATTGTATAATTTTTTAGACATAATTTAGTTTCAGTTTCCTTACTAGACAAATTCGGTTATCATTTTTCATTTGGAAATAATAAGTTTATTCTATCTTTAAATTTATGTATTGTTGGTATGTTTCCCTTAATATTTATGATAACCAATATTCACTTGAAATTATTGCATCTTACAATAAAATCTTGCATGTTGAGTCACGTGGTACTAAACAAAAAAAATTAAAAATAAAAATTCAGTCTCATTATGGTGTAAGCAATTAGTTCACATCTCTAGAAATACAATTGAATGGCTAGTGTTTGATGAGATTTTGGATTCCCTTGACTTACAGACTTTAATGTTTGTGTTTAAGTTATAAAGGCAAAATAGACCAAAATAAAGATATTATATGCCAATAGGACTACAAAAGTCTTATAATTGAAACATACTGATACTTGCAGACCATTCCCTTCGGCTCCTTGGAATGGTCGATAATATTTCATGTCATTTATATACGACTATTCTAGATATGGCTACCTATATCTCATTCATGAGAAATCACAGTCGTTGGATGTGTTCAAATCATTTAAAGTTGAAGTTGAGAACGAACTCAACAAAAAATAAAAGTCGTCAGATCTGACTGCGATAGAGAATACTACAATATATCTGATGGATCAAGTGAACAACGTCCATTACTATTTGCTAAATTATTATAGAAATGTAGAATCATCCCACAATACACCATGCCAGGATTATTTAGCAGAATGGTGTAGCTGAAAGACAAAATAGGACTTAAGGATATGGTGAGGAGTATGATTAGTCGTTCTACCTTACCAGAGTCACCCTGGGTGAAACACACAAAACAACAACTTACATTCTGAATAGAGTGCCAACTAAAGCGGCTACAAAAACACCTTATGAGCTTTGGACAAGCAAAAAGACTAGTTCGAAGCATTTACATGTTTGGGGTTGTCTAGCTGAGGCAAGACCTTATAGGCTATATGAAAAGAAGTTGGAACCCATAACTGTGAGCAGCTACTTCACTGGCCATGTTGAGAGATCAAGGGTATAACTTTTATGATCCTACACAAAAGACAATTTTTTAGACGAGTGCTGCAATACGTTTTTAGGATGTTGAGTTCGAGGGGAGAAATAAAGTTAGGGGCATTATTTTTTAGGAGGGATCAGATTCAATCTCTACTATCCTTTTTGACGGTGTACAAGTTGTATCTATTGATCAAAAATTGAATTCAGGATCTCAATATGACAATGTTGAATTACCTCTACAAGTTGATGTTGAGCTACCCCAACAAGACAACATAGAGGCACCCCCATTCAAGATGAGATAATTGTTCTTAGAAAATTTAGCAATCTCAAGAACCAATGCCATAAGACGATCCACCAGAGAAAGCAGAAATGCAATTTTGAATTATTTTATCGTATTTCTCCAGGAACATGAGGCTGACTATGGAGTAATGGAAGATATTTCAATTAACTTTCGTTAGGCCATAGAAAGTTCCAACTATCGAAAGTGGATTGGTGCAATGAATGAGGAGTATAAGTCTATGTAAGACATAAAGTTTAGAAACTTGTTCAATTACCATAAGGCACTAGATTTGGTCATAGTTGGGGGTGGTGACTATTTGGACCTATTCAGTGTCGACATGTTTATTCCCAACACATCAACTTCAACTATTCTGAGGCAAGTACATTATAATAAAAGTTTGCTTGCACATTATAAATACTATTATACATGATCATAAAAATTTTGATATACAATTTTGATACTATGATTCGTGCACATGTGGGATTAGTCTTGATTCATGATTGAGTTTTTTTTATGTCACTATTCACGTTTATCCGTATTCATGATCGGTCATGAGAGGGAGTCGAGCATATAATACACTAGTAGGCATGTGATATCAACATTGATTATACATGTTTATATTAGAGAGTTAGTACTCATACACCACATGTATTAACGTGCTAGATTAGCCCCAGCCATATATCGAACTATGTATTTATGTTACATGGAAGTTTTTATTTTGCTATCAGAATTAGATATTTATATTTCAGTTTACTTGCCTCTATGATTTTAGTTCTATTTATTTTACATGATGATTTTATCATTAGTGCTTATTATATTTTGTTTATTATTAGTTATTATAGTTTCATTTACTATTCTGTTTTTACTATAATAAATTTATATGTACTATGTATCTTTATAGTTGTAATTGTACTTGCTCTAATCCTGAGTAAATACGTTGACATTTTAGGCCTATATGGAGCTCGTGGTTGCGATTGAGGTTCGTTGTCTTACCTTCCTACTAAACGTATGAAATCCATAGTTATCATTTATATAATTTAGCTATTTCTTTTATATATCTTGATATAATTTAGTTAATAGTTAGATTTGTGGATGCATACAGTTGAGGGTATTCTGGTTAATAGAAGACATTTAAGTATGATAGTGTACTATCATCGATGTTGTAGCATATGATGGACATACTCACATACTCGCACCCGATTATTCAGAGAGGGGCATGACAAAACAACTACATTTTTCAACAACTGCAGTGACTTTGAAGGGTCATATCTCCTACCTCCGAATATTGTTTCGTGCCCAATTCTTTGTTGTTGGATTTGCAGAAGGTAAGATTTCTAGATATATAAATTAATGGCTTAAATTAGGACTATAATGTATGTAGACTTTTTAGAGTATCAAGTGTCAATAAAATGAACATGTTTTGTATTTTCATGATTTCAAAAGTTTTTGAACTCGAAAACGCGATTCGTTTAATTTTTTTGGAAAGATGGCACGAATGCCTTTAACATATTAAAATTTCATATTTTCTATTATCTATTTGATGGATTTAAAATTTTGTAGAATTTGTAGATAACTAGTTTTGGTGGCTCATGCAGGTCGAGTTAGCCGTTACGGTTAGTTATTGTACCGAGCGGGCCTGCTAGTCCACAACTGCTATTGAATTTCTTTTGATTTCTACTATCGCCCTTGGACCTCGTGTTTGTAATTAGACATATTTCTCTCGAACTCGTTGTATCGAATTCTCGTCTATTCTTATTTCAAAAAAATAAACATTTGTGTTGGATGAACTATTATTACTATATTGCGTGATAGAAAAAAATGATTGAATATTTTAAAAGGATGATTGTTTAAAGACGAGGAGGATTGAGATAGACACCAATACTAGATGGACCGAGTAGGAAGGAGCGGCAATCGTCTGTTGTAGAATTTTTTTACTTGGAGGATATAGGGTTCCATGCTTGATAAGACTAGGTAAATAACTAAGGTGCGTAGAATTGTATTGATATTCTCCTAAGATGGAAGTTTGAATAGAGTATAGTGTAGGATTTAACCTTAACGAGAGACCCTAAGATCACTAGACAAATCCACGCTACCCTTGCCTATAAATAGAACATTGAATAGAAGTACTAGAGGGATTATTATCGAGTGAAATTATCATAATGATATCCGACCTAGGAGCATTAGATATAGTATGAAGGCATGTGTTAGGCTAAACAATCATCTCTAAATAGTGAGACTAACCTTGAAATGACCTATAAAAGACAAGGATTAGAAGATTGATCGATAGGTGTATGTAACTTTTAGCTCAGCCTTGACCTTTATCTAACATATAGGAGTAAATGGCTAAGTGTACTTTTAGCTCAGCAGAAATTTTGCTACTGCTGCTACTGCTGCAGTTTCTTCTATTGCTACTACAAGCTGCTGCTCCAGCTTTTCCTATTGCTACTGCTACTGCGGTTGCTTGTACTATTACTGCTATTGCTTGTACTGTTGTTGTATCAATAGTTGTTGCTGCTAAAACTACTACATCCGACCCTTCAATACACTCCTACACAATACATACACCTATCTATATATACACTGTAGAAGCATGGAAAAGAATAAAGAAAGACCTATGCGGCTTCGACAGAAGGATCCCCATGCGGCTCAGGATCCCCATGCGGCTCAGAAATCCATGCGGCTTAGGGGTCCATGCGGCTCAGAAAAACCACGTGGCCTTCAACAGTTACATTCAGCTGCATTTAATGCCCAGACGGCTGCTCTGACAAATAAACAGCCATGACAGCTCTAACATAAGGATGCAATAATGACTCTAACATGATGGCGTGATCCTAGGAAAGAAAAAAAAATCTTCTTACAGCTAGCAAAATCCACCAAGTCCCGAGGCCACTCCATGCGGCTGCCCATCTGTATGTGGCTGCCTATCTCCATGCGGCTGTCCATCTGTATGCGGCTACCTATCCCCATGCGGCTGTCCCTCTGCATGCAGCTTCCTATCCCCATGCGGCTGCATATTCCCATACGGCTGCCCCTCTGCATGCGGCTGCCTATCCCCATACGGCTGCCCATCTACGTGCGGCTGCCCATCCTCATGCGCCTGTATGTTTCATGCGGCTGAGAGGACCGCCTATATGCGGCTCGGCCAGGACAGTCCAGTTGAGATACATGGCGCTCTTCGCTACAATTGAGACACGTGGCAGTCTTATCTTCTTGGAATTATGGGTGCTAACAAATTATAACAAAATCAGATTTGTTGCGATCGTCATAATTGCCCAGATCAAATAAAATCAAGCAAATTGGACACGTGGCAGGCTATCACAAATCACCAATATTCATGGCAATCAACATTTATTGCCCACAAAGATTTGATGCAATCACATTTATTGCTCAAATTTATTATATTCAAGATGAATGGCCCAGATTAATCCTTAACCGCCGACTTCTGAAGGAGGCAATCATTTGAAAACCCTAATGAGCACACCCCCATTCCTATTAATAGCAATGTGCCATTCCCTTGCAAACAAAGAGGACAGAGGCTGGCGAAAAAAGAGAGAGCACTACAGAGACGTCCAGAGATCTTGTAACAGAGGGCACAAGGGAGTCTTCCCACAAGTCCAAGAGTATTTCTTCACCAGAGCCAAGGCTACGTCTGATCGTCCAAGAAGTAAGGCAGAGCGGCCGTCGCTTTTCCGAGCCTCTATCGTCATCCCCCAGAATCTAAACTAAACAATCGTACTTAGATTGCTGTACCGACGTTTTCGTCCCTAGGCTTTCTTTGTACGAGCGAGTTTGTATTGTGAAGTAAATGTCCAGTCCTCCGATATAATTGTTCAGTTCTTTTATAATCAATGGCAAACATGATGGCGACTCTGCTGGGGATAAACTTCTCCATGGCTGAGAAGTTGGTGAAGCAATCGGATGCAGCCAAACTTTGCTCCACACAACAGAAGATGGTCGTCCGCTTCGACCAACAGGCGTTTGAAGAAATACTCTCCGACGGGAGCGCTGGCCCGGTCCGGAAGCGAACCCGCACAAAGAAGACTCGCAGGGAGTGGAGGCCAAAATTATTTGCTCCTCTCCAAGCTCTGGACGGAGTACTCTCTGCTGCCTAAGACGGTGAAGACAACTCTCATGCGGCCCCACTACAAGCCATAGAGGAATCTGCTATCCCCAAGTCCTGCAGAGGAAAGCACTAGTATGCTGGACTTGTAGGGGCAAAGAGTGATTCTATGTGCTCCAGGAAGAAGCCGAACATTCATGCGGCCAAGATTGCCAACCGCATGCACGATGTTCACGCGGCCGAAACTGCCAGCCAGATGCAAAATACCCATACGACCAACATTTCAAGCCGCATGAAGAATACTTATGCGGCCGAGACTTCCAGCCGCATGAAGAAAGCCCATGCGGCTACGATTGTCAGCCGAATGAAGACTGTTGATTCCAGCCGCATGCTGTCTGTTCCACGCGGCTCAGGCTCAGTCTTTGATCGCCTTTCCTATGGTCCTGATCTCTTATGCTCCCGAAAAAATATGTCTGACTCTCTGCAACACCACTTAGACTCTTCCTACTATGTGCCCTCACGCACTAGAGTGAAGAAGTCTAGGGCAACGCGAGCTTGGCGAGCTCAGTCCGCTGTCCCGACCTCTGACCATCCGAGCGCTCCACATACTGCTATGCGGGCCTCTGATGGAAAGTTGTACAGAATCACTCGAGTCCAGCCCCCGACGGCAAACGGACAGAGTGGTTCCCAAAAGTCTCCTAAAACCAAGGGAGCAAACATGGTCGTTCCAGACCCATCTGACTTGCGTAAGGTTATCATCCACAAGTGCAAGGAAAGAGAAAAGGCCTCGGTGTACACAGAGTCCTCCCACGGACACCACTACACCCAAGTTATTGTCAACTGCTATTGCAATAACGCGACAGTACGAGAAGACCGGCAGTCCGTCTTCCAAAGATTATAATAGCCGAGCTCAGGGGATGAGGTGCTTCCCGTCGTCTCTTGCAACTCCACTCAAAAAATCCCCGCCGATGGGAGAGGAAAGAAAATAAATGTTTCCAACCCAAAGATTTCAACTACTGTGAATAAGAAACTATCGTCTAAACGGTCGTCCACCACCGGAGTTTTCCAAGGAACCCGTTCAAAGACAAAATCTGCTATAGTGGAAGATTCATCATCCGTATTACTGGGGGGTCACTTGAACTGGGGGTAGCACTCTTCCGAACATCCACGACAATCTGATGTTCCAAGGAGATGAGCCCAGGGAAACGACCCTCCCATCAGATACAGCAAGTGCCGACGTCCCCGAGGACGTCCACGACTCTCAAGATGAACCAAGCTCTGAAGCTGGGGGTACTATTCCTTCTGAGTTCGAACCAGAGGAGAACATCCCCAAATACCCCGATGACTTCTCGGTACGGGGGTATGATTCGGAGGGCACGTCATCCACCTCCCTTCCACTTCTACTCATGTGAGGACGGTATTCATGACAAACGACGAACAATATGGTCCCAGTGATCGCCAACGCATCGACACCCTGGAGGCCATACTACGCACCTTGGTCAAATCTGTGGATGAGATTAAAGCGGCTCTTCCCACTCTACAAGGAAGGACACCTGGCCAAACAAGCTTGGGTCCTGCGGTCAATGTAGACTCGAACTCAGCTGCACTAAACTCGGGCGATAATCCTCCAGAAATATCGGCTCCCACCGCTGCAGACGAGGCCAGGGAGGCAAGAAGAGAGGTCCAGGAACTCCGGGCAATGTTCCAAGCACGAGAAACTTGCCAGGACCTCAGGATACGACAACCGTATCCTGCTGCGTGGAGAGATGTTCCCTTTCCAACAAAATATAAACCATTCCACATTAATCCATATGATGAAAAGACCTCCGTGAGTTGGTACATCACTTACTTCGAGGTCACCACCGACCATCTGCCCCATGACGTTGCCATCCTTACATGATTATTCATCGGGGCATTGGAAGGAGTCGCCTTCGACTGGTACCGTAACCTGCCAGACAACTGCATCCACTCCTTCGCCAGCTTCAAGCACATGTTCTTGCAGAGATTCTACGAAGTAGGACAGGACGTCACAATGTCCACCCTCATGGACGTCGTTCAAGGGGAGAAGGAGCTGACAAGGAACTATATTGAGCGGTTTCACCAAACCGTAATGAAGTTGTCGTCCGGTAATCCTGATTCCTCCTTAATTAAAATTTGCCAAAAGAGACTACTCCCAACAATCAGCCTCTGCATGAGCGAAAGTCAGTTTAGGGATTGGAAGACGTTCATTATCAGTACCACTAGCGCAGAAAACAAGGTGAAGAAAGCCCGCCAACTGGGATTGCACATCTCGGAAGGAGAAGACAAGGGCAAACGCCCTACCATCAACAACAACAACGGTAATAATTCCTCCAACAACCTGGACAACAAGGGCAAGCAGGCTATGGTGGCCGATACAGACCTAAAGCCCGAATCAAAGCCGGCAGAAAAGTAGTGGCCTCAGATGACCTATTCCTTCGAGGACGGCCATGTTAAACCCATCTTAGACATGCTCATCCAAGGAGGACCAATTCAGCTCCCTCCTCCCAGGCGTGAGCCTCGGCCTGCAGATATGGAGAGTCCCAAGTACTGCCATTACCATCGCTATGTTCACCATGCTACACAAGACTGCTGTCAGCTGAAGCGATACATCCAATATCTCATCGATTCTAATGCCCTGGCCATTGATTTCGAAGAGGTGACCGTGGTAGCCAATATGGTGTCAGTACAATTTGGCAGCTTCCCTCCGACAAAGACTCAAGATGGAGTAGTACATGTCCCTAGAGCAAAGATGGAGGTCTCTAACCTTCCACCTTCCCGAGACCGAGCAGCTGGTCTAGTGCCCCTTACTACATCACGAGGGAAGATCATGTGGGTCCATCCGGACTTGGTACCTGAGGTGACTCAGTCCGTACCTCCTACCACCAGCAGCAAGAAGAATAAAAAAGTCAAATCATGCCGCACGATCTCAACACAGGTCGAAGAAGCTACTGCCGTTGTCACCCGCTCCGGCGCACAAACCCAACCTCCACCAGGTAACTCGGCTAAAGACCCTCAAACGACAGCTACTGATGCTCCAGGACCTTCGCAGCCTTCGACGGTCGACAAGCCTAGGCCAAAGGAGACTCGTTTCGATAAATCGCTCCGAAGGGAGACGCCTTATGGGCTAGAAAAGCCCTACAACTTCGACATCTTGGCCCAATTGGCCAACACACCGGCCAAATTATCGCTATACGAGCTCATGAGGCTCTCCAAGGATGTCCGCGTAGCATTGAGTGAAGCACTCCAGAATGTCGACGCATATATGGCTCAGTCCAATCTCACCAGGAAGGACTCGCCGGCAGATCTCCAGGACAGCGCTTGCACGGGGTCAATGCCCAACGTTGTCTTTACTCCGCAGGATATGCTTATCAAGACCAACCTGCAAGATCGCCCCCTGTATTATACTGGGTACATTGGCGATATCAAGGTCGATCGGATGCATATTGACCCCGGATCCTCCATAAGCATCATCTCGAAAAGCCTGCTACATCATCTGCACATCCCAATGCATCGTCTGACGACGAAAAGTATATATCATTTTGAACACCAATTGGTACATACTGCTACACAGTCATGCCTTTCGATTTAAAGAACGCTGGCGCTACTTATCAAAGAGCTATGAGCGTCATCCTTAGAGACCACTTGCGTAAGACAGTGGGATGCTACGTCGACGACATCGTCATCAAAAGCCGCTCTAAGGAAGATCATCTCCATGATCTGAGGACAGTGTTCGACCTGAAGCGAGCACACAATTTGAAAATAAATCCCACAAAATCCTTCTTAGGTGTATCCAGCGGGAAGTTCTTGGGTTTCATCATTACCTTCCAGGGTATCCATGTAGACCCTGAGAAAACGAGGGCAATCATGGAGAAGGGGCCCCCGAGAAATCTCCGCGAACTCAGATGCCTTCAAGGGAGGCTGGCCTATATCAGGAGGTTTATATATAACCTCTCTGGACGATGTCAGCCATTCACCCACCTCATGAAGAAAGACATTTCATTCGTATGGGATGAAGAATGCCAGCGCGCCTTCGACAACATCAAAGAATATCTGACGAACCCTCCAGTCCTGGTAGCTTCGATCGCTGGAAAACCATTCCTGCTCTACGTACGAGCAATGGAGCATTCCCTCGGTGTTCTGCTAGCACAAAACAACGACGCAGACCATGAGCAAGCTATATATTACCTTAGCCGAATGAGGATCGGGCCAGAGCACCGATACACCGCCGTGGAAAAGGAATGCCTCGTCCTGGTGTTCGCCATTCAAAAGATGCGACACTATGTCACGGAGCAAACCATACATGTGATATCACGAGTCAACCCCCTCAGGGTCCTAATGACGAAACCAGGGGCACTCAGCTCTCGCCTCGCTACATGGGCAATATTACTGTCCCCTACCATATGATCTTTATCCCGCAAAAGGCTGTTAAAGGTCAAGCTCTGGCAGACTTTTTAGCAGCCCATCCAGGCTCGGAGTCGGCCAGAATATATGAAAAAATCCCAGATGAGACCGCCGACTCGCATGCGGCCTCTCACGATGATATATGGCGAATGTTCTTCGACGGTACTTCAAGGACTAGACCGAAGGGCAACATCGTCGTCAGAGTCGGGGTAGTGCTGGTTTCTCCTTCCGGATTGGTAATCAATCGTGTGTATTCCCTCACGGAGCCCTGCTCGAACAACGTGGCCGAGTACAACACTCTGGTCATTGGTCTCCGGCTTGCAAAAGAGCTGGGGGTAGAACACCTCGAAGCATACGGCAATTCGCAGTTAATCGTCAACCAGATCCGGGGCTCATACGAAGTTCACCATGAGGACATGATCCCCTACTACCAAATAGCGATCGACATCATCTCGTCCCTGGAGGGGTTTTTCGTAGAGCATGTTCCCAGGCTCCAAAATATTAAAGTCGATACCCTAACAGGTTTTGTCGCTTTCTTAGCAGTTCCAAATCATGCTCATCATCTGGTTGACATCATAGGTCGTGTGCTGTTCTATCCCAGGAATAATGTTCAGTGTGCCAAGAGTTACTCTGCTCTAACAGTTGACGAAGCACCAGACTGGAGACAACCGTTCATTGACTTCGTAGTCTACGACATTCTGCCGGAGAATTCGAAGGAAGCCACCTCTATCAGAAGGCGTTCCCTCAGATTCTTCTACGATACAGAGACAAAAATGCTATATCGGCGATCATATGATGGATTATTGTGTCGATGTCTGTCAAACGCAGAAGCCAAAGAAGCCGTAGGCGAAGCTCATGACGGTGTCTGCAGGGCCCATCAACCTGACCCAAAATTGTAAGACCGTCTTCGCCGAATGGGCTACTACTGGCCCACGATGGTAGCAAATGTGATAGACTACGCAAGAAAGTGTGAAACCTGCCAAGTCTACGCGGACTTCATCCACTAGCCATCCGAATTTCTACATCCGACAGTGGCGTCCTGGCCATTCGAAGCATGGGGAATGGATATCATCGGTCCGATCACTCCACCTTCTTCCTGAGGACATTACTTCATACTCACAATCACATATTACTTCTCCAAATGGGCGGAGGCTATTCCGCTAGCAGAAGTGAAGACTTCAAACGTGATCAGCTTCCTCAAGCATCACGTTATCTACCACTTTGGACTGCCCCGAAGGATTATCCACGACAATGGTCCGTAGTTCGCAAGCCACGCCTTCTATCAGTTTTGCGACAAACATCGCATCCAGAATATTTCTTCAACACCATACAATCCAGCGGCTAATGGTCTGGCAGAAACATTCAACAAAATAATCATCAAGCTTCTCAAGAAATCTGTGTCATCAAACAAATGCGACTGGAATAAAAAGCTCGGTGAATGCTTATGGGCGTACCGTACCACAGTACGGACTGCCAACGGGAATACACCCTTTTCTCTGGTATACGGGAGTGGGGCAGTTATTCCATTGGAGACTCAAATACCCTCGCTCTGCGTCGCTCTCGCTTACCAATTGACGATGGACGATAACTACCGTCGTCGGCTACAAGAGTTGGAGGCCTTAGATGAAAATTGCCTCTTGGCTCAGCAACGCATCGAGCTATACCAAGCACGCATCTCCGGAGCCTTCAACAAGAAGGTTAAAATCAGAACATTCCAAATGGGCGATCTCGTTCTGGCAGTTCGGAGGCTGATGGTTATGACTCACAAAACCGTCGGCAAGTTCTAGCCAAAGTAGGAAGGGCCATTTATCATTGAGGCTGTATTCTCCAACGGTGCTTACCGCCTCGTAAAACAAAACGAAGACTTGCTCATGTTGCCCATTAACGACAAGTTCCTGAAGAAATATTATGTCTAAACGACATTCTCCAAAATGTTGAGTTATGTACCCTCCGGTACCACTGAACTCACATTCTCCAAACCTCAGATTATCGAGTTATATATCCTCCGGTACCACTGAACTCACATTCACAAAATTCCAGATTATCGAGTCATGTACCCTCCGGTACCGCTGAACTCACATTTTCCAAATTCCAGATTATCGAGTCATGTACCCGCCGGTACCACTGAACTCACATTCTGCAAACCCAAGATTATTGAGTTATGTACCCTCCGGCACCGCTGAACTCACATTCTCCAAATTCCAGATTATCGAGTCATGTACCCGCCGGTACCGCTGAACTCATATTCTCCAATTCCAGATTATTGAGTTATGTACCCGCCGGAACCGCTGAACTCACATTCACAAAATCCCAGTTTGCTGAGTTATGTACCCTCCGGTGCCTCTGAACTCACATTCTTCATCCAAATATCTCAGATTATCAAGTTATGTACCCGCAGGTACCTCTGAACTTACATTCCGATCACTCTTTTAGGTAGTAAGTCATGTATGATCATACCTCTGAACTTATTCTTCTGAAAGAGCTCCTCCATCATGATCCACTACCCGCACTCTCACTGCACAAAAAGGGTAACAGATCCACAAAATTCCCAAAACGACCACGTCGATGTTACCTCTGAGTCGTCTTACTTCCGCCAAAAACAAATCACCCATCTACATAGAGCTTCTATGTCCTCATTACCTCTGAGTCGTTCTATGTACCCCTTCATGGAGTCCACTCCTACTACGTCCTCATTACCTCTGAGTAGGAAGGCTACATCGAAGAAACCTTCATGCTTGCCATGTCCTCATTACCGCTGAGTAAGTATGCTGGTTCCCTTTCGACTTATTATCCGTACCCAAAAACGGATTACGTCAAGGATAATAGGTCCACAAATGTCCTCTGTTGACCACAAATATCCTCCTAGGAGTCCACTACTGCCATGTCCTTATTACCTCTGAGTAGGAAGACTCCGCGGTAAAACCCCCATACTTGCCATGTCCTCATTACCTCTGAGTAAGTATGTTGATTTTCTCTCGTCCTATTATCCGTATCCTAAACCAGGATAGGCCAAGGATAATAGGCCCAGAAATATCCTCTGCTGACTACAAATGTTGTACTAAGTTTCCTAGTACATGCACACCATTCCTCATCATGCCCCGGGAGCCCAGCTGCTCCATGGCATTCTTTCTCCCGATACCAGGAACGTCCATGACCACCTTACCGTGGAATTATTCTAGGTATCCCCATCAAACTTGTTATCCATACCTAAAACCCAGTTATGCCAAGGGTAACAGGTCCATAAATAGTCCCCCAAGTGGGGAAACACCACCATAACAACAAAAGCACAACAAGCAGTACAAATAAAGGGTAGAATAAAGCATACTCTTTTATTTGGAAGGCAAAAGTACTACATGTTCTAGGGACAATGTCCTACTTAAAGAAAAGAAAAGGAGGAAAATAAAAAGAAGGAAAAAAAGTCGTCTACGATTTGGCGGTATATAATTCCAGAAGACGGTTCTTCACCAAGGCGGCCCCTCGTTCAAGCTGCTGCTTAGCTCGGCGTTCGGCCTCCTGGGACAACCGCTCCGCATCATCCAAGTACATGTGTGCCCGCTAGTCATCCTCTAGCTTCTTTAGGGCGAGCTCCAGGCCAGCAGAAGCTCGATTGACTCTGTCAGCCTCCTGGATAATCAGCCCCCTTTCGGTACGGGCAGCTTCAAGCTCATACTCCAGAAAAGCTAACTTCCTCTGAAGTTCAAGGATCAGCTCCCGCATGTCAATGACCCCAAGGGAGGCAGTCACTTCCCGAGCCATAACATCCTTACTCTCGCGGCTCAACTGATCATATAGCTCAGACAGATCATGAAGGTCCTTCTATATGACCGGTTTGGTCTTATCCCGAGCCGCCCTTATCTTCTCTATGGAAGTTATGAGAAAACCGCACTCTTGATCAATAGCAGTAGACATATCGACTTGTCGCAACACACGAAGCTGGGCCACCAGCTGATCAGCCTCCAGCAATTTTGCCTCCAGAAGCGCAGCTACTCCGGCCCCACCGGAAAGAGTCTTAAGAATATCAATATGACCCTGGGCGCATTACCGGGCCAAGACAAAAGGGGTCCCTCCTTCCACAGCAGCCGATACCCCTCTCTTCAAGTGGCGATAGAAGCTGTCAACCACGTCCTGTGACGCTTTGTCCAGAACCTCAGTAGAGGATGGCGTCAAAGGAAGCGTGGCCGGCAACGTCGAAGGGCAGACAAATTCTGAGCGAAAAGATGCACGTATAGCGGCTAACTCCTCCTCCGCCACCCGAAGAGTCTGGATAATCAGCAGGGCAGAGAGGTCGACTCTCGGAGCTGCCTGAGCAGAAGAGGACGCAGGGACCATTGTCCCCTGCCCAGGCTGTGCTGCCACCTGACTTCCTGAACTCGAGCCAGTGGAAGGCCCCTCAAGACGAGCCGAAAGAAGAGGGGGCATGCTCCCCTCCACCAGATCCCCTCTGGCAGAGCCTACCATAACAATATCCATCATCGACACTGAAAGGACAGGACCAGCATGCCCAGAGTAACGATCAATCGACGTAACCCGAAGGATGTGATGATAGAGCGAATGGGCCTCCTTATTAGTCAAAATTTGGCTTATCTTACCAAGGAAGGATCGCGGAGGCTGAGGTTCATTCACAACCACCATAGTCCCCTCACTAGTACTCCTCAAACCGAATTCGACTGGCTCTGCTGTCCCAGCCACCCCGGAGGGAGGTACGACTCGATCAGCGCCACCTTGATAAAATTTAGCAGTTTCGGAGACAGGTTCATCGGAGCCCCCACCGTCTCGAGTCACGACCTCAGCAGCCTGAGATTCCACTTCTTCTGATGCCTACGAGAGGGAGGGAAAATGATTAAGATCAAAGCTAGAAGCAAGAAAGAACTAAATAAAGATGGTAGTAACTCGTTTTACCTCCGAAGCGGGGTCGACCTCCTCGCTTATAGTTAGCTTGCGACGTCTAGTCGCAGCCTATTTTCGGGAGTGAAGAATACTGCCAATAGGGGAGATTTACCTGCTACGCTTCCGTACAGGACCAGGTGCAACAGGTGGCTGATCCGCCACCATCTCATCTGACATAATAGGAGGCTGATCCGCCCCGACATCTTCCACAGGAAGGGAAGGGTTATCTGCATCATGCTCGTCGTCCTCATCATCCGCATTGGTGGAGTCCGAGTCTAGCACTTCGATTCTATTCTTCTTTTTCTTCCTCGTCTTGGTCCCCTGGGGCTTCTCATCCAGGCTTGTACCAACGATAAAACTGACACCCGGGTTAAAATCGACGGGGAGCTTGTTTGCCATAACATGGTATAGCGCCGCCATATATAAGATCTCTACCGATGCCTCATCATCAGGAACCGAAAAAGTGGTACGGGTATGGAACGTATCATAGTAGTGCCAGGCCCTGATACCGTCAAGGAGGCTACCTTCAAAACTAAGACAAGAGCTGGAACTGTCCAGAAAAAGCTGGCTGTATCCAAACTGTCGGGCAAACCTGCTGGGCAGGTAAGGTTCCAGGAAGACAGTATTGAGGTTGTGATATACCAGGTGGGCGGGGCGGATGTTACGCAACCACAGAAGCATCTGACCGTCTAGAAGCTGAAGAGGCCCAATACCGTCGAGATGTACGTCCGCTATTTCCTCAGCAGGGAAACGAGGGACGGATACGAAAAAGTCGTACCTATCTGCTCTCGCCAGCACTATCCGGTAGGCACATATGGTCTCGTACTCCCAAGGCTCATTGCGATAACGGAAGATAAAAGTGTCATCATCAAACACGCCATCTTCAGTTCCCGGCCTCAACAAAGACGGACAGTGCATCAGCAGCCACCCCATCAGATAATGATAGGGCAGCTCAGTCCGTTCAAAGTCTTTTGTCACATCGCGGGCAATGACCTTGGACGTAAAAGTACGGAGGCCACGGTGTGCTGCACACCATGGCCGGAAGAAGAGCTAGTTTGACTCCAAAAACTAGCTTCACAACAGGGAGGATAAAATTACGGCTGATCCTCTCAATAGAACTAGCTCCTTCCGAGACTACGCGATTCCGCAGCCATACCATCAAGAATTCTGCCAGGAGCGCCTTCTCTGACAGCTCTTGGGTATTCTGATAAAAATAACCAAAAGAGTCGGTTTGACTCCTAAATCTGTCACTGGTGGTGGCCACCCTCTTGGCCGACGACACCAAGGCCTGAACCGTCTCCCAGGATTGAGGACTTCGGGAAGTAACCCGGCCTAAGGCTCCCGTCGAGAAAAGATAGCTTACCCAGTCCTTAGTGTGGGGAGCATTCCCTTCCGAGCTGCTATCCTTCTTGGCTATCTGCTGGCACGTGCTATAGTGGCACAATACCTCCCGATAAATAGTCACGAAGCCCGGATACCGTTCTTCCAGCTCTCCGAACTCCTCATTCGTAGGAGTGTACACCTCAAAAGGTTTATCCCTCCAAGGAAGCTTGGAAACCACGTGCATCTCATGGAGTGCAAGCCCCATTTCCCTACAGGGGTATAGAAGGTTCTCATACGGCGGTTGTACATCTCCAGCAGAGCCATGAATAATTTCTTGTTTACGGGTAGGCCGTGGCTGGTGCCCCAAATAGCGTGATAAAGACCAATCTCACGCAGAAAAGTCTCATACTTTCGCGAGATCCATATAGACATATTGATCCATGAGGGGATGGGGTGTATCCAACTTGGGAGCGCCAACCGGCCAATTGGATAGGAGCCTTTCCGAGCAAGCTGGTTCAGAAAAGTGTCGGCTGCAGAGAACGCAAAATTGGGACTCGGTACATTCAAGAAAGTACCCGGGGCCAATCCCATTACATAGCGGCTGGCATGCACCTTGCTCGCACACACTGACTTCATGCTGTTGTTGTAATGATGTCGCCCACAAACATCCCATTCCGGATAGGGGTCAAAGTCTCTTCCATCTTCCTGTCCAGCGGGAGCATATTAAACCAAGATAATAGGAAGTGACGCTCCATTTGAGGGATGCAGATCGCCATCCCGTTAGAAATAAAGATCCAATTCTCCGACACGTCCAGAACTTGACTGTTCTTCACAATCAAAGCGTCTCCGAAGAAGAACGCATGCTTCAGGTATTCCCCTTCCAATTTTCTCAAATTTATCATGGCACATAGGAAGTAGAAGGGTTGGTTCTTAAGGGCATTCAACCTCGTCAAAGGCTCGTCACTAGGAAACTGGTTTGCCACATACCGAACTATCTGGTCGTACCTATAGCCCGTAGCGGCTTGGGCACGACCCACTAGAGGTTCCCCCGCAACATTAACTGGAAAATTCACTGAAAAGAGGACAAAAGAAATAAGTTAAAAAAAGATAGACAAAGAGAACTGATGGGTGTTTTCAAGCTTATGCGGCTCCAACTTAAAAGAGTCTCATGCGGCCCAACTCAGAAAACACTTATGTGGCTCCATCCAGCGAAGGTTCATGCGGCAGTGCTCTCATATGGCTCTGTCTAAACGAAGTCTCAGAGTTCGGATAAGTTCATGCGACTCATGCGAAAAATAAATCCGTGCGAGCCTATGCGGCCCAGCGCAGCTTATGCGGCCCCGTGCTTATGCAGCCACAGTAACATTTCTCATGCGGCTCGGACATGAGACATACATGCGGCACACATGAAGATGAAGGCTCGTGCATAATAGCATGCGACGTAGCCACAACAGTTAGGGTGTCAAGCTCAGACAGCGTCCTTACCAGCAATAGTGGGGTAGACGTCGTGGTGAACTGCGGGTACGTCGGTTGGTGGAGGAGCTGCCACATGATTATTCGTTGCCGCAGTCGAAGTATAAGCAGCTTTCTTGTCCTTCGTCGCCGCAACCGACGAAGACGCCACCTTCTTACCCTTCGCCGCAACAGTCTTCTTGGGAGCCATTGGTGATCGAAGAAGAGGATGACAGTTAGGGCAGGAAAGGCTTGAGTTGAAGGAGAGAGTAAAGAGATTTCTTCTCTTAATTACTCTTATTTATAGGAGACCGAAAGGAAGGAGGAAACACGTGGACCGATGGAGCGCTTCGGGTCGTGTACTAACCGGCAAAACCGACTCCTAGGATTTTGTACCCTCTCATGAAGGAGATTCATCCAAAGAAAATCCAAAAGTTTAAATAAGCCGACTCTTGGGACTCCCCCCAAAAAGACGGCTCAAATCAAAGGCAATCAATGCAAAGATTTGCACACGTGGCATAAAGACGTGACAAGGAGCCTATGCGGCCAAGCAGCCCATACGGTTGGAAAGCTGGCTCAGATGGCCATGCGACTGAGGAGGCCATGCGGCTGAGACATCCATGCGGCCAGAACATCTTATGCGGCCCGAAGAGTTTTTACATGGCCATGCTTCTTATTCAAAGTATTTCAATTTTGCAAATTGACAACTTTAAAGGGTGTCTTGTAGAAGCATGGAAAAGAATAAATAAAGACCTATATGGCTTCGACAGAAGGATCCCTATGCGGCTCAGGAAACCTATACGGGACAGAAATCCATACGGCTCAGGGGTCCATACGGCTCAGAAAAACCACGTGGCCTTCAACAGTTACATTCAGCTGCATTAATGCCCTGACGGCTGCTCTGACAAATAAACAGCCATGACAGCTCTGACATAAGGACGCAATAATGAATCTGACATGATGGCGTGATGCTAGAAAAGAGAAGAAAATCTTCTTACAGCTGACAAAATCTACCAAGTCCCGAGGCCACTCTATGCAGCTGTCCATCTGTATACGGCTGCCTATCTCCATGCGGCTGACCATCTGCATGCGGCTGCCTATCTCCGTGTGGCTGCCCCTCTGCATGTGGCTGCCTATCCCCATGCGGCTGTCGCTCTGCATGCGGCTGTCTATCCCCATGCGACTGCCCATCCACGTGCGGCTGTCCATCCTCATGCGGCTGCCCATCCTCATACGGTTGAGAGGACTCCCCATATGCGGCTCGGCCAGGACAGTCCATTTGAGACATGTGGCGCTCTTCGCTACAATTGAGACACGTGGCAGTCTTATCTTCCCTAGAATTATGGGTGCTAACAAATCATAACAAAATCAGATTTGTTGCGATCGTCATAATTGCCCAGATCAAATCAAATCAAGCAAATTGGACACGTGGCAGGCTATCACAAATCATAAATATTTATGGCAATCAATATTTATTGCCCACAGAGATTTGATGCAATCACATTTATTGCTCAAATTTATTATATTCAAGATGAATGGCCCAGATTAATCCTTACCCGTCGACTTCTGAAGGAGGCAATCGTTTGCAAACCCTAATGAGCATACCCCCATTCCTATTAATAGCAAGGTGCCATTCCCTTGCAAGAAGAGAGGACGAAGGCTGGTAAAAAAAGAGAGAGAGCACTACAGAGACGTCCAGAGATTTAGTAACAGTGGGCGCAAGGGAGACTCCCCACAAGTCCAAGAGCATTTCTTCACCAAAGCCAAGGCTACGTCTGATCGTCCAAGGAGTAAAGCAGAGCGGCCGTCGCTTTCCCGAGCCTCTATCGTCACCCCCCAGAATTTAAACTAAACAATCGTACTTAGATTGCTGTACCTAGGTTTTCGTCCCTAGGCTTTCTTTGTACGAGCGAGTTTGTATTGTGAAGTAAAAATCCAGTCCTTCGATATAATTGTTCTGTTCTTTTATAATCAATGGAAAACATACAAACACACATATCCCCTGAACTGATACTCATAGCCACTACATTTACACATGACAACCACATATGCAAAATACCAAGCACTTGGTGTGCACCACACTAGTATCGCACTATCTACGATACTTTTGTGATACGACCAAGATACCTCTACCAAACCCTATCCAAATCATATGAACATATCTAAAATATTAATTAGAGCCAATTTAGAATAATATATAAAAATTACAATGTGTCATGGAGAATTTGATATATGTGTCAGAAGTTTCGGCCGAAACCCTCTAAAATGAATCTGTATCATGGCATATCATGATATGGCCTACTCGTATCCAATTGTGGACACTTATCTAGACACACACACAGCCAAAATAAGTTTATATGGACCTAATTACCAAATGAAAAACACTTGGTACACCAATCTCCGATTTCCCCCAAATTGGGCATAAAACTTAATATAACTTTCACATAAAGGGTCATTAGAAGCTAATTCTTCTTCCTATAGGTAGTCCTCGTCCATGGTGAATTCTTAATGGTCAAATTGAACAACTATAGTCTATATAGAGGAGAAATTTAGATATATACCTATTGGGAGATGGATTCCTAACGCAAAGCTCAATGGATACGATTTAGATACAAGCTTCTAGCAAAATGCTTCCTTTCATAATGCTCCTTGCCACCTAAGCTTCTAGGCTTCTTGGATGAAGAGTAGAGAAGGAATTGAGATTGAAATTAGGTAGAATTGATGGAGGAATGGATCAATTTGGGAAAAGAACACCAAATTAGGAATGATTGTTAGAGAGAGGCTCATCCCTCTATATTAGAGCCAGCCAATCTTATCCCTCTCCACGCAAATGCACAAGGTCCAAGATACCCCCAATTAATTGTCATAAAGGGTATTTTAATTACTAGAAGGTTCTAATCCTATTAAGGAATTAGACTAATCTCTAGTTATTAAATGGAATGACATAATTGAGTCTAATTGGATCTAATCTAAAGTGTTGGGTTCTAGTGTCATGTCAAGTCTAATTGGGTCTACTAACACGAGTCTAATAAATAGGCTAGCCCAGTAACAATAATAACTTTCACCATAATTAAATAGATAAATATGTATAATATATAACTAATGTAAAATTGCAAAATTATCCCTATCTAGAAGTATGGTAGTGACACGAGTGCAGCATATCACTAGAGTGTATGGTGGGGGTTGAAAAACTTCAACAGAAAATGTACTACTAGTGGGAACTTCTAGTGAGCGCATAGATAGAGTTGTCACTAAACTTGATCGAAATATGTGCTGGAAAACCTTCAACCACACAGTATTAGGCGCATAAGGCTAGACATACTTGTCAATGCACCTGGCTGCTCTATGGTGAAGAAACCGAAGATGGCATTATTTTCTCAGAACATACTACACCATGCACCTAAATCCTTTAAAATTATCATATTTTGTAGGATACTCCTCGGATGACTTGAGCTTGAATGGATCATAGAAGGATATCATAACATATTTTGCTAGGCATGAACGAACACATTACATAGAGGCCCTTCACGGTCTTCAGACACAACTGGTTGTATGTACCCATCAAATAGAGTTTGGTACTGGCTGGTGTCATTGTTGTGGTGCATCTAAGGATGTTGGGATTGAGTGCCGATCGAAATAACTCTAGTATCGGACGGTGTCAGCAGACGACGAAAACCATGGGCTTTATGCATGCCCAATTTTGTATTTTCCTGGCAGAGCAAACTGCTAGAGACATAGAGGGGAACCCATGCATGTAGATGCACTAACATGTGGCTCAGGTTCAGCACATGAAGATTGTCGGTAGGAAGCAAGGTTCAGAGTACCTAGCCTGTGGGAGTGTCAACCTCGTTATATTGTCCTTCAGTACAATATTTTCTTTATATTATGGTTTGTACTGATGTAGGACCTAATGGAGAATTTGAATGTAATGTGTAACGCCCCAGTCCCAAAATACGTAGGACTTAGGAGAACGTACATATTCCAGCTACGTATCAAGAGGACTACAGCCTAGCTCGAATACGTATGAGTTGTATTGGTCAGGTAGTTTTATCTCTATATCACTATGATAATTCTATATCTTAATCCACTGAAGATAAATCCTTTGTTAGACCAAGTGTACTAATGTTGGTCAGATAATAACACACTGAATCCCACAGACAACAAGAATAAACAATATATAATAAAGTGGACCAAACTCTATTACAATTGTTTGAACAAGTTGATAACAAAGAATAAAGCTTGCAAAACTAGGCTATGTTAGCAGAATAAAATGACAGAAAAATAAGTATACTTGTTGGAGTAATGAAAATATCGACCACCAAATATATACCTGAGTCGTCACAGCAACCCCACATGGATCAACAAACTTTTTCTACAGAAGCGACTACGTGGAGAGATCACCAGGTCCTCAAGGGACTAGCAAGATACATAATATACAAGCCTACTATGACAGTAATAACATGCATAGAAAGACAATAAATAGTAAAAGAAATAAAGAATAAAGTATACAAGAATGAGATATAAAAGAAATGGCATATTGTCGAGAATCGTGCTAGTAGACATGACTATAAGTAAATCTGGATAAAACTACAACTCGGTGGGAGCTCACGGCCATATAGATTGCAGTCCGGTTGTTGCTAACAAATTGTAGTAAATCTCTATCGCAGCCCGGTAGTTGCTAACAATTGAGAGTGGTCAAGTATATTCAATTGAGAGTGGTCAAGTAAATCTCTATTGCAGGGACCGGTGGTTGCTAACAACGTCTATAACAGCGTCTATATCAAGTTAAGTCAAACATGTCAAGTCCAAGTCAAGTGCAGGTTAATCATGTCAAGGGAACATGGCATAAGCTAAGCAATTTTGTCACTAGACACACACATGAATAATATAAGAGAATTGGACAAGTAATAGAAAAAATGGGAACAATCTATGTGCACGTAACTAGAAAATAACAACGACATGAATCAGGAGAAATATGTAATCAAGTAAGACATAAAAGAAACGTCAATATAGAAATGCATGTAGATACTATAAAGATCGGCTAAGTGTACTTGCTTGTAACCGCTGTCTGAGTGTATGTCTGACCAACTCCGACGTCTTCGTTACTCCCTCCAAGTTCACTTGTACCATATATAGACTAGATTAATATCTATACCCAATAGTCGTCATGATGTCGGTATAACACCATACAACAATATAGTACCAAGTTCCTTATAAAAAAATTATAACTAATATAAAATAATAATTTAATTTCTAGAAAATACTTATAAATATTTTTATATTACTAAAAATATTATTTATTGGTGAAAACTTAATCACAATAGCCTCATGTTGAAACTACATCGTTAATACCACATTTAGCCTATTAATTGAGTCCCGAAACAATAAATAATTAAAAATATTAAATTCTATAAAAAATATAGAAATTAGTTAAAATAATAGTTTTAACATCAAACCTTACACAACAAATAATATAGTAGGGATATATGAAGTATCAAGGGTTTTTGGATACAAAAAACACATAATTTTCGGAGTAAAGGTGTTATGGCAAAGGTTAAGAATTTTAATAAATACTAAACAAACTCAAGTCTCAACAAAAAGATATGTGTTGGAAAGCTCGTGATGTCTAGTTTCTTATAAAAACTATTAAGAAGATCGAATCTGAACAAAAATAGGCAAAAATTTACTCACAACAGATATGATCTGTTCTGGACACGTTGTCGTAGAATTGATGCCACGGACAAACCGTTTGGAACTGTGTGGATGGCCAATTGGACATGAAAATAGACACAGAGATATTTCTATTAGTTTTTGTTTCATTAAAATATGAGATCGAAAAGTACATAAAACCCTATATACAAAATAGCATACCGACTGCGACAAATTCAGCACAAGTTCGGTCAACTTCGGGTGCCTTCCGCGACTCGTACCGACCAAATTAGGGGATGAAGCTCCTAGAGAAGGTATTGCGGTGTTAGAAGGTGTCCTATGGTCTAGATGAAGGTAGTAAGAGGGTTGAAAGAGGTCGGGGTGATGAGTTTCTGTTGTGTGCAAAGGAAAGTGCGCAAATAGAAAAGAAATTGGAGGGACACTCAGTATGGAGATAAAATGAGGGGGTGCCGGTGATGTGGAGGTGTTTAATATGTAGGGTTTTAATAGGTTTTATATTATGGCGATTTGGGCTTTGGTTTGGTTGAATTTGGTTAGGATTTGGTCCTCCAAAGGATTAATATAGTAATGAGTTTTCTTATTGGGTGGGTTGTTTGACCAAGTCAAAGATAGAAGATTTATTGCACATGGCTGCAATTTAATTACTAAAAATTAATTAATTAATTAATTATATATATATATATATATATATATATAATTGATTTAGGCAACCTTATATTTTTATATATATATATATATATATATATATATATATATATATATATATATATATATATATATATATATATATATATATAATTGATTTAGGCAACCTTATATAGGCTCTAACAAGTGGGGTTGGCTAGGTTAGGGTCTGAATAGATTTTCTAGTCGAATTAAACTCGAAAAGTCAACTAATAGGTCTCATGTGCCATTTGCAAATAAATAGTACATGGGAACTCGATTCAATGGCACACCCTAGGCATGTGCATATTAGACTCAAAATGGTTCAAAATCATATATTGGGTCAAATTATTTTAATCTATGTCGAGTCCCGAACTCAAGTTGGAAGTTAGGTCTAGAATTACGATAAACGGTCAAAATGGCCTAAGTTGACCCAAAGTTGTGCGAAGTCAAAAGAATGTTGGGGAACAAGTTCAGATGGGACATGATATATCAAATTTAATGTGGACGTGTCTAGAATTCAAATATGGAATTAGATTTGAGAAATTGATATTTGTTGTTCTTCAAAAATCAAAACTACGGTAAACTACTACTATAGATATTATTGACTTAAAATATATTTTAATATTAAAATAACCGTATTAATAAATAAAAAATAACTTAAAATAATAGCCAAAATTAGGGAGATTACAACCTACCCACCTTCGAAAATTTTGTCCCCGAAATTAAAATAATATTAACATGCAGAAAATCTATATCATGAAAAGATAAGCTAATGTCTTACCAGAATCCACAAATAGATGTAGATACCGCTTCCGTATAGAATCCCCATGCGCTCAAGTAGATTCTTCTGAAGAATGATGCTTCCTTGCAACCCGAACTAATCTAATCGTCCGCCCTTTAAGCGTCTTCTTACTAGTATCCAAGTGCTAACTGGCTGCTCCCCGTATGATAGACTGGGTCCTATTATGATTTTAGAATTGTCGATTACATGGCTGGAATCAGTCGCATACTCCCTCAATTATGAGACATGGATTACATCCTGTACTCTCTCTAATGATGGGTGATACAAGACGATATGGTGCTTCTCCAACACGATCTATATTACCAAAGGATTATAAATCTAGTGGTAAGGTTTCTAACTTGGCTCTTACACCTTTATCTATGACTAACCATAGAAAAATTACAATTCCTTTGTAACACTATCAATCCTTAAACTATATAATATATTTTAATAAGTTACATCACCAACTTCTATAGTAGTTCAATTAGCGATCCACTCCTTCTGCTTGTAAGCAATCTATACAATCCTTATAAATAAGCCTAACCCTTTATACCTATTTAGGGCAAAGGTCGAGTCTGAACTAGACGGCTAATAAACCTATTGGTCATCCGTCTAGTCCTATCCCTTTATAGGTTATTTCAAGACTAGTCTTACCATGCTGTAATTCTCAATTATCTTCTTTTATCATTTATTATATTCATGTTTTATAGCCTTTGTTATTTACCTGGAACTGCTTTCATTGATTGTACTTTACTCTAATCCTAACTAGATTTTAATATTTTATGAATTGACCTTAAGGACTGGTGTCCCACTTATTATAGGGCCCAGGAGGGTTAGTCGAGTCCGGTCCTGCCTTTCTAGAGGGCCAAACGGAGGTTTCTATTGAGGTTCCAGATGACTCCGCATAGTATTGTTAGACTAGATTTGTTATTATCGGATTTGTCTCCAATTAACTTACATTTGGCATGTATATATATTTAGACTTATGCCTTAGACTTGTAACTCAATGTCCTTCTGGAACATTTATTTGTTTATTATCTTTATCTATCTTTAGTGTCTATGATTTAGTATTTTATTGTTATATTTAACCATCTATTTATATTGCTTGATTTGTTAGATGTTAGTCAAGACAACGATCTATCGTCGACTCTGCGACGTAGGCTGGACATACCCACGACTCATGTCTAAATCTTTCAGGTACGGATCGTAACAGTATGGTAACCAAAAACATGAACCCACATAGTTAAGGAAATAATCTCGTTCTGTATCTGATTTGTGTAGAACATGAAATTATTGAACTTGATGCCTAGATAGCAGTTCACGTTGGTTTTCAATTTGTCATTTGGTCTTTTGATCTCACAAGTTAGGTAAAGTAGAGTAATCTTATATTGCCACATAGACTATTGACTTGTTGTCATGGTCTATACATTCCCATAATTCTAATACACGTTTTTACGGGTTAAATACCTTGCATAGTAGACGCGTTCCCACGGTCTCAATGCTAGTTATAGAATGCGCGTCCTCACGATTTCAAGGCTTGTCATATAGAATATGACTTGGTTGGTGATATTGCATAGAATACTGTTGGTTCACGTTTTGTAGGAGGGCTATCAAATGTTTATTCCTGAGGCTTAGATGGAAAGAATAATATCATGAAAAGTTCTCAGAACTGTATGTCGCTGTAGAAGCATAAAAAATACTAAAAAGAGGCACATAAGTTTCATGCGCCTAAAATATAAATGTTCCAGAGTTAAAGTAGTTTCTGAAGCACTATGATCTTTTGAAGGCGCTGTAACTACCTATTTTTAAAATGTGGGTAAATTTGTCATTTTTTATATTCTAATATTTTTGTGAATATTTATTTATTAATTTTGTATTTTGGGAATTAGTTTAGCCGGGTTTGAGTCTCATCTAGTTTTGACTTGTGTTAGTGACCCGGGTAGTTTAGACTCTAGTCGGGACCCAAAGATTAGTAAGGCATCGCCCACAAACTCATCTCATTAGGCTAGTGCATTTAGACTAAACCTACATAACAAGTTTAGTTATTTAGAGATTAGAAACTTGACCCTTTTTACCCCAAACCTTTGTATGACTTAGATTAACCAAAGGGGACCTATGAGGGGCATATTAGACATTTCATGTTGGCCCAAACCTAACCCTTATGGCAGCCAAGAGAGGGTTCCATCTCCTTTTCATTTGTAAAGTAGCCTCCATTCCCAATTTAGTGTTCTTCCAAATCTTGAGAGCAAATTCCATTGATTTATCTCTTAAATATTCTCTTTTCTCTACCAAATTCCCTCATTCTTGCAAAGAGAGGGAGCTACAAGGATTATGGAGCCAAGAGCAAGGAGGGGTGTCTATTTGCTAGAAGAGTCTGTGTCGGATTCATGTCCTTTGGGTTGTTCATTGGGAATCAACTTCCAATATGTATCTCTCTCTAAACCTTCTTTATTTAATCTTTCCCTTGCATATTTGTTAGTTTTGAACCCATAGGAACCATCTCCATCCATGAGCCACCATTAGGAATGTTTTAGAGGTGTAGAGATTAAAAATTAAGTTATGCCCTGAACATACTAATCAGGGATCAAGTTGCGCCCCAAAATTCAAGTTACGCCACTGATATGAAGCTCAGAACAGACAGTGCCGCTGAATAGGTTGCGCCTGATATCAGACTGCTACCAATCTTGTTGCACCAAAATTTACGTGGCGTCTGACACTTAATGGCCATCATTACCTGACAACTGACACCACAGTGAACGAGGAAAATCTCTTCGAATCTCGTTAATTGTGCTGCACAAGGGGAGTTGGTAGACAACTGTCCTGTACGCTTCGTAAGTTGCGCCTAGGCGCAATCCAGACATAATCTTTAGTTGCGCCTAGGCGCAATCTGAATGAATTCTGCTCAAAGGCTATCACGTGTTTAGGCGTGGCTCAATCAGGGACAGTTGACCGAAGCTTGCGCAACCTGATGAAGTTGAGACAACTTATATTCTAAAGCAGGATGACATGGCGCACATGCCACTAATCTCTCAAGACGTGTCTACTATCCTGTACACGACCATGCGCATCTCAATCACATGATTCCACGCGTCTAAATACAGTTAGTACATGACTTAACAACTGAATAAAAGTTGGCACAACAAAAGGTTGGCGCAACCCAATATGGCACAATCCAGCCTCGCGCACATCAGAATAACTACTAAAACAGTTATTTCTTGAACTCTATAAATAGAGTTTCCAATCATTATGAAATCATCAGATACATATGCACAGAGATCAAGAACTCTTACAAAATTGTTGCTGTATTGTCCAGAAGCTACAGTCTTCAAGTTCACATAGTCCAAGGGATAAAGTGATCGTCTTCTGATCAGATTCCTACAGTTGTACTTCTCCAGAATTTATTGTACTTTGTACTATTCTTTTTCAAGTTTGGAATAAACATATTTGTTTTTGCAAATAAAATGGCGACTCTGCTGGGGATTCCTCCGACGATGAGAAGGTGATAACTCAATGTGACACTGCGTCGATCGGCAAGACGCAGAAGTCTCTGGTTGTTCAAGTCAACCAGACAGCCTATGAAGATATGATTAGTACCAAGAGCAACAAGCGTACATCGGCTATTGCCAAGAACAAGACTGTGTGGGCTCCTAAATCTTCCATGGTCACTATTGCCAAGGCACAACCTGAGTGTTCAGTGGTCAAGAAACAATCTGTCTCGGCGTCTCAGGCACAGCTTGCTTCTTTGCCCATGTGCAACCTATTCATCTTGTTGCCCACGCACAGTCTACTACTCTCTTTGCTGCCAAGGTGCAGCCTGTTCAAGCCATAGTTGAGGTGCAGTCTACCCATATTGCTGCCAAGAAACTATCAGTAGCCTGTAGGACTATGGCACAGCCCAAGCAATTAGTACCTCGGGCGTAGTCTGCTACTCTGGCGCAACTAAAGGGAACTAGTCTTTTGGCTATTCTCTTTTCTAATTCTCAAGTTCCAAACTTGGAGAATCAATGTTCTAGTGCCAATATTAGACAGAACAAAGGGAAGAGTCCATTGACACTTCTTCAATTGGCATAATCTGTGCCTAAAATGGTCTCACAATAGAACAAAAGGAAACGCTTCTTAGCTAACCCTCTACAAAATAAAGGAAAGCACCATTTGGTCTTTTCTCAAACTTCCCTGGTCTATGACTCAGAGGAAGATATATCAGATTCTATTCCTTTAAATGGAGGTCTTCGGATCTCTAATATTAGAAAGAATACTGACCAAATATGTATCTTACCTACCCCTGTGGGGTCTAGTCATGTTCTTCCAACCTTGTAAATTTCAAGATCCAAGCAAGGAAAATTGAGGATATCACAAACAGAGACACCTGGAGCAGAATTTTCAGATTTATGCGCTTATCTCAATAGGCGTCAACCAATATCAACTTTGGCGAAACGTAAGAACCCTATGCCAAAGGCCAATCTATACCAAAAGCCAAAGTTTGAAAAGAAAGACCCAACCACCTCTGCTAATGAGTTGAGTACATCTCTATACACTTAGGGAACTAAACATCTGAAGAATAGTAGATACGTTCCTAATATCATTAAGAAATATGTTCCTCCGACTACTTCTCGTCCTGTAGTTGTAACTGATCTGCGGCAACGTCTTATACAAAGACGAGAAATTACAGGGATGTCTCCCTCACCTCAAAATTGTACTTCAGATCGCTACTGCGTTCATGAAGTCATCATCAACTGTTGTTGCTAATCAGCTCGACGATCTGTCTTCGATCGTCTGAACTATGCTTCAACTCCTGAACATATAATAGAAGACGAAGATGAGATATTATATGCTTCTGTCAATATGACTTCTCAAGGCACTAGGGGTGGGAAACGTCCAAGACGTAATGCATCCCATAATCCTAGTCAGCAATACTTAGATCGGATCCATGCATTCAATAAAGGTGTCTTCCAATACACTAGATCGAGGAATAGACATTTGAACCAAGGTGTCTTTAATCAAGAAGATCTCTCCATCGCTCATGTAGGAGAAGACTCTTTCTCAGAGTTTGATGCAGATAGTGAAAGTTCTGATCAAACTATCTCATCAACAGCAACAAGAGAAGTGACGGCATATACCATTAAGGAAGATCAAGATGCCTCTACATCAACCAGTCAAGAGCAATGAATTGTTGCATTGGAGGACAAATTGAAGACCACGGCAGAGATGGTCACAAGCATGTATACTATAATCGAAGCTTAAAATACAGTGCCTCCAATTATAAACCCTACTATAAATCCTGAGCTCATAGCATCTTCTGTACCTGCTAGTCTGGGGTACCACTTACTCAAGTTTCCTCTGTGCCAATTCAAGCTAATCCCAGTCAGTCTGGTGCTAGGGGTGGTAATTACCATGTTATCTCTCCTCCTAACACTTTTAACCATCCTACCAATTCCCAAACATCAGGGGACGCTAATGAGGCTGTAAAACTCTTACGCACTCAGTTTGAAGCCTTCAAGCAGAAGGATGGCCTACAAAGACTGGATATAAAGCAACCATATTCTACAGAGTGGAAGGAGGTTCCATTTCCTTCTAAATATAAGCTCCAACCCTCATGTTGTTTGATGGCAGTACTTCTCCAAGTCAGTACATCAATCATTTTGAAGTGATGACGGATTAATTACAACCAAATGATGCTCTCCTTACCAGAGTGTTCGTCGGTTGTTTAGCTGGCGCAGCATACAACTGGTATCGTAGCCTGCTTGAAGGCTGCATCACTTCTTTTGCTAGTTTCAAGCAAATATTCTTGGAACAATTCTACGAAGGAGTCAACGATATGACGATGTATGCCCTCATTAATATTAAACAGAGGCATAATGAATCCACAGAGAGTTTCATTGAAAGATTCTGCCGAGAGGCACTCAAAATGCATTTAGGAACTCCATCTGCTGTAAAAATAGACACTTGCAAATCAAACTTGTTGCCTATTATCAGTATGTGGACATGATCTACACAATTCTAAGATGGCCTTTTTTTATTGTCAATGCCAAAGCAGCCGAAGTCAGTGCCAAAAAGTTCAAGCAGTTAGGAGTCCAAATGACGCAACCTAACTAAGATAAAAATTCTACACCCGGGGGTAGTAATCGCCAGAATAATCGCAAGAGTAAAGAAACTTTGGCCATCAATCTTAAAGGCAAGGAGTCTCTGGCTGTCAACGTCACTCAGACGACATCCACTCCATCAGCACCACCATAGAAGACAACTAGTCCAAAAGAAGAGTACTATTTTGATGAAGACGATACTTTAAGCATCTTCGATTGCTTGATCAAAAATAATAAGCTTCAGCTTCCAGAAGCAAAACAGCCAGAAAAAGTGGATAAAATTGATCACCCTAAATATTGTGTTTATCACAGATTTATAGGGCATCCAACCAGAGCATGTTATGTGCTCAAGGGTAAAATCCAAGAGTTGGTCAACTCTGGAGCAATTACTCTGCAACAGGACGAGAAAACGGTGACTGCTAATGTGATTTCTCTGCAATTCGATGATTTTCCACCACAACTTGTGCAAGATGGTATTGTCCCCATTCCAAGGACTATCTTGAGATCATGAATCTCCCACCTCCTCAAAATGAAGGTCTTGTTCCGCTGTCAACTGATAGAGGATAGATTATGTGGATTCACCCAGATCTGGTAGTAGAATTTGAAACGCCTTCCTCTTCTAAGCAAAAGAAGCATTCCAGATCTAAATCCAAGAACTGTAATATGGTATCCTTTGAACCAGTAACAGAAGAAAAAATTCTAATAGGCACTAGATCAGGGAAACCCTATCTTCAGGAGTATTCCAAAAATTAAGAGAACCCTGCTTCATCTCTTGATGTTCATCCTTCATCAACTTCTCCTGTTGAGAATACACCATCCATATCCTTTCCAGTAGTCAAACCATCTCCTCCTAAACCAACATCAGCAGACAAGGGGAAACAACATGTTCGCTTTGACAAAGCACTAAAGAAGTCCTCATCTCTTGGACTTGAAAAGCCTTAAAATTTTGACATATTGGCTCAATTGGCCAATACTCCAGCAAGATTGTCAATATTTGAACTCTTACGTCTCTCAAAAGAGACTCGAGAGACGTTAAGTGAAGCCCTGATGCAGGCTAACGCTTGTCTTACACTTTTCAAAAAGCCTGAAAAGGAGCCAGTAAGCTATGCACATTGTCATAGTGTATTTGACTTAATGCCCAATATCACTTTTACATAAGATGACTTATTGTTAGAAGACAATCGTCATGATCGTCCTCTTTATTTTACGGGGTATGTGGACACTATGAAAGTCGATCGCATTCTAATTGACCCAGGGTCCGCACTTAGCATTATGCCGAAGTCTTTACTGGATGCTTTGAAGATCCCAGTGCATAACCTTTCTACGACTATCACTACCATCCTGGGGTTTAATCAAGGAAGAAGTAAACCTTTGGGGAAGATACGCCTAAAACTTCAAATTGGCAATCTTCGTACAAAGGTAACTTTCTATGTTATTGACAATCATGGCTCATACAACGCTTTGTTGGGAAGGCCATTCCTCCATGAACACAATATTGTACCCTCTACGCTCCACCAATGTTTCAAATATGTGGATGGTAATGGAGAATTCCAAAAAGAGGTTGCGGATCTGAATCCTTTCAAACGGGTTGAAGCATACTACAACGATTCTCACATGTACAAGGGAGAATACATGAAGGTAGTACTAGCAATGAACACGGATGAAGAACAGAATAGTGTGCCAAATGATACTCTGGTGATTCCCATCAAAGGATGCACCTTATGTCCTCAGTCTTCCAAACCACTGACTATCCATCTTCCTTCCCATGAGAAGCAGCCCAAGGGTGATAGTCAAGAACAAAGAGAGCTCACCTCTTCTGAGCCCCTTGTAATCGATCTTCGTCGCAAGAAGCTCTCTCCTCCTTCTCGTTCTTCTTCTCCCCCTCTTGTCATCAATCTGACTAAGCATGCTAAGGCTAAAGTCCCTTTTGTAAATGATGGTGTAAAAATTAATAAAGCATCTTCTTTGTAGTATAATGATATCTTTTACTATATTCAGTGTTATTTGGATATGCTAGATAACTTTAAACCACTTACAATAGAAGTCGTATCATCTCTGCAAAATGTGGTATCATTGGATTCAATACAAGAGTCGTACTTCTTAGTACCGTTTTGAAAGAAAGATGAAAAGCCTATATTCTTCAACAAAAGAGAGGAACCAAAAATTGTGCTCTATAATGATAATAGAGATGATAAGGAAGGCTACAATTACATCGCTATAGTCCACATTCCAAAGCCATCATCCGTAAAATGGGCTATGATTTTAGAACAGGCCTCAACAATGGTAAAGGAAGGCAGACTCCCCTTCGTATTGCTGTTCCAAAAGAAAAATTACAACAATACCACAGTAAATCGAAGTGGGGCTTAGGTTATGCTTCACCTCTTCCGACTCCAGAACCTTCTAAATCTGATGAAGAAGAACGATCTAATTCTTCTGATTCTATCTCGTGGGATTCCGATACCAGCATTGGTCATGTTCATCGGATAACAGTATCTTCTAACATGGTGTTCACCGAATTCTCGAAAGAAGATGATGATGACATTGAAGAAGCTCCTAAAATAGACCCTTGGGCACAAAAGATGGACAATCAGTAGGAACTTCGTTTCGAACAACGAGAACCACCTACTGAAGATCAACTTGTCCAAATCGATATTGGAGAAGAGGGTGTATCACGACCAATCTTCATTAGCAAAAATCTCCCAGAGGATGATAAACAAGAATTAATTCATCTTATTCATGAATATATTGATGTCTTCGCCTGGAGTTACGAAGATATGCCGGGATTAGATCCTCAAATTGTAACTCACATGCTTAACATTCTGCCGAATGCCAAGCCGGTCAAACAACAACAACGGCGATTCAAGCCTGAAATGATGGATGCAATTGATGATGAAGTCAAAAAGCTTATAGCTTGCGGTTTTATCAGAGAAGAACAGCATCCTGACTGGGTAGCCAACGTTGTACCAGTTCTGAAGAAGACCGAAAAGGTTCGAGTTTGCATAGACTTTCGGGATCTCAATGATGCTTGCCCTAAAGACGAGTTTCCTCTTCCAATTACTAATGTCATGATTGACAATACATGTGGATTCGAACGAAATTCTTTCATGGATGAATTTTTTGGATATAATCAAATCCGAATGAATCCTGAAGATGAGAAACATACTTCATTTCCTACTCCTCGTGGAGTCTACTGTAATACGGTCATGTCGTTTGGTCTTAAGAATGCAGGTGCAACTTACCAGCGGGCTACAAGTACTATATTTCGTGATCATCTGTGAAAGACTGTCGAATGCTATGTTGACGATATTGCTGTCAAAAGTCGTCTCAAAGAAGATCATATTCAAGATTTAAGAACTATCTTCAATCTAATTCGCCAGCATCAACTCAAAATGAACCCCACCAAGTCTTTCTTGGGTGTCTCTAGTGGTAAGTTTCTCGGCTTCGTCATTACCTCTAAGGGTATACACGTTGATCCCGAGAAGACCAAAGCCATTCAAGAGATGCGTCCTCCACGCAACCTAAAAGAGCTACGAGGATTCCAAGGTCAACTTGCGTACATCAGGCGGTTTATTTCGAATTTATATGGACGTTGTAGACCATTTACTCAATTAATGAAGAAAGGTGTATCTTTTGTTTGGACGAAAGAATGTCAACGAGCATTTGACGACATAAAGCGGTATTTAATGAGTCCACCGGTTCTTGTACCACCGATCTCAGAAATACCTTTCTTAATGTATGTCCGGGCAATAGATCATTCTTTGGAAGCTTTGCTGGCTCAAAAGAACAAGGAAGGTCATGAACAAGCCATCTACTATCTTAACCGAACGATGATTGGAGCTGAACATCGTTATAGTCCGGTAGAGAATGAATGTTTAGCCTTAATGTTTGTCGTTCAGAAGACAAGATATTATATCATAGGCCAAACTATTCATGTCATATCCCGGGTCAATCCTCTTCGAGTCTTAATAAAGAAGCCAAGTACACTCAATTCCAGGCTTGCCATATGGGCCATATTATTAGCACAATATAATATGGTTTATGTTCCTTAAAAGTCTGTGAAAGGCCAAGTACTTGTCGACTTCTTAGCAGCTCATCCTGTCCCTGAGACATCTAAACTCTACGATGAGATTTCGGACGAAACATTGGAATCAAATATGATCTAAGAAGAATTTCCTACCTGGAGATTGTTCTTTGATGGATCTTCTAGAATTGGACCTGGAGGTACCCTTGTGGCTGGAGTAGGAATTGTTCTTGTTTCACCAGATGGATTAACTATTCAAAAGGCTTATTCTTTAGACGAATCATGCTCTAACAATGTGGCAGAATACAATGCCTTGCGCATTAGACTTCAATTGGCTAAACAACTGGATGTTGAATATTTCGAAGTATATGGCGACTCTAAGCTGATTGTTAATAAGGTTAGAGGTATATATGAAGTCCAACATCAAGATTTAGTACCATACTATGAAGCAAAAACCAGGATAGCTTTTTCGTTCAAAGGATTTTTCATCGAACATGTACGACGGGCATGTAATACAGAAGCTGATGCCTTAGCTAACCTAGCTGCGGTATTGGCAGTTCTAGTCAAAAGACAACAGATGGTTGTTATCTCTAATAGAGAACTATTCTGTGTTGAAAACAACTACAACATTGAATTCAGCAACCTAACTGTGGTCAATGATATTAGCAATGACTGGAGAGCACCTTTCATTGATTTTGCAGTGCATGATATCTTTCCAGAAGATCCTAAAGAAGCTACAAGTATCCGTCGTCGATCGCTTCGATTCTATTATAATTATACTACTAAAACACTCTATCGAAGAACTTTTGATGGATTGCTTTTAAGATGTCTCGCTGGTAACGAAGCAAAACAGATATTACGTGAAGCTCATGATGGCGTTTGTGGAGCTCATCAGCCAGGTCCTAAATTATAGGATTGTATCCGACGTATGGGTTACTAGTGGCCTTCTATGGTATCAGATGCTATTGACTATGCAAGAAAATGTCGTGCATATCAGATTTATGCAGATTTCATTCACCAACCATCTGAATTTCTTCATCCGACTGCTGCCTCATGGGCTTTTGAAGCTTGGGGCATGGATATAATTGGCCCTATCAATCCTCCTTTATCTAAAGGACATCGGTTCATCTTAGCTATAACCGATTACTTCTCCAAGTGGGCAGAAGCTATACCTTTGGCTGAAGTAAAAACTAGTAGTGTCATCAACTTCATCAAACATCATGTGATATACAGGTTTGGTGTCCCTCGCCGAATCATCCATGATAATAGACCGTAATTTATTAGACAAAAGTTTAATAGGTTCTGTGATGACAATAGAATCAATAATGTTGCCTCAACGGCTTATAATCCTGCAGCTAACGGCTTAGTTGAAGCATTCAACAAGACCATTATCAAACTTCTTAAAACGTTTGTCTCTATCAACAAACATAATTGGAGTGATAAACTTGGAGAATGTCTATAGGCATATCGTACTACTGTCCGTAATCCTACAGGTTGCACACCGTTTTCTCTAGTATATAGATGTGAAGCTGTCCTACCCCTGGAAATTCAAATTCTATCATTGAGGATCGCTATTGCTAACGAACTTACTACAGAAAACAATGATCCTCTTCGGCTTCAAGAGTTGGAGGCGTTCGACGAGAAAAGGTTACTAGCTCAACAGCATATTGAACTTTATCAAGCCCAGATCTCAAAAGCTTTCAATTGCAAGGTCAGAGTACGGACATTTCAAGAAGGCGAGTTGGTTCTTACAGTCAGACATCCTATGACTATGACACATATGAGCAAAGGCAAGTTCGAGGCAAAGTGGGAAGGGCCGTATATGGTAAATAAAGTCTTCTCCAATGGAGCCTATCAATTAACAGATATGGAAGGCAAAGTTGCTATGATGCCTATCAATGGCTAATTTCTCAAGAAATATTATGTATAAAAGCAAAATATTCCAATGACATGATGTATATAAAAGTTCATTTTATTCGAAGGCAGAATGGAATTACATGATATTAAGGACGGAGAGGGGGTCCCGATCCTTCATGATTAAATACATAATTTGCCAATTGTTCAAACGCCTCTTTGCCTGAACTCACAAAAAACTTACAAACAACCATCCTCAATGCCTCTTCTTCGGCAGTCTTCCCAGGTTCCACTAACTTGGAGTTCAAATCCTGTCCTGGTGCAGGAGGAACAGTTGAGCCTTCGCCCCTTTCTTTTCGAGAAGGCACGGGAGGCTCAGTAGGGGGCGTCTCGGTTTCTTCTTCGATCTTCGGAGCAAGTAAATCTTTGAAAGACATTTTCGTACAGAAGGGAAAGATATTGTCAATATCTACAAAAGTTTTATTCTATTTATAGGCAAAATAAATAGATAATCAGCCTCGAGAACTGATACAACATTTGGAAAGAAGCGCAACTGTTCATTCATTTATAGTTGTTCATTCATTTATAACTGACCATTCATTGTCCCTTCTCTGAAACTGATATGACAATTCACTCATTTATTCTTTTCCTCGAGAGTTTGAACGACCATTCATTCATTCAATGTCTCTCCCTTAAAAATCGAAGTGACTGATTACTCATTCATTTATCATAATGAGAATCCATGTCTCTAAATTCCAAATAGCCACGTTAAACAACTTGCCACATTCGCATTCTCTCCGCATTCTGTTATCTATGTCAGCATATCAAAATTGAATTATAAAAAAAAGAATAATGAGACAATCATTTCTTTATTCCTTCTTTAAAAAGCATAGATACATCTTGATGAAAGTCTATTACATCTCTGATTTTTATTCTAATGAAGGTCTATTACATCTTTGGATCTTCCTATTGATAACGAAGGTCTATTACATCTTTGGATCTTCTTATTTGTTGGTGGCAATTCCTTCTCGTCTCGACCTGAAGCAACGAGCCAGACAATGGAATCAACTCTGGTCTTCTCTCTCAGAAAGACGAAAAGAGAACCACAGAGTACAGCAGCCCAAAGATGAGATGCTGTCAATACAACTGGTGGAGAGAAGACGACCCGCCAGGGGAACTAGAAACAAAATCACCCTTGTGATACAATTTCTAGTTCTGCGTCTCCACCATCCAACTATCATGTATAAAGGCTCTTCCTACCATCTGAGGAAACCCTTCTTAAACATGAAGAGTCCTGAGCTGTCTGATTTGAGTGTCAGAACCACATGAGCTGTCTGATGTGAGTGTCAAAAGAATGCCCTTTGCAACATCCAAATCACCAATGCCAGTCCTGAAGAAGCTTGCTAGCCGAATCCCTACAAATACTAACAAAACAGAAAAAGTTAGCAGAATCTATCAGCAGTGTGCGCCTATCAACAGACGCATTTTTAGCAGTATGCGATTATCAACAGGCGCATATCAGCAGACTGTGCCTATCAACAAGCGCATATCAGTACTATGCGTTGATCATACTGGCACATCCCAACAAAGTGTAATGATCAACAAGCGCACATAAAAAATGCTCGTCGACCAATAGGCACATATCTCCACAGAACAAGTTGATCACACTGGCGTATGTCAATAATACGCGCCTACGATCGAGACTAAGTACTGGATCACAGTGCACGCCTATTCTCAGAAATAGTTAGTACATATCAACAGTGTCTACAATATGCAGATCAATACTTATCTTCAAAAGTGGTGCGAAAGAAAAATATTCATACCATTGATTCTTCTTCGAGACTTACCAATTTTTGAAGACACAACATGCAAACGAATAACGTTGGGATAAAGTGGCACAAGTGAACTAATGAATAGTAAGACCTTATGAGAGGCCATTTGTTTTGAGAAAGTATGAATGACTGTTTTGTTTCTGATTGTACTTTTTAAAGAAGGAAAGACGAAAACGGGCACGTCATTCTAGGAGTCTAATTCTGGAAAGACCTAAAAATGGGCGTCTAAAACCGTGTGACGACTGCCATGTGTCTCTTAAAAGAAACCGTAAACAAAGAATTAGCCAAAAGAATGCATCTACGTGCGCCATTCGAAGTCACAGCCACACAACATATCAAAAATTTTAGATTTTATTTGCATAAAGATGGGTGGACCCCTACAGATAAAGACACAAAAAAAGAGAATAGAATTTTTTTTGCACGTCCAAACATTATTTTTTGTTCTTTCCTTCATCAGGCTGACGAAGGACGGCGTCCAATTCTTGCATGTTGCAGACATTGTTGATATGCGCTAACTATAGGTATCTTTCTCTCTCTCTAAACCTTCTCTATTTCATCTTTTCTTTACATATTTGTTAGTTTTGAACCCATAGGAACCACCTCCATGCATGAACCACCATTAGGAATATTTTAGAGGTGTAGAGCTTAAAAATCAAGTTGTGCCCTGAACATACTAATCAATGATCAAGTTGTGCCCCAAAAATCAAGTTGTGCCACCTCCATGCATGAACCACCATTAGGAATATTTTAGAGGTGCAAAGCTTAAAAATCAAATTGTGCCCTGAACATACTAATCAGTGATCAAGTTGCACCCTAAAAATTAAGTTGTGCCACTGATATGAAGCTCAGAGGACAGACTGCACCACTGAACAGGTTGCTCTAGATATCAGACTGCACCCAGTCTTATTGTGCCAAAATCTACGTGGCGTCTGACACTTAATGGCCCTCATTACCTGACAATTGACACCACAGTGAATGAGAAAAATCTCTTCGAATTCCGTAAATTGTGCTGCTCGAGGGGAGTTGGTAGATAGCTGTCCTGTACGCTTCGTAAGTTGCGCCTAGGCACAATCCAGACAAAATCTTTAGTTGCGCCTAGGCACAATCTGAATGACTTTCTGCTCAAAGGCTGCCACGTGTCTAGGCGCGGCCCAATCAGACGTAGTTTACCGAAGCTCGTACAACCTGATAAAGTTGAGACAACTTATATTCTAAAGCAGGATGACGTGGCACACATGCCACTAATCTCTTAAGACGTGTCTACTATCCTGTACACGACCATGCGCATCTCAATCACATGATGCCATGCGTCTAAATACAGTTAGTACTTGACTTAACAACTGAATGAAAGTTGGCGCAACAGAAGGTTGGCACAACCCAATCTGGTGCAATCCAGCTTTGCGCACATCAGAACAACTGCTAAAATAGTTATTTCTTGAACTCTATAAATAGAGTTTCCAATCATTATGAAATCATCAGATACATACGCACAGAGATCAAGAACACTAGCAAAATTGCTGCTGCATTCTCCAGAAGCTACAGTCTTCAAGTTCACATAGTCCAAGGGATAAAGTGATCGTCATCTGATCAGATTCCTACAGTTGTACTTCCCCAAAATTTATTGTACTTTGTACTATTCTTTTTCAAGTTTGGAATAAACACTTTTGTTTTTGCAAACAAGAGGCTCCTTTGAGTCCTCTTTAGGAGTTTGGGATGGGTTTGGTGTCCCCCATGGAGAGATTCCAATGGTTGCACACTATGTGTTTGTGTTTTTGCCCCATAGGCTTATTTTTCTTCTAATTTCATATTTTCATGTGTTAGAGAGTAGATTAACCATGGTTAGAATGTTTAGGTTTGCTTTCATTTGGATACAATGTTTGAATCTATGTATTATGGCCTACAAGCCCTATTTTTATGTATAAATATCAAATATTGTTATATTTATGGATGTGGACTGATTTGGGGTTTTTGTATATATATATTGATATGTGTCTTGTGTGTATGTGATAGAGTGTGGGTGTGTTAGTATTAAGTTAGTGAGTTAGATAATCAAGTTAGTATCCTAGATAATATAGTTAGTATGTGTTTATTTTATCCAAAATAACCCAAATTCGTCAAAATTTTCATCCACGTTTTTAGTAGCTAGAGCAACTTAGAAATGTCGTAACTCCTAGCTCAAGACTCCGATTAATCTTCTATTTTTTAAAAAACCGTATCGAAGTTAGCTTGCCAAATATATATATACTAATAGGCCAAAATCATTCTAGAACTTTATGTAAAACTGTTTGAGTGTCAGCTGTCCGAAAGACGAACGCGTTTCGGTGTTTTCGCGATTTCGGGAGCTTTCGGACACGAAAATACGATCCGTTTAAAGTTTTAAAAAGTTAATACAAAGGGCTACAACATACTTTAATTCTAGAATTTAGTAAATAGGTCTAATAGGTGCAGTATTAGTTTCAAGTAAAAAACTGACTATACGATATAGGCATTTTATGTATCCTATGAGCCTATGTAGTATGGATATCAAGTGAATGTAGGTATCATAGGTTGTTAAGAATATGTATGATATAGTACACATATATATATATATATAAATATATATATATATATATATATATATATATATATATATATATATATTTATATATTATTGTTAGGTAATATATGCTAGTATAGTGTGTGTGTGTGTGTGTGTGTGTGTTTGAATAAGATAAGGATGTGTGTGGTTAGTAGAGGGAAGTGAGATTGATAGAGGATCTGTGCTAGTGTGTGTTTGATGTTGTATAGATGGTAGTGTAGTATGTGCGTTGTGAAGGTGAAAGAGTTTGGAGGAATATGCCATCCTATTTAACTTGAGGCTAATGTGGTTTATTGAGTGATTTGTGTTTTGGTTGAGTGGTAGCGTGTTTGTATATAGATGTGTGTGGGTGTGTTAGAAGAGAGGGGGTGGATTTGGTATATATGTTTGTGTGTGTGTGTGTTAGTATTGGAGTAGAGAGAAATTTAGATGTATGTATGAATATGTTAGTATGTTAGTGGTTATGTTAGAATCTATGTAGAGGTTAGAGGTATCTTAGAAGTTAGATAGTGATATCTTGTATATGTTAGACAGTTAGTTGTGTTAGTCTATGTTATTGTTAGTCAGATATGACATATATTAGTCGATTAGAGTTAGAGATTGATATATATACATATATGTTATAGTTAGATATTAGTATCTTGGTTATCCATCGTTTGTGTGTGTGGTTGAAGACTAGATGAGTTAGTATCCCAATAGTTAGATATCTTAGATAGTTAGATAAGTTGTTCTTGTATAGATTAGAATTAAGTTAAAGAGTGGTTAGTTTGTAGATAGGTAGTATATTAGGATACTAGATGTTGGTATCCTAGGATATTATGGTTTACCTTGCTTTAAGGTAAAGGGGTTTACCTTATCACAAGATAAGGAAGTGAGTTTACCTTCAAGACAAGGTAATAGGGGGTTTACCTTCAAGGTATTGGGTTTACCTTCAAGGTAAGGTATGGTTACCTAGATACTAGGGCTAGATACTAAGGTATTGGTTATCTAATGGCTTGGGATAGATAAATAGATGCTAGATAACTATAGTTTGGGTATTGGAAGACTAAGGTATTTATACGTAAGGTTTTGGACTTCCAACCAAGGTAAGGGTATTGGGATACCAATAGGTATAAAGTATATGTTATCTTGGTTAGTTTCCTAGGATAGCTTAGATATAGAGTTAGTATCCTATATTAGAAATTAGTATCCTAAGTTAGTGGATAGATAGTAGTCTAAAGATGTAAGATGGTTATCTCGGTGTCATAGGTTAGTGTGTCATATTACCTTGAGTAGGATACTACTAGTTAGTAACTTAGAATTTAGGATACTATAAATATATATTAGATAGTTAGATGTATATAGCTAGTATCCTAAATATATATATATTTTAGTATCTTAGAGATTATGACTACTAGTAAGTTAGAGTGTTAGATACACGTTAGTATCTTAGAGGGATAGTTAGTATCTTGGAGGGATAAATGAGAAGTCTAAGGTATTGACAAGATAATGAGATTGACCTACAGTCTAAGGGTAAGGTATTAGTAGGATGTTAAGATAAATGGGTATATACTAGTCTAAAGAAATGGTAGGATCTATTAGTCTAAGGATAGTGAGTTATCTACTAGTCTAAAGTAGATGGGGGTGTTAAGGTATTACCTAGATATTTAAGGCATTGATATAAGATACCTATAGAGATAAGGTAAGTAGGTTATCTTGGTAGGTAATGGTTAGGAATAGGGTATTTGACTTATATTTGACCCTGTTTGACCAAGGTTGACTGTTTTAACTCAAAGTTAACTACAAGTCAACATTGGACCTAGATTAGACTAGGTGTTGACCAGAGTTGACCAGTTGACTAAAAGTCAATTGTAAGTCAACCATTGACCCAGTTTGACCTAGATTGGATTAGAAGTTGACCAGAGTTGACTAGTTGACCAAACTCAACTGTAGGTCAACCTTTGACCTAGTATGATCTAGATTGACACAGTTTGACCTTGTTTAACTTTGTTTGACTTACCTTGACCTGTTTGACTTTGTTTGACTTAGTATGACCTAGTTCGACTTTGTTTGGCCTAGTATGACCTAGTATGATTTAATTTGACTTAGTTTGAATTGGTGTGACTTAGTTTAACCTGGTATGATGGAGTTTAACCTAGATTTGCAGAGCATACACTAGAAATCATGCCTAACATTGTTAAACCCTATTTAACTCATGCATATCTCATCTTTAGGTCTGTGACTTCACTATGTGCCTCGATATATTGTTTATATTTTTCACCAGATCTCGGACGAGTATATTCTCTGATAGTAATTATGTTTTATGATATCGTCTATGTTTCTTGTATTTAGAGTAGATATCCTTGTTCTTTTATTACATTGTTTATATGGATTGGTATTGGTCTGGATCCCGTCATGAGATGTTATTTCTTGTATTCCTTGGTATATCTTGTACAAGTTTTTCTTGTTCCCTGTGCATTGTATAGATATGATTCCTACGAAGGATAGCTACTTTAGAGAATACGTGTCATGATGTGTCATGGTTGGATACACTATACTAGTCGGAGGCGAGGGTATTAGCGTTGATATGTGATCAAATCCTCCATATGAAAGATATTGTTCCTGGTGAGTGTTAATCATACACCGCACATATGATTAGCCAGGGCATTTTCCCTGTACAAGTTCCTAAACCGACCACATGTTAAAACTAGTGCTGAACTCATATAGATTATAGTTTTCTGATTCCTGTACATGATATACACTATTCTCTTATTCTTACATTCATTTGCAGTCTTCATATGCCTTATCATGATTCATGTACATACCACTTTACTTTGTATATTCTCTTTATTTACCGCTACATTTTCAATATCGTCTAACTAGAACTGTTATTGGAGATGTGTGCTCGTTCCATCCTGATTGGATATGTTGACAAAATTTAAAGATTATGGCGAGGAGGAGTGTCCTACCTACTACAGTCCCTATGGCATAGTTGGCTTAGACTTGGAGACCATAGTTCAGCAAGGGTTAGCTCCAACCGATGAGGCATTAGAGTAGCTTAGCTAGATTAGTTTAGTACTAGACTTTGCCTCCATATTACACTTTGGCTTGTTATTATTTAGTATTAGTATTTGAGATTGTTGACTCTGAGACTTTAAACTTGTATTATTTTGTGTTGGATTTTTAGGATAATATTTTTAATCTTGTTGTCTTCATCTTTCAGTATCATCTATCTTATTAGATTTTTTGATTAAGTATATTATATTGTCATTGCTTGTCCTCCATTCGGAGTTGACCATTTTCGATAGGTTTTGATATTATAACTGTTGTTGGACTGTAGACCTGGTGTCACTACCACATTTCTAGTGTGAGAGTATTTTTATCATTTTTGGGGTAATTTAAATTTATTAGAATTTATTTGATTTTATGGGAATTTGTAGGAATTATTTTGGAATTGTTTGGACTAGGTTGACTTTGACTAGTGTTGACCCTTGTAGACCAACCTAGGAGCTAACCCTAGTTAGTATGGACTTGGTTAGGTTATATGACTCTAGTCTAGCCTAAGCTAATCCTTGGTTTGGTCATTAGACTTTAGTTAGCATTAGGAATTAGAAAGTCATAAGTCATGGCTTATGATTTAGAGTCCTTATTAATCAAATAAAACCATAGCCTAGGTAACTTGGCCCAAAGCCCAAAAATTAACCAAACCCTAATCCCTAGGAGATGTGGCCGGCCACCCTATTCTTATGGGGATCCTCACCATATAAAAACCCTTCTAAAATCTAGGGTTGCCTCCTTCTTAGGAAAGCTCAAGTTAGAAAAACAAGGTTTGTTCCTATTCAATAAATTCCTAGAATTCCATTCCTCTTCCTCTCCATTCAAATCTTTTCCTTTAGGTCCTAATCTACCTATTCTTGCTGTCATTAATGTTTTATTTTAGTTTGAGGTAATTTTTGTGGATTGGGACATCAAGAGGAGAGCCATTGAAAGAGGGGTTTTCTTGAGAAGTTCAAGCTTAGGTAACTTTCTCTACACTCCATGAAATTTCGATTTGTCTTCATCATTAGGGAGTCCTAGGAGTCCCCTAAGTATCAGTATAGGTTTTGTGTCGGGTATCCTAGGTTTCGTGTCCGTTCTGGACACGTATCAGAACAAGGGTTGAGTGTTTGACGAAATGCCCCAAAGGGCATTTCGATCTCGTTTGTGCATTATTTTTGAATAGGAAAATTTGTTTTATCATTGCTTATTGATTGTTAATCTTCTGTGGTGATTTTAGAGTCTGCTTGTGTCAGATTCATGGAGTGGACACGCACGTGCACACGCTCGCGCGCGCACTACAGTGTTTCCTTGCTACTCCGGGCCTGTAGCGGATACGACATGTATTGTATTGACACGAAACTCGACACTAGCATGGGGCCATGACTGACACCCCGTGTGTCCAGTCCCACGTGTCCCCGTGTCGTGTCGATAGAGAAAATCGATTGTGCACGTGTCGTGCACTGTGGGTTTTTAGTGTATATATGGGTATTCCTGTGTAAATTATTTTAATATTTTTAAATTTTGAATTCTTCTGCTAATTAGATCCTAACAATATTGTATAACTATATTAGATTAGAGTTCCATATTAGAATCGGGTTTTATGGGGTTAACTAGATTGATTTTGGGGTTCCTGTGCATTCTCTGATACGCAACAGTGTATCAGTAATATACTGTTCCCCTCTAGAAATTCCTGATTTATTTGTTGGTTCTAGAGGTACTAGTTGTATCCTAGCAGGTTGGGATCCCTACTATGGTTTTGTAACCATGGGCCTGACAACTAGTTTGTGGGAACAAATGTTGATTGAGTTCATTTTCGAATTTGAAATCTGAGATTGTGAGCAACCCTGAGTTCCCTTTCTTTTTCCTGAGAATTTAATGTATCCTATATTTTCCTACATTTCTGAAATAACAATGCTCTCACTGTAGAACCTGAGGCTGAATTTGGGTTTGGTTTATGGCTGAACCTAAGTTACCTGGCATTGGCATTGCTGATTTTCTAAAACCTGGACATGGTTTGGGGCTTTCACTGTTTCATTGATTTTTTTCTTTTTTGTTTTAGCATATAGCTTAGTTCATTGTTAACTAAGGTTCACATGAGTTAAAACTAAGATTATGTGTTAAACCTGAGTTCCCTTCACTGATTTCCTCCTCTTAAATTGTCTGAATAGTGATTCACTAGACATGAATTCAGTGAGTGCCTGGACCTGAGTCCCCCCTTCATTGAATTCATGAAAACTGTGAATAGGTTCATATCTAGTAATGTGTTTGGCTAAGTTTATTTCAAATCTGAGATTTTCCCTCTGTGGTTTTAATATCTGGATGTTCAGTGAAGACTGTGTCATTCCTGTACTGAAATGTCTCCTTTTTAACTTAAATCTGAGAATAGGTTTCATGTTAGGTAATGTGGGTTGGTTAAGTTTAGTTTGAAATCTGGGAATTGGTTTGGTTAAACTGAGATTTCAACAAGAGTTGTGATGATAATATGTTAACTGTTGTGTTATCAAGATAGCTTGAATTCTCATTCCTACACCTAACTGCTGCACACTGTCCCTACATGACATACACTGTTGAAAGCTTGGATACTGCCATTTAGTCTTCCTGAACACTGTCATATGAAGAGTCTATTGATGCAACCTGAAATTGGATGTATGCTAAGTATGTACTGTCACTTGGTGCTTTGAAAGCTAAGCCTAAAACACATGTGGACACTCACCCTCTTCACTTTTCCCTCTCATACACTTACTAAATTCAGAGCCTCCTGTACATTGCCACACCCCACATGACACTCACACACACACATGTATTCACTCTACACAAGTCTCACGACACTCACTCTTTATTACACACACCCCTATCTATATGCCTATCCTATTTTCCTAATGTAGAGTATATATGTAGTGTATACTTTAATATATGTATCCATATATATAATGTAAAGTTGTGCCTTCTATATAGTTATAATGTATTATGAATAAATAATATATAGGAATATCTATAGTGTGTGGATATCATATAGGTAATGTATATATAGGGTACATAGATATTGGTGCTAAATAAATGTGTAAGTATGATGTTAGTTGACCTAGTAATTGTGTAGGAGTACTAAGCTAGACTTGATTAGGCTAAGGTAGACTAGTTGGCCTAATTTAGACTTAGTAGACCTAGTTTGACTTCTAGGGTTGACCAGAGTTGACCAAGAGTTGACTTTGGCCTAGATTGACCTAGATTCATGTAGAATGCATAGTAGAACTTCATTATACTATTTTGGACTTGTTGTGACTTTGCTGTTCTAATTAGGAGCCAGACACCACTCCTCGAACAGTACCTTTCATATTTGACACTCAGATACAGGCGAGTACATTCTCTGATCATTTCATATCCTGCTTAGAACTATTTCCTGCAGTAGATTACTTTACTTGTACTGTCACGTTGGTCACACAGATTGGTACTATATGGATCCTTTCTTGAGATGTTATCCTTAGGGAGCATCGGGTACTCTATGTTCTGTGCGTTTCACTTACGTGGAATATCACTATGCTTTATTGGTTCTTTGATCACTTGTGACATATACTCTTATGATCACAGAGTCTTCCTGGAATCCTTATCCCATTTATGGGTCTACTATGTACCACCCTTCGGGGGCTTACCACCCTTCGGGGGCTTATCACCCTTCGGGGGCCTTACATAGTATCATAACATAACCTAGTTGGATCCTTGTGTACTGATTGGGGGTACGGGGGAGTAGAAATATACATGTGAATACTATCCAAGTAGTGTAGTATCAGAATCTCTTCTATAGTGTAGCATCAGAATCTTCTATGCCATTTACATGTCTATATTGAACTTTGACTCACTAGTCACATGTTAGCTCTCTATTTATAGTAGATATTTCTATTACAGCTTTCTCTCTCTGTTTACATACTGCACTTCTTTCAGTAGTTGTATCGTACTTTACTGCATGATTATATGTTCTAACCTGCTATGAACTGTTGAGATGTACTGTACTCGCTCCTGTCCTGACTGGACCTGTTGAAAATATTACAGAGGACGAGGAGGGGGCTGTTCTGGATACTTACTACGGGGCAGCGTTAGATGACACCTGCGAGCTGGACCCTCAGGAGGACCCAGCTCTAGCTGAGGATATCACCCCGATTGCCTAGACTAGATTAGTTAGGCTTATCTATCTTTTATGTAGTCTTGAGGCATGTTTTATCTATACTTTATTTGGAGTTCAGAGTTGTATATTCTTTCATTCTGTATCTGAAACCATGTACTTTTGGATATTGCTGGGATTATCTTAGACTACTTTTCATCTATTTATTTCCTTGAGTTCTATTTCATATCGTGCTATCTCTTCCTTAGTTGTGATTGAGTTTTACTGCTATGTCACCCCCATTCGGGGAGTATAAACTGTTTAGAGATATATTATTAGATGTATATTGACCTAGGACAGCGTTCTACCGCCGACACTGCGGCGTAGGCTGGATGTACCCACGTCTCGTGCCTTTATTCTAGGGTGCGGGTCGTGACACATTTTTAGTGGTGGCCCATGCAGGTCTAGACTAGAAGTATAGTGGTATTCGAATTATAGTATCACTACAGCCTGCAGTAGGATATAGGACATTAATTTTAAGGTACTCAATCACTTTAGGAAAGAAAATTTTATTGCCATCTAAATCCTTTTGTCAGTTGATCCTTTGAATTATAATTGTCCGCCTTTGTTATTTCGCTTCTTTCTCAGAAATTGATACTCTTGTTTGTGTATCTTCAAGATGGTAGAGACTCGATCGCAGCGTGCCATTCATGAGGATGCTATAGAGGGGACTGCTACCTCTCAGCCATTATGGCGAGGCCATGGGACTGCAGCTCCTGCCACCTCAGCTCGTATTGAGACCTTGGCAGCCGCAGTAGGGGGTATGCATCCACCGGCTCAGAGGCAGGACCCGGTCATTCCAGAGGATCCCTTTCTGCAGCCACCGCCTACATGATATGTGGACGTAGCTCAGATGTTCGCGTATTTCCAGCAGTTCATGGACGACAGTAGGCTCGATAGGACAGAGGCATGGAGTTGGCCGTCACGACAGCCGCAGCTCGACCAGTGGTACAGTAGCCGAGGATACCGGAGATCGAGCAGTTTCAAAAGATGAGCCCTAGAGACTTTCTGGGGATAGAGGGGATCCTATATGCCGATGAGTGGATCGAGCATATAGAGGAGATCTTTCGCTTGGCCAGGATACCAGCGGATCTTCAGATCGAGGCCGCAGCTAGCCGGATGCGAGATCTTGCTCGCACCTGGTATTAGTCAGACCCCAGGGTGGGGATAGCTGGGTAGACTTGGGAGCAGTTCAAGGGCTTCTTCAAGAAGAATTTCTTCCCAGATTCAGTACTCAGAGCCTTGGAGTCGCAGTTCGAGAGCCTGGTCCAGGGGAGTCTCTCAGTGGACGAGTACGCCGGGGAGTTTGGCCGCCTCGGCAGGTTTATGGAGGGCTTGAGCAAGACGGCGAAGGCCCAGAGGTTCCGGAAGGGTCTAGTCAAGGAGGTCAAGTCCTTGACCAAGGGCAACCGGGATGCCACGTTCGAGGAGATCTTGACAGGAGCCTTATTGGCAGAGGATGATCTTGAGCTTAGGCTCAAAAGGGGGAGAGACCCAGTTGGAGGCAGCAGCAGCAGCGGAGACCAGGCCAAGAGGCCCCACTTTCAGCATCAGCAGCTGAGGCAGTTTCAGCCACAGCCGATTCAGCAGAGGCCAGTCCATCAGCAGCAGCAGCCGAGGCAGCACCAGCAGGGTCAGAGACAGGATGGTACTTGTGTCTACTGCAAGAAGCCTGGGCACACCTTCAATGAGTACCGACAGAGGCTGGGCCAGTGCCTGGTGTGTGGCTCAGCAAACCACCAGATGAGGGAGTGCCGCATGGGACGAGCAGCCCAGGGAGCAGCAGTCCGAGCTCCAGCAGGCCAGCAGAGGGGACCAGCCCTACCGACGCAGCAGCAGAGGTTTGTCTAGCACCAGCAGCAGGCCAGGGAAGGCCAGCAGGGGCGAGCTTTCGCCATGGCAGCTGGATATACAGAGGTGATAGGAGAGCTGATTGTAGGTTCGATTCTTTTCGACTCCAGTCCAGCATTTGTATTATTCGATTCCGGTGCTTCGCATAGCTTCATATCAGTATCTTTTGCGATTAGACACGGTATCATAGCTGAATCGTTGCCTAGGACTTACAAGATCACGACCGGGGGTGGCATTATCCTCGTGAGTGATGTTTGTATGGGTCGGAGAGTGGTTTTGGAAGGCCGTGAGTTGGAGGTGAGCCTGCTCGTAATCCCATTGCCAAACTACGATATAGTACTGTAGAAGTATGAAAAATATCAGAATGATGATCTATGCGGCTCAGAACAGGAGAACCCCATGCGGCTCATACAGGAGCAGTCCCATGCGGTTCATAGAGACTCTTAGTCTCATGCGGCTAGGACAGGAGAGTCCATGTGGCTTACATAGGGACAGTCCTGCAGTTCAAAGAGTCCTCCAGCCGCATGCGGTTCAAAAGTATATGCGGCTCACAGAGATATGCGGCTCAATGCCACGTGTCCCCATGGGACCCCTTCACACAGCTGGCCATCGAGCAATGGCCCTATTTAATGCTCTGCCATGATTTGACAGCTGACGGCTCTGACATGAAGTGTCATAATGGCCATGTCATAATGACAGACTCTTTAGAAATAGGAGAAAATCTCTGACACGATCCGAGATTGACACGTGGCTACCCCCATGCGGCTCCAGTGAAGAACAGCTCCATGCGGCTGGCAAGAATCGCCTTCCTGCGGCTCACCAAGAAACCATCCCATGCGGCTCGCAAATACTATACCTATGTGGCTCGCCGAGACGCTGTCTCATGCGGTTCATGGATGTCATACGACTTTGGCAGAGTCCATCATTAAGACACGTGGCAGAGATTCAATGATCCCCCAGACTTGACAGGTGGTAGCAAAGATGATTATGAGATGCAAAGATTTACCAGATCCCAATGACCATATTTAACGTTATCCTCATAATTAATGAGATCAGGTCATATCATTCATAATCAAGCCAATGGGACACGTGGTGAGAGATCCAAGCTACACAACCAATCATGAAGATTTAAAGCAATCAGCATTAATCATTCGCAGGATTCAGTGCTATCCCCATTTATGGCCCAGATCCTCCACGCTTAAAACTAACGGTCTAGATTGATTAAGCATCAGGCTACCGCCATTTTGAGAATAGATAATCAGCCAAACCCCAATGATGCCCCCTACTATTATAAATAGCAGGGTGCCATTCCCTTGCAAAAAAGATATATATACAAGGAGAGATATACGCTATCAGAAAAAAAAATACACAGAGAGAAAGAGAAGCCAGAAAAGCAATAGAGGGAGAGCAAGAAGAGCATTTCTTCAGCAACGCCAATCATCTCTTCACTGGAGCCGAGGCTGCATACCGATTGTCCAAGGAGTAAGGCAGGGCTGCCGTCGCCTTCCCGAGCCTCTACCGCCACCCCCAGAATCTAAAATAAACAATTATACTTAGACTGCTGTACCTAGGTTTTCGTCCCTAGGCTTTCTTTGTACAAGCGAGTTTGTAACGTGAAGTAAAAGTCCAGTCCTCCGATAATTGTTCTGTTCTTTTATATTTCATGGCAAACACGATGGCAACTCTGTTGGGGACTAACTTCTCCACGGCTGAGGAGTTGGTGACGCAATAGGATGCAGCCAAGCTTGGCTCCATGCAACAAAAGATGGTCGTCCGGTTCGACCAACAGGCATTCGAAAAAATGCTCTCCGACAAGAGCACTGGCTCGGTCCAGAAGCGAGCCCGCACAAAGAAGGCCCGTAAGGAGTGGAGACGCCGATCCTTTGTTCCTACTGAAGCTCTTGCGGAGACACCCTCTGTTGTTCAAGACGGCGAGCAAGATTCCCCTGCGGCCCCACATCAGATCGTAGACGACTCTGCTGCCCCCAAGTTCGGCAGAAGAAAACACTATGATGTTGGACTTGCAGGGGCAAAGAGAAACTCTATGAGATCCGAGCCGCATAAGGGTACTAGCCGCAGGGAGAAAGCTCATGCGGCTACATCCGTCGGCCGCATAAAGAAAGCCCATGCGTCCATAATTGCCAATCGCATGCGGCCAGCCTGCACGGTCGTGACTCCTAGCCGCACAAAAATAATTCATCCGACGGCAGAAGACAACCGTATGCAGACAGCCTGCACGGTACCCAACTCTAGCCGCATAGCGTCCGTTCCACGCTTCTCTCGATCAGTCTTCGACCGTCTCTCATGCGGTCCTGACCCTGATGGTTCTCTGGATGATAAGCCAGACTCTGTAGTATTCAACTTGGACTCCTCCTATTACGCACCCGCAAGTGCTAAAAGGAGGAAGTCTAGGGCAGCGCGGGCTCATCAGGCCCAGTCAGCTGTCCCAACCTCTGATTATCGGGGCGTCCCGTTGACTATCACACGGGCCTCGAATGGAAAGTTGTATACAACCCCTCGAGTCCAGCCCCCGGCGGCAAACGGACAGAGTGGTTCCTCTGACCTGCGGGAGGCGATCCTCCACAAACGCAAGGAAAGAGGAGGAGTGTCGACGTGCAAAGAGTCCTCGCTTGGACATCGCTGCACCCAAATCATCATCAACTGCTGTTGCAACAACGTGGCAGTGACGAAAGATCGGCCATCCGTCTTCCAAAGACTACAGCATCCGAGCTCAGAAGATGAGGCACCTCCTTTTGTCTCCAGCAATTCCGCTCAGAAGGTCCCCGCCGAAGGGAGAGGGAAAAAGACAAGCATCTCCAGTCCCAAGATATCATCCACTACAGCTAAGAAACTATCGTCTAAACGGTTGTCCTCCACCGGAGTATTCCAACACACCCGTTCAAAGACGAAATCTGCCGCGATGGGAAATTCATCATCCACATCGCTGGGGGTTGTGGAAACTGAGGGTAGCACTCCTCCGAACATCCGCAACAATTTGATGTTTCAAGGAGCCGAGCCCGGACAAACAACTCTCCCATCAGGAACGACAGACGCTGATGTCCTCGAGGACATCCGTAACTCTCAAGACGAAGCAAGCTCCGAAGCTGGGGATACCGTTCCCTCCGAGTCCGAGCCCGAAGAGAACATTCCTACCTATCCCGATGACTTCTCGGTGCATGGGTACGACTCGGAGGGCACATCCTCCACCATTCCTTCCATCACTCCTCATGTAAAGACGGTTTTCATGACGGACATCAATCAAGGTGGTTCCAATGATCGCCAGCGCATCGACAATCTCGAAGCCATATTACTTGCTTTGGTCAAGTCTGTAGACGAGATTAAAGCGGCCCTTCCAACTCTGCAAGGAGGAACGCCTGGCCAAACAAACACGGGCCCCGCGGTTAATGTGGACTCGAACTCAGCGGCACCAAACCCAGGCAATAATCCTCCCGAAATAACAGTCCCTACCGCGATAGATGAGACCCGAGAAGTAAGAAGAGAGGTCCAGGAGCTCCGAGCTATGTTCCATGCCCGAGAAAATGCTCAAGATCTCAGAATACGGCAACCATACCCTGCTGAATGGAGGCATGTTCCATTCCCACCAAGATATAAGCCATTCAATATCAAACCGTATGATGGCAAAACCTCAGCAAGTCGGTACATCACTTACTTCGAGGTCACCACCGACCATCTGCCCTATGATGATGCTATCCTCACACGGTTATTTATTGGGGCGTTGGAAGGAGTCGCCTTCAATTAGTACCGCAATCTGCCGGACAATTGCATCCACTCCTTCGCCGGCTTCAAGCGCCTGTTCTTGGAGCGATTCTACGAAGTAGGACAGGACGTCACTATGTCCACTCTCATGGACGTCGTCCAAGGGGAGAAGGAGTTGACAAGAAACTACATCGAGCGGTTCCGCCAGACCGCCATGAAGCTGCCCTCCGGAAATCCAGATTCATCTTTAATTGAAATTTGTCAAAAGAGACTGCTTCCAACGATCAGTCTCTGGATGGGCGAAAGTCAATTCAAAGATTGGAAGGCGTTCATCATCAGCGCCACAAGCGCCGAAGAACGACTGAAGAAGGCTCGCCAACTGGGATTGCACATCTCGGAAGGAGAAAGCAAGGGCAAGCGTCCCAACAACGATAATGGGGGTAACCCCTCCAACAATCGGGACAGCAAGGAAAAGCAGGCTATGGTGGCCGATACAGCACAAAAACCTGAGCCGAAGCCCGTAGACAAACAATGGCCTCAAGTCGCTTACTCTTTTGAAGACGGCCACGTCAAGCCTATATTGGACATGCTCATACAAGGAGATAGAATTCAGCTTCCTCCACCAAGACGGGAGCCTCGGCCGGCTGATCTGGAGAACCCAAAGTTCTGCCATTATCATCGCTACGTCCATCATGCTACACACGATTGTTACCAGCTGAAACGGTACATCCAAAGCCTCATCGATTCGAACGCTCTGGCCATCGATTTCGAAGAGGTAACAGTGGCAGCCAATATGGTGTCCGTACAATTCGGCAGCTTCCCTCCGACGGAGACTCAAGACAGGGTGATTCCCATCCCTCTAGCGACAATAGAGATTACCAATCTTCCACCTCCCCGAGATCAGGCTGCCGGTCTAGTACCCCTCACTACATCACGAGGGGAAGTCATGTGGATCCATCTAGACTTGGTGTCAGAAGTGACTCGGCCCACACCATCTACCACCGACAAAAAGAAAATTAGAAAAGTCAGGACCTGCCACACAATCTCGGCAGACAACGATGAAGCTACAGCCGTCGTCACGCGGTCCGGAGCACAATCCCAACCTGTGGTTGACAATCCAGCCGAAAATCATCAACCTACTACAACTGATGCTCCGGGACCGGCTCAGCCTTCGACGACCGACAAGCCTAGGCCGAGGGAGACTCGCTTCGACAAATTCTTTCGAAAAGAGGCAACCCAAGTACTAGAGAGGTCCTATAACTTTGACATCTTAGCACAATTGGCTAACACACCGGCCAAGTTGTCACTGTACGAACTCCTAAGGCTCTCCAAGGACGTTCGTATTGCATTAAGCGAAGCACTCCAAAATGCCGATGTCTATCTGGCTCAATCCAACCTCACCGGGGAGGACTCACCCACGGATCTCCAAGACAGTGCCTGCACGGGAGTAATGCCCAACATCGTCTTCACTCCGCAGGACATGCTCATCAAAACCAACCTACACGATCGCCCGCTATACTACACGGGGTACATCGGCGACGTGAAGGTGGATCGGATGCACATAGATCCTGGCTCTTCCATAAGTATCATCCCGAAGGGTCTGCTACATCATCTTCGCATCCCAATGCATCGCCTAACACCTACAAGCACCGCCATCAACGGTTTCAATTCGGGCAGGAGCTACCCAATCGGGAAGATTCGTCTGAAGTGTCAGATTGGCGATCTCCAATCCGAAGTCACCTGCTACGTTATAGATGCAGACACTTCTTACAACATCCTCTTGGGGCGCCCATGGATACACGATTACATGATCGTGCCTTCCACGCTACACCAGTGCTTCAAATATGTAGACAAACATGGCTTCGTGAAGACAGAATTTGCTGATATCGATCCCTTCAAAGGGGTCGAATCCTACTACTCAGACTCCTACCTATACAAAAAGTCGAAGAAGCACCTTGATGAAGGAGACGCACAAACTCATATCGAGACAGCTACGGGAGCAGAAGGACCCCTGACGATCCACCTCCAAGCTCGCAAACCAGGCAAGTCCGTACCCCTTACTGCCACCCTGCGGAAGGACGCGATCAGCCTCTCGGTGCAAGAGGAGCAGATGATAATCCGGCTGCCAAGGTCCGACCAAGTACCGAGACTCACAATGGGGCCACTAACAATCAGACTGCCGAGAGGCAGTCAACCCCAGACAGGGAAGCTCAATCCCTCCGACAAGCCGCTGACGATACGCCTTCCCAAGAAGGGTCATCACCCTGATGTAAGGTCTGACAATTCTAGCAAACCAGCCACTCCTCGCTCCACATCAAGTGCCAAACAGGGGGTCGCTAGTCTGCCAACAACTCTACGCTCTGCTTCCTCAGCTGAACCTCTGACAATCAAGCTGCCCAGGGCGTCCTCTCAGTCTTCATTTACACAGGGGGTAGCCGAAAAAGAACCAGAATTAGCAAAGTATGTGGCTGCCCACACTGATGTTCCCTCCGCTGATGATGTAATCCCCCTAGAAAAGATACCTTACTTCATCAATAAAGGGTTATCTTTGAACTACACCGAGCTCAATAAGCTATATACAATGTATGCTATGGAACACGGCATAGGCACTCACCTGCACACACGGGTGACAAATGTGTACACCGCAATCCAGCTTACTCCAGCAGAAGACGCTTACCGAATAATTGAGGGAGGGGATCATCCGATCATCTTTGGCCGGACGAACAACCCGCATCCCTTCACCATAGAGGAAGTCGACCTTGGGACAGATGCTGGGAGACTGCCTCTGTATCTGTATAGTCCACAATCCAAATATCTCATGCAGAAACAGGGATATGATCTGGAGACGACGTCAGGTTTGAACTATGGCACTGGGCGACGATCACCTTTGAAGCCGCCAGTCCCGGCGGGCAAACCACGGAACTACTATAGCAAAACTCGATACGGGTAGGGTATGTAACGCCTACTACGACTCTTGAGAGTTCAGATGAAGAATGCGATTGGTAGTCACACTCAACCGGGTCACCAACTTCTGAATCGGATACCAGCATCGGAGATCTGTTCAGACAAGTCATGTCAGTCAACATGGCATTTGCCGACGCTTACGAGGAAGACGAAGACATCCCTGAGATCCTCGAGCTAGAGCCGTGGGCCCAGCAATTAGATGCACAATAGGAAAAGCGATTCAAACTAAGAGAACCTCCTACTGAAGATGAGGTTATACTAGTTGACCTCGGCAGCGAATCTTCTCCAAAACCGATTTTCGTCAGTAAAAGCCTAACAGACGAAGAACGGGAGTCGCTGCTAGAACTCGTCAGAGAGTACATTGATGTGTTCGCCTGGAGCTATGAAGATATGCCTGGGTTAAATCCCGACATTGCTCTTCACAAACTCAACATTCGACCAGATGCGAAGCCAGTCAAGCAACAACAGCGACGCTGCCGCCCAGGCATCATGGACACGATCGAAGCCGAAGTCAACAAACTGATAGCCAGCGGCTTCATTCGTGAGGAGCAACATCCCGATTGGGTCGCCAATATAGTACCCGTCCTCAAGAAGAATGAAAAGATTCGAATCTGCATCGACTTCCGCAACCTGAACGAGGCGTGTCCTAAAGATAAGTTTCCCCTTCCTATCACAGACATCATGATTGACAATACCTGCAGTTTTGAACGTATATCATTCATGGATGGCTTCTCGGGGTATAACCAAATTAAAATGTCTCCTGACGACGAAAAGTATACATCATTCCGAACACCAATTGGCACGTACTGCTACACAGTCATGCCTTTCGGTTTAAAGAATGCTGGCGCCATATATCAAAGAGCCATGAGCATCATCTTCAGAGACCACTTACGCAAGACAGTGGAGTGCTATGTTGACGATATAGCCGTTAAGAGTCGCTGCAAGAAAGACCATCTGCAGGATCTAAGGACGGTATTCAACCTAATACGAGCTTACAATTTGAAAATGAACCCTACGAAGTCCTTTCTGGGCGTATCCAGCGGGAAGTTCTTGGGCTTCATCATCACTGCACAGGGTATCCATGTAGACCCTGAGAAGACGAAAGGAATCATGGAGATGGGTCCCCCGAGAAATCTCTGCGAACTCAGAGGCCTTCAAGGGAGGCTAGCTTACATCAGAAGGTTCATTTCCAACCTCTCCGGGCGATGCCGACCATTCACGCACCTCATGAAGAAAGGAGTCTCATTCGTATGGGACGAGGAATGTCAGCGTGCTTTCGACAGCATCAAAGAATATTTGTCAAACCCTCCAGTAGCCCCGGTTCCTGGAAAACCATTCCTGCTCTATGTACGAGCAATGGAACACTCCCTCGGGGCTCTGTTGGCACAAAACAATGATGCAGGCCATGAACAGGCCATATATTACCTCAGCCGAATGATGATTGGGCCAGAGCATCGATACACCGCTGTGAAGAAGAAATGCCTCGCCCTGGTGTTCGCCATTCAGAAAATGCGACACTATGTCACCGGACAAACGATACATATGATCTCACGAGTCAACCCTCTCAGGGTCCTCATGACTAAACCAGGGGCACTCAGCTCTCGATTCGCTACATGGGCAATATTGTTGTCCCCTTATCATATGATCTTCGTCCCACAAAAGACAGTCAAAGGTCAAGCCCTGGAAAACTTCTTAGCAGCCTACCCAGGCTCGGAGTCCTCCAGGATATATGAAGAGATCCCAGATGAGGTCTCCGACTCGCATGCAACCTCTCACGATGATATATGGCGAATGTTCTTCGACGGTGCTACGAGGACCGGACCTAAAGGCAATATAGTCGTCGGAGTTGGGGTAGTGCTGATCTCTCCTTCCGGATTGGTGATTAACCGTACTTATTCCCTCACCGAGCCCTGCTCTAACAATGTGGCCGAGTACAACGCTCTGGTCATTGGCCTCCAACTTGCAAGAGAGATGGGGGTAGAATACCTTGAAGCATACGGCGATTCCCAACTAATCGTTAATCAAATCCGGGGCTCATTTGAGGTCCGCCACGAAGACATGATCCCTTATCACCAAATAGCGATTGACATCATCTCGTCGTTCGAGGGGTTCTTCATCGAACATATCCCCAGACTCCGAAATATCAAAGCGGATGCCTTAGCCGGTCTTGCCGCTTCCCTAGCAGTTCTGAATTATGATCGCCAATCAGTGGATGTGATAGGCCACGAACTGGTCTGTCCCAAAGACAATGTGTAATTCGTGGCGAGTTATTCCATACAGACGATCGATGATGCCCCAGATTGGAGACAACCATTCATCGACTTCGTCGTCTACGACATCCTGCCCGAGAACCCAAAGGAAGCCACTTCCATCAGAAGGCGTTCCCTCAGATTCTTCTACGATACAGAGACGAAAATGCTGTATCGCCGCTCCTACGATGGATTACTGCTTCGGTGTCTGTCAAACGCAGAAGCCAAAGAAGCCGTACGAGAAGCTCATGACGGTGTCTGCGAGGCCCACCAGCCCTGTCCTAAATTGCAAGATCGTCTTCGCCGAATGGGCTACTATTGGCCCACAATGGTGGCAGATGTGATAGATTATGCTAGAAAATGCAAAGCCTGCCAAGTCCATGCAGACTTTATTCACCAACCATCTGAGTTTCTACATCCGACAGTGGCATCCTGGCCATTCGAAGCATGGGGAATGGATATCATTGGTCCAATCACCCCACCTTCCTTCCGAGGACATCGCTTCATACTTGCGATCACTGATTACTTCTCCAAATGGGCAGAAGCCGTCCCACTCACAGAAGTTAAGACTTCAAACGTGATCAGCTTCCTTAAGCATCATGTCATCTACCGCTTTGGACTGCCACGAAGGATCATCCATGATAATGGTCCACAATTTGCAAGCCACGCATTCTATCGGTTTTGCGATAAGCACCGTATTCAGAATGTCGCTTCGACACCATGCAACCCGGCAGCAAACGGGTTGGCAGAGGCATTCAACAAAACAATCACAAACTCCTCAAGAAGTTTGTCTCCTCCAACAAACGTGACTGGAACGAGAAGCTCGGCGAATGCTTATGGGCTTATCGTACCACAGTCCGAACAGCCACCGAGAATATACCATTCTTCCTGGTATATGGGAGTGAGGCACTCCTTCCGTTGGAGACTCAGATTCCCTCACTATGTGTCGCCCTTACACATTAATTGACGACAGACGAAAACCACCATCGTCGGCTACAGGAATTGGAGGCACTAGATGAAAAGTGCCTCTTGGCTCAGCAAAGAATTGAGCTATACCAAGCACACATCTCTGGAGCCTTCAACAAGAAGGTCAAAATCAGAACATTCCAGGTGGGCGATCTCGTCCTGGCAGTCCGGAGGCCGATGGTCATGACTCACAAGACCGTCGACAAATTCCAGCCAAAGTGGGATGGCCCATTTATCATTGAGACAGTATTCTCCAACGGTGCTTACCGCCTCGCAAAACAAAACGGAGACTTGCTCATGCTGCCCGTCAACGGTAAGTTCCTGAAGAAATATTACGTCTAAACGACATTCTCTCCAGCTCATCGAGTTATGTACCCACTGGTACCGCTGAACTCACATCAACAACATTTCAGATTATCGAGTTATGTACCCGTCTGGTACCGCTGAACTCACATCCATAATATTTCAGATTATCGAGTCATGTACCCGCTGGTGCCGCTGAACTCACACTTTCTCAGTATTCAAAATTACCGAGTTATGTACCCGCTGGTGCCTCTGAACTCACATTTCGGTCACTCTTTCAGATAGTAAGTCACGTATGATTATACCTCTGAACTTTCTTTCTGGAAGAGATCCTCCCTCATGACCCACTACCCGCGCTCCCAGTGCAGAAAAAGGGTAATCGATCCATAAATTTCCGAAAACGGACATGTCCTCATTACCTCTGAGTCGTTTTCACTTCCACCAAAAACAAACCGCCCCCTCGCATAGAACTTCCACGTTCCCCTACCTCTGAGTCGTTCTATATACCCCTCTTCATTGAGCCCACTCCTGCCATGTCCTCATTACCTCTGAGTGGGAAGGCTCCGTCGAAGAAACCTTCATGCTTGCCATGTCCATATTACCTCTGAGCAAGTATGTCGGTCCCCTTTCAACCTATTATCTGTACCCACAACCGGAGTACTACAAGGATAATAGGTCCACAAACGTCCTCTGTTGACCACAAATGTCCTCTGTTGACCACAAAATGTCCGCTATTGACCACGAACATCTTCCGTGAAGTCTCCCCTGCCATGTTCTCATTACCTCTGAGCAGGAAGATTCCACGATAAAACCCTCATGCTTGCCATGTCCTCATAACATCTGAGCAAATATGTTGGTTTCCTTTCATACCATTATCCGTATCCTGGACCAGGGTACGCCAAGGATAATAGGTCTACAAATATCCCTTGCTAAGCTTCTTAGCATAAATCCACCATCTCACCATGCCCCGGGAGCCCAGCTGCTCTACGGCATACTTTTTCCTAACACCGAGAACATCCATGACCACTTTGCCATGGCTGTTCCGGACATCCTGTCCAAACCTGTTATCCGTACCTAAAACCAAGGTACGCCTAGGGTAACAGGTCCACAAATAATCCCCCAGCAAGTCCAGTTCTACGAACACCACAAGTACAAGAAAGAGAAGATGAGTTGAAACATGCTCATTTATTCAAAATTCAAAGTGCTACATCATTTGGGATCATATCCCTTGCCAAAAAAAGAAAAAAAAAGTGAGAAACAAAAGAAAACAGAAAGCTGATCACTGCTCTGGGGCACATAACGCCCCGAGATGGTCCATCAGCAAGGCAACCGATCGCTCAAACCTCTGGGTAGCTCGACGCTCTGCCTCTTAAGTCAGCACCACCTCGTCCTCCAGACGAGCGTGAGCTTGCCAGTTGTCCTCAAATTTCTTAAAAGCCCGCTCCAGGTTAGCAGAAGATCGGGAAACCTTCTCGGCCTCCCGAACGATTGACTCCTGTTCCGCCTGAGCAGCCTTCAGCTCTGACTCTAAGAAGGCCAATTCCCTCTGAAGTGCAAGAATTCGCTCCTTCGTGTCAGCGATTCCACGAGAAGCAGACTCTTCCCGAGCACGACAAGCTTGACTCCGACGACCCAGCCTGTCATACAAAGTGGAGAACTTGTCAAGATCTCCCCGTACAACTGGCCCGACAGTATCTCGAGCGAGCTTGATCCTATCCCGAGCAGCAATGAGGAAGCTCCGCTCCCGCTCAATCGCAGCAGGCAAGCCCGTCTGTCGTATCGCCAGCAGTTGAGTCACAAGCTGATCAGCCTCTGCCAGCTTAGGCTCCAGCAGTGCAGCCAACCCCACCCCGCCAGGAAGAGACTTTAAAGTTGTAACCTGACCCCGAGCGCACCGGAGAGATAAAGAAAAAGGGGTCCCCCGTTCCACAGCAGCGTCTACGCCCCTTTTTAAATGGCGATAGAAGCTGTCGACCACATCCTACGTCACCTCGTCCAGAGCCTCCGAGGAAGCCGGTGTCAACGGAAGTATGGCTGGCAGCACTGAAGAAGACGCAACAGAATCTGCCGCTACTGCCACAAGAGAAGCAAACTCCGCACGGAAGGACGCGTGAACAGCGGCCAATTCCTCTTCAGCGGCCTGCAGAACTTGGATGCTTGGCAGGATCGAGAGGTCAATCTCCGGAGCCGTTTGATCAGCAGACGATGAGGTGGAGACCATCGCCAGCTCTATTCCCATCTGCCCGGGGCTGGCGGAAGGCCCCTCGACATGAAACGGCAAAGGAGAGGGAACGCTCCTTTCTTCCAGATCACGGCAGGCCGAGCCTTCCCCAAGAACATCCGCGGTAGGAAGTAAAGGGTCAGGACCTGCAGGGCGAAGGCAACCATGAATCGATTTGACCCGGAGGATATGTTGATAGAGCAAATAAGCCCACCTCACTTGTCAATATCTGGCTTATCTTACCAGTGGAGGAGTGTGGAGGCCGAGGTTCGCCTGCAGCCACCGCAGCCTCTTCACCAACAGCCTCCGAGTCACGTATAATAGATTCCTCCGCCCTCGTATCCTCGAAAGGGGATGCACCGAGATCGGCATCGTCTTGCTGAAGTTCAGCGATCTCGGAGACGGGTCCAAGGAAACCTTCGTCACCCCGGGCCGAGGCCTCAGCAACCTGGGAGCTTCCAGCCGCCGCTGAGAGAGCCCCCGCAGAAAGGACCGTGGCACACATGTCGCTAATCAAAGCAGCAAGGGCCGGATCAACTCCAGGGGCAGTAGACGATTCCGGAGAGGCCGGTTCATCAGACGCCTACAAAGAAAAGTGATTAAATCATATCTCCGAGAGAAAAGAAAACTACAACAAAGAGATGGCTCCGACTTGGTCTTACCTCCGGAACAACGTCTGTACCTTCACCCCTTTCCGTGATAAGTAGCCTACGGGGTCCGACCGCCGCTCTCTTCACAGAAAAGGCTACTCCTCCGCCAGTGGACTCATGCCTGCCTCGCTTACGTGAGGGACCAGGCACGACAGGCAGTAGGTCTACTCGTACTACCTCCGGTACAGATGGCAATTGGTCTACCGCCTCATCTAATACAACCGACGGTTGATCCGTCATCATCTCACCTGCCATAACGGGAGGCTGACCCGCCATTGCCTCGTCACCCGAAGAAAAAGAGTCCTCGTTGTCCCGCTCGTTGTCTTCCTCAATTGTGTCGAAGGACTCGGAATCGGGCGTAGGAACTCTATTCGCCCCTTTCTTCTTTGCCCTCGACACCATAGCCTTCTCCGCCAGGCGAGTGCCCACAATGAAGCTAGTCCTCGGGTCAAAATCGAGGGGAGGAGGATTTACTGTAACATGATATAAGGCCGCCATATGCAAGATTTCCCCTATCACGTTTGCGGCAGGGACCAAGAAGCTAGTCCGAGTATGACAAGTGTCATAGTAGCTCCATGCCCTAATACCATCAAGAATGCTACCTTCAAATCCCAGGTGGGAACTGGGACGCCCGAGGAATAGCTGACTATACCCAAATTGATGGGCAAACCTACTGGGCAAGTAGGGCTCTAAGTACACAGTGTTGCGATTACGGTAAACTAAATGCGCCGGGCGACATCCAGCACTCGGGAGTTTTCTATGATCAACGCATCCCCAAAGAGGAAGAGCGGTCTCAGATACTTCCCATCAGACTTCTCGGAGCTCATCATGTCACTAAGGAACTGGAAAGATTGGACCCTAATAGCATTCAGTCGCTCCAAAGGTTCATTAACAAGTAGCTGCTCGGATACTTGACGAACTAAATCATCCCGATGTACGCCCAAGGCAAACTGATGCAAGCCAACCAGAAGTTCCCCCGTAGGATTTACTGGCAGATTCACTGAAGATAAAGCAAAAGAAACAAGTCAAAAAGATAGCTGAAACACAAAACTTCGTGATGCTTATGCGGCTTAGCTCAGTATAGCCTCATGCGGCTCAGTTTGAAAGAGTTTATACAGGTCAGTCCGAATGAGCTTATGCGGCTCAATTTGAAAGAGCCCATGCGGTTCAGTTCGAATAAGCTTATGCGGTTCGGCTCGAAATGAACTTACGCGGCTCAGTGCGGATGAGCTTATACGGTTCGAAAGGAGCATATACGGATAAGGTCCGATTCGAATAAGCTTATATGATTTGGCTCAAAACAGGCCTATACGGTCCAGTACGGATGAGCTTATGCGGTCCAGTTCAAATAATCTTATGCGGTTCAGTTCGAAATAATCTTATGCGGCTCAGTTTGAAAGAGCTCATGCGGTCCAAGTCCAGATGAGCTTGTGCGGCCCTGATGATGAAGTAGTTATGCAACAACTTTCATACGGCTCAGGCCTGGGTCATATCCTATGCGGCCCGAACATGAGTCGGACACACAGCATACTTGGGAATATAGGCTCGCGCATAAGATATGCGGCGTAGCCATGGCAGTTCATATTGATGGTCCTACCAGCAATAGGCGGGTGAACGTCGGGGTGAAAAATAGGTACGCCAGTCGTCGGAGGAGCCGCCACGTTCACCGCCGCAGTCGATGAAGACGCAGCCTTCTTGCCCTTCGCTGCCGCAGAAGATGACGCAACCTTCTTGCCCGTAGCAGCAGCAGTCTTCTTGGGAGCCATTACCGATCGCTGATAGGAGAAGACGAAGAGGAAGTCGGCAACAAAAAGTTCGAACAAAAGAGAGAAGGTAAAGAAACCCTCAAAGAATAAAATTACTCCTATTTATAGGCGAAGGAGGCTCGAAAAATCAAACAAACGCCTCGATCCACGCGCCGCCTAAAAGAATAAAGAAAAAACCGCTTCGGTCAAAACAAAACTGACCCTTGGGATCCTCCCCCAAGAGGCGGGGAAACAAGGGCATTTAATGCAGAAGATTTGCACATGTGGCTAGGACACGTGGCAAAAAGTCTATGCGGCCTTACAGCTCATACAGCCAGATAAATCCATGCGGCTGAATCATCTATGCGGTCAACAAAGGCCATGCTTCTTATTCAAAGTATTTCAATTTTACAAATTGAAAACTTTGAAGAGGGTCTTGTAGAAGCATGAAAAATATCAGAATGATGATCTATGCGGCTCAGAACAGGAGAACCCCATGCGGCTCATACATGAGCAGTCCCATGCGGTTCAGAGAGACTCTTAGTCTCATGCGGCTAGGACAGGAGAGTCCATGCGGCTTACATAGGGACAGTCCTGCGGTTCAAAGTGTCCCCCAGCCGCATACGGTTCAAAAGTACATACGGCTCACAGAGATATGCGGCTCAACGCCACGTATCCCCACGGGACCCCTTCACACAGCTGGCCATCGAACAATGGCCCTATTTAATGCTCTGCCATGATTTGACAGCTGACGGCTCTGACATGAAGTGTCATAATGGCCATGTCATAATGACAGACTCTTTGGAAATAGGAGAAAATATCTGACACGATCCGAGATTGACACGTGGCTACCTCCATGCAGCTCCAGTGAAGAACAGCTCCATGCGGCTGGCAAGAATCGTCTTCCTGCGGCTCACCAAGAAACCATCCCATGCGGCTCGTAAATACTATACCTATGCGGCTCACCGAGACGCTGTCTCATGCGGTTCATGGATGTCATACGGCTTTGGCAGAGTCCATCATTAAGACACGTGGCAGAGATTCAATGATCCCCCAGACTTGACAGGTGGTAGCAAAGATGATTATGAGATGCAAAGATTTACCAGATCCCAATGACCATATTTAACGTTATCCTCATAATTAATGAGATCAGGTCATATCATTCATAATCAAGCCAATGGGACACGTGGTGAGAGATCCAAGCTACACAACCAATCATGAAGATTTAAAGCAATCAGTATTAATCATTCGCAGGATTCAGTACTATCCCCATTTATGGCCCAGATCCTTCACGCTTAAAACTAATGGTCTAGATTGATTAAGCATCAGGCTACCGCCACTTTGAGAATGGGTAATCAGCCAAACCCTAATGATACCCCCCACTATTATAAATAGCAGGGTGCCATTCCCTTGCAAAAAAGATATATATACAAGGAGAGATATACGCTATCAGAAAAAAAATACACAGAGAGAAAGAGAAGCCAGAAAAGCAATAGAGGGAAAGCAAGAAGAGCATTTCTTCAGCAACGCCAATCATCTTTTCACAGGAGCCGAGGCTGCATACCGATCGTCCAAGGAGTAAGGCAGGGCTGCCGTCGCCTTCCCGAGCCTCTACCGTCACCCCCAGAATCTAAAATAAATAATTGTACTTAGACTGCTGTACCTAGGTTTTCGTCCCTAGGCTTTCTTTGTACAAGCGAGTTTGTAACATGAAGTAAAAGTCCGGTCCTCCGATAATTGTTCTGTTCTTTTATATTTCATGGCAAACAAGTACTAGGCATGGATTGGTTGAGCAGGCACCACACCAGCATTGATTTCAGAGGAGGTAGAGTTCTTTTCAGAGCACCAGGGGAGCCAGAGTTTGAGTACTCCAGACGTCAGGCAGAGCAGAGCAGCGAAGTCTTCTGTAGAGTCTCGGTCGAGGAGCAGACGATTCCATACCCCTTGATAGCAGAGTATATGGATGTTTTCCCAGAGGAGTTGCCGGGAGTGCCACCAGACAGGGACATAGAGTTCTCGATAGATTTGGTTCCAGGAGCGGAACTCATCTCTCAGCATGTCTATCGGATGAACAACAGCGAGCTGGTGTAGCTAAAGAAGCAGGTGGATGAGCTACAGGACGAAGGCTTCATCCGCTCGAGTTCGTCGCCATAGGGTGCACCAGTGTTGTTCGTGCCGAAGAAGGATGGGTCAACACGCATGTGTATTGACTATAGGGCACTCAACAACCTCACGATCAAGAACAAATACCCACTGCCGCGGATCGACGATCTATTTGACCAGTTGAGCGGAGCTCAGGTATTTTCCAAGATTGATCTGAGGTCGGGATATCACCAGGTGAAGGTGAAGAGGGAGGATATCCCCAAGACCGCTTTCAGGATACGGTACGGGCAGTTCAAGTTTTTGGTTATGCCGTTTGGGCTAACCAATGCACCAGCAGTGTTTATGAACCTTATGAATAAGGTGTTCCACCAGTATCTGGATCAGTTTGTGGTGGTGTTTATTGACGACATCTTGGTATATTCCAAGACTGGGAGGAGCACGAGGAGCATTTGAGGATCGTGCTGGAGACTCTCAGGAAGGAGCAGCTTTACGGGAAGCTCTCCAAGTATGAGTTCTTCTTAGATCGGGTGGACTTCTTGGGGCATGTGGTGACTGGAGATGGTATCTCAGTTGACCCCAAGAAGATTGTAGCAGTTGAGGCATGGGCAGCGCCGACTTCAGTTGCAGAGATCAGGAGTTTCCTGGGGCTGGCAGGATATTATCGGAGATTTGTGTAGAATTTCTCCCGGGTTGCAGAGCTGTTGACTCGGTTGACCCGGAAGGATGCTGAGTTCGTTTGGTCAGAGGAGTGTCAGGCAGCTTTTGATGAGTTGAAGAAGCGGCTTACGACAGCTCCGATTCTGACATTGCCTTCAGGATCAGGTAGTTTCACTATTTATAGTGATGCTTCATGGAAGGGGCTGGGTTGCGTCTTGTAGCAGCATGGAAAGGTGATTGCCTATGCTTCCAGGCAATTACGTCCCCATGAGAAGAACTACCCTACCCACGACCTGGAGCTGGCAGCAGTGATATTTGCTCTGAAGCTGTAGAAGCATTATCTGTATGGTGAGAGGGTGGAAATCTTCACAGATCACAAGAGCTTAAAGTATGTGTTCACTCAGAAGGAGTTGAACATGAGACAGCGCAGATGGCTAGAGTTGATGAAGGATTTTGACATCCTACTTTAGTATCACCCGGGGAAGACCAATGTGGTTGCCGATGCCTTTAGTAGGTATCCGACAGCCATGTGTTTGACCATGGATCGGCATTTGCTTGCCGACTTGAAGAGCCTTGGGATTGAGATGATCGTGCCCGGAGTGCAGATGCAGTTATGGGGGATGCAGATTCAGTCAGACTTGGTGGAGAGGATCAAGTCGACACAGTTTGAGGACATTGCTCTACGGTGTCTCCAGGAGCAGTTCGAGAAGGATTGATGGAGGGCGAGTTTTCTCTTACAGAGGATGGTGCCTTGAGGTACGGTTCCTGGTTATGTGTGCCTAGCGGAGACCTCAGAGAGCAGGTTATGCAGGAGGCCCACAGATCTCAGTACTCTACATACCCGGGTGCCAACAAGATGTACCGAGATCTGCGGGAGCATGTTTGGTGGTCTGGAATGAAGCGGGAGGTGGCTCGCTTCGTGGCTAGGTGTTTTGTCTGTCAGCAGGTCAAGGCAGAGAGACAGAGGCCCGGTGGATTATTGCAGCCGCTGTCCATTCCCGAGTGGAAATAGAAGCATATCACTATGGACTTCGTATAAGGATTGCCGCGTACTCTAGGAGGAAAAGATGCGATTTGGGTCATCGTTGACAGGTTGACCAAATCGGCCCACTTCTTGCCATTCAAGGTGGGTATCTCTACAGAGAGGCTGGCGGAGTTGTATATGCGACAGATAGTCAGGATTCACGGAGTTCCGATCAGCATCGTCTCAGATCGGGATAGCCGTTTTACTTCCCAATTTTGGAGGAGTCTACAGACCAGCTTGGGCACTCAGCTCAAGCTTAGTACTGTATACCACCCCCAGACGGACGGACAGTCAGAGCGGACTATTCAGACCCTTGAGGATATGCTGCGGACGTGCGTCCTAAACTTTAGAGGTTCCTGGGAGGATCATCTTCATTTGGTGGAGTTTGCCTACAACAATAGTTTCCAGGCTAGCAATGAGATGTCACCTTTTGAGGCTATATACGGGCGTAGGTATCGTACACCCTTATCCTGGGATGATGTTGGTGAACGAGCTTTACTGGGGCCAGAGATGGTTGCTGATGCGGCCTAAAAGGTGAAGCTCATCAGGGACAGACTTCGCGTGGCACAGGACAGACATCGGCACTGGGCCGATAGCCACCGGAGGCCCTTGGAGTTTGAGGTACAGATTAGAGTAGGATTAGATTCAGGTTTCCTTGTTTATGATTTTTGATCATGTTTGTTTATTATAATTAATTGAGACCTTGCTTGTGATTAGGTCGGAGACCAAATTTTCTTAAGGATATCTCTGACTCGTGGTACGATACGTTTCGGTGGAGGCGGGAAGCTTAGTCCGCGCTTTATCGGCCCTTTCGTTATCAGCGGAAGAGTCGGTGACGTTGCATATAGGCTAGACTTGCAGCATGTACTAGTGGGGGTCCACAATGTATTTTATGTATCACAGTTGAGATGGTACGTGGCTGACCCTAGCCATGTGCTCGATCATTCAGAGATAGAGGTTGGGCCTTCTCTCAGCTATCCAGAGCAGCCAGTTGAGATTCTGGATCGACGGAAGAAGGTTCTGAGGAACCAGGTGATACCCTTGGTACGCGTCGCATGGAGACATCATTCTCTAGGAGAGTCTACCTGAGAGCGGGAGGATGAGATGCGCGAGCGCTACCCTTATCTTTTTGAACCGTGAGGTATGCTTTCTATCCTTCTCATCAGTTGTATTTCGCCTTTCAATTTCGAGGACAAAATTCTTTTAACGAGGGTAGATTTGTCACTACCACATTTCTAGTATGAGGATATTTTTGTCGTTTTTGGGATAATTTAAATTTATTAGAATTTATTTGAATTTTTGGGAATTTTTAGGAATTATTTTGGAATTGTTTGGACTAGGTTGACTTTGACTAGTGTTGACCCTTGTAGACCAACCTAGGAGCTAATCCTAGTTAGTATGGACTTGGTTAGGTTATATGACTCTAATCTAGCCTAAGCTAATCCTTGGTTTGGTCATTAGACTTTAGTTAGCATTAGGAATTAGAAAGTCATAAGTCATGGCTTATGATTTAGAGTCCTTATTAATCAAATCAAACCATAGCCTATGTAACTTGGCCCAAAGCTCAAAATTTAACCAAACCCTAATCCCTAGGAGATGTGGCCGGCCACCCTATCCTTATGGGGATCCTCACCATATAAAAACCCTCCTAAAATCTAGGGTTGCCTCCTTCTTAGGAAAGCTCAATTTAGAAAAACAATGTTTGTTCCTATTCAATAAATTCCTAAAATTCTATTCATTTTCCTTTTCCATTCAAATCTTTTCCTTTAGGTCCTAATCTACCTATTCTTGTTGTCATTAATTTTTCATTTCAGTTTGAGGTGATTTTTGTGGATTGGGACATCAAGAGGAGAGCCATTGAAAGATGGGTTTTCTTGAGAAGTTCAAGCTTAGGTAACTTTCTCTACACTCCATGAAATTTCGATTTGTCTTCATCATTAGGGAGTCCTAGGAGTCCCCTAAGTATCAGTATAGGTTTTTTGTAGGGTATCCTAGGTTTCGTGTCCGTTCTGGACACGTATCAGAGCTAGGGTTGAGTGTTTGACGAAATGCCCCAAAGGGCATTTCGATCTCGTTTGTGTATTATTTTTTAATAGGAAAATTTGTTTTATCATTGCTTATTGATTGTTAATCTTTTGTGGTGATTTTAGAGTCTGGTTGTGTCGGATTCGTGGAGTGGACACGCGCGTGCACACGCTCGCACGTGCGCTATAGTGTTCCCCTGCTACTCGGGGCCTGTAGCGGACACGACACGTATTGTATTAACACGAAACTGGACACGTAGCATGGGGCCATGACTGACACCCCGTGTGTCCAGTCCCACGTGTCCCCGTGTCGAGTCGAGGGAGAAAATCGATTGTGCACGTGTCGTGCACTGTGGGTTTTCAGTGTATATATGGGTATTCCTGTGTAAATTATTTTAATGTTTTTAAATCATGAATTCTTCTGCTAATTAGATCCTAACAATATTGTATAACTATATCAGATTAGAGTTCCATATTAGAATTGGGTTTTATGGGGTTAACTAGATTGATTTTGGGGTTCCTGTGCATTCTCTGATACGCAATAGTGTATCAGTAATACACTGTTCCCCTCTAGAAATTCTTGATTTATTTGTTGGTTCTAGGGGTATTAGTTGTATCATAGCAGGTTGGGATTCCTACTATGGTTTTGCATCCATGGGCCTGACAACTAGTTTGTGGGAACCAATGTTGATTGAGTTCATTTTCGAATTTGAAATCTGAGATTGTGAGCAACCCTGAGTTCCCTTTCTTTTTCCTCAGAATTTAATGTATCCTATATTTTCCTACATTTTTGAAATCACAATGCTCTCACTGTAGAACCTGAGACTGAATTTGGGTTTGGTTTATGGCTGAACCCAAGTTACCTGGCATTGGCATTGCCGATTTTCTAAAACCTGGACATGGTTTGGGGCTTTCACTGTTTCATTGATTTCTTTCTTTTTTGTTTTAGCATATAGCTTAGTTCATTGTTAACTAAGGTTCACATGAGTTAAAACTGAGATTATGTGTTAAACCTGAGTTCCCTTCACTGATTTCTCCTCTTAAATTGTCTGAACAGTGATTCACTAGACATGAATTCAGTGAGTGCCTGGACCAGAGTCCCCCCTTCACTGAATTCATGAAATATGTGAATAGGTTCATATCTAGTAACGTGTTTGGCTAAGTTTATTTCAAATTTGAGATTTTCCCTCTGTGGTTTTAATATCTGGATATTCGGTGAAGACTGTGTCATTCCTGTACTGAAATGTCTCCTTTTTAACTTAAATCTGAGAATAGGTTTCATGTTAGGTAATGTGGGTTGGTTAAGTTTAGTTTGAAATCTGGGAATTTGTTTGGTTAAACTGAGATTTCAACAAGAGTTGTGATGATAATATGTTAACTGTTGTGTTATCAAGATAGCTTGAATTCTCATTCCTACACCTAACTGCTGCACACTGTCCCTACATGACACACACTGTTGAATGCTTGAATACTGCCATTTAGTCTTCCTGAACACTGTCATATGAAGAGTCTATTAATGCAACTTGAAATTGGATGTATGCTAAGTATGTACTGTCACTTGGTGGTTTGAAACCTAAGCCTAAAACACATGTGGACACTCACCCTCTTCATTTTTCCCTCTCACACACTCACTGAATTCAGAGCCTCCTATACACTGCCACACCCCACAGGACACTCACACACACACACATGTATTCACTCTACACAAATCTCACAACACTCACTCTTTATTACACACACCCCTATCTATATGCCTATCCTATTTTCCTAATGTAGAGTATATATGTAGTGTATACTTTAATATATGTATCCATATATATAATGTAAAGTTGTGCCTTCTATATAGTTATAATGTATTATGAATAAATAATATATAGGAATATCTATTGTATATGGATATCATATAGGTAATGTATATATAGGGTACATAGATATTGGTGCTAAATAAATGTGTAAGTGTGATGTTAGTTGACCTAGTAATTGTGTAGGAGTACTAAGCTAGACTTGATTAGGCTAAGGTAGACTAGTTGGCCTAATTTAAACTTGGTAGACCTAGTTTGACTTCTAGGGTTGACCAGAGTTGACCAAGAGTTGACTTTGGCCTAGATTGACCTAGATTCATGTAGAATATATAGTAGAACTTCATTATACTATTTTGGACTTGTTGTGACTTGTGCTGTTCTGATTAGGAGCCAGACACCACTCCTCAGACAGTACCTTTCATATTGGACACTCAGATACAGGCGAGTACATTCTCTGATCATTTCATATCCTGCTTAGAACTATTTCCTGCCGTAGATTACTTTACTTGTACTGTCACGTTGGTCACACGGATTGGTACTATATGGATCCTTGCTTGAGATGTTATCCTTAGGGAGCATCAGGTACTCTATGTTCTGTGCGTTTTACTTACATTGCGTATCTCTATGCTTCATTGGTTCTTCGATCACTTGTGACATATACTCTTATGATCACAGAGTCTTCCTAGAATCCTTATCCCATTTATGGGTCTACTATGTACCACCCTTTGGGGGCTTACCACCCTTCGGGGGCTTATCACCCTTCGGGGGCCTTACATAGTATCATAACATAACCTGGTTGGATCCTTGTGTACTGATTGGGGGTACGGGGGAGTAGAAATAGACATGTAAATACTATCCAAGTAGTGTTGTATCAGAATCTCTTCCATAGTGTAGCATCGAAATCTCCTATGCCATTTACAAGTCTATATTATACTCTGACTCACTAGTCACATGTTAGCTCTCTATTTATAGTAGATATTTCTATTTCAGCTTTCTCTCTCTGTTTACATACTGTACTTATTTCAGTACTTGTATCTTACTTTACTGCATAATTATATCTTCTAACCTGCTATGAACTGTTGAGATGTACTGTACTCGCTCATGTCCTGACTGGACCTGTTAAAAATATTACAGAGGACGAGGAGGAGGCTGGTCTGGATACTTACTACGGGGCAGCCTTAGATGACACCTACGAGCTGGACCCTTAGGAGGACCCAGCTCTAGCTGAGGATATCACCCCGATTGCCTAGACTAGATTAGTTAGGCTTATCTATCTTTTATGTATTCTTGAGGCATGTTTTAGCTAGACTTTATTTGGAGTTCAGAGTTGTATATTCTTTTATTCTGTATCTGAGACCATGTACTTCTGGATATTGCTGGGATTATCTTAGACTACTTTTCATCGATTTATTTCCTTGAGTTCTATTTCATATCGTGCTATCTCTTCCTTAGTTGTGAATGAGTTTTACTGCTATGTCACCCATATTCGGGGAGTATAAACTGTTTAGAGATATATTGTTAGATGTATGTTGACCTAGGACAGCGTTCTACTGTCGACACTGCGGCGAAGGCTGGACGTACCCACGTCTCGTACCCTTACTCTAGGGTGCGGGTCGTGACACCTAGACAACGTTCTACGCCATTTCTGCGGCATAGGCTGGGACGTTGTCTAGTACTCGTGCCCTTACTCCGGGTGTAGGTTGTGACAAGCGTATGGTCTGTTTGACGCATGAAGTATTTTTGTCTCTTGTATAAAAAAATAAACCTCTTGTAGTGTGCAGTGTTCTATCAGTAATTACATCACCATAATCATTACACTTTTAACAACTGTAAAAGGAGAACTTTTGTGCGACTACTTCCAGAACAGTATTTTGTAGTATGCAGTCAAAAAGCTGTGTTCAAAGTATTGTTTGACACAATTATTCAGTGAAAAGATATTACAGTAAGCAACCAGATGTTATGCGTCTAAAGTTATTTGACGTATAGCTAATCCATAGAAAATAGGTCATGTACGGATATGGCAGTGATTCGTGCAGTACATCTCAAAATACGTGGCAAGCTATATGTGATTCTCGAACACGTTCACTCACCACTAACCCTTAAGGCTCATGCGCCTACCCAGTTTTATGTGTCTCGAAGGCAGAAGATAGTGTATTTCCTACGTATATGCACATAGCTGTTCCAGGGAAGAAAAGCTATAATTATAGGACAGTTTCTTCCTCATAGACACGGACAGAGAGAGGCTACATATGCTACACCTTTACTAAGAACTTTCAGAAAAGAGAGAATGGGAGCTTTCAGTGATAAAGTTTTCCCTTGCTGCCAAGAGTTCATCAACCACCAAGCTTCATCAATTTTTTGCATCAGATCGTCAATGGAGAAAGGAAGTCGAAGTAGACTTAATCTCCATCGCCCCAATCCCCAGATTCTATTGTACTCAAAATTCTTATTAAAGATTTTTATTGTAATCTTTCTTTACAGCAATACAAAAGATTCTACATTTCTGGATTCTTTTTGTGTTGAAACAAAAATGGCGACTCTATTGGGATGACTTTCTTTACCGACGAGAAAGTGGTGACGCAATCTAATGTAACAAATCTTGGTTCCGTTGTGAAGATACTGGTAGTGCAATTTGACCAACAAGCATGCGAAGCAATGCTATTAGATAAAGACTCTGCTTCGGTTGCCAAGGGACAGAAAGTGGGGTGATGTCGCAGGCACCCAAAAATAAAACCTTTACTCTTAGAATTATATGTAGCAGTGAGAGTAATGATCGATCTCATGTAGAGCAATTAGTGTACTTTTATGCTATGAGAACAAACATGGGATTAGAGAGTTCTGAATATAATAAAAACAAATTTAAGAAGAGTTAAAAACAATTAAAGTATTAAAATCAGTTAAAGGGACAACTATTGGTCTCAGTCAACATTCACCATTGGGATCTTAAAATGATCATTGATACAAACGTAAACTAACTCAAACTTTGAATATTTATCGTTGGAAGTATCTTCCTATCTCTCTTTAGTTTAGTTAATTAGATACATGAGATCGATAAAGTAAAACAACACAAGCACAAGCGATTGCATTTAATTTTGTCAAAAGTTTTTCTCCTAATATCTAATAAAACAAAGCAATTCATTAAATCTTGGTTGCTTCACAAATTAGAAAAATCAAATAATTATGAATGTGATATCTAATTTAGCGTTAGATCGAAATGAATAATAAACTAGTAGGCCTCCTAGTAATTAAACAAAACAACCATGAAAGTAGACATAGAAAAACATTCAATATTCAAAGTATAAATTAAACATATAAAAATAATTTAAATCTCACAAGTAATTGATTCCAAGGCTTCAGTTTTCTTCGACCAACAATACTTTTAGCCGCACATGTTCATCAAAACTTCAAAAGAAAAGTTGGAGAGGAATAAGAAGAGTTGTGTGTTGTGGTTCCCCTTTCTTCATAATTGTTGCCCCTTTTATACACTCTAAATTGGTTGTTTAAAGTCCACAATATCAATCCACAAATTTTCTAAAAGTCAAAACTTCTCAAATAATAAAATTAAGTCATAGAGCAAGTAGGAAAATAGTTATTTTGGTTCTAAATTTTGTTCACAACATCTTTGACTCAAATTCAAGCCTGATTTCGTCCATGATGCAGTCTGAATCTCGGAAAACTCAAAATATGAAAGTTTTAGATCTTTGTCTTATTTTTCTAAATCACTTTTAATTACCTCAAATGCATTTCGAACGAGAAAGTTATGTTCAATTTGGTAAAAGGTGTCAAAACTGTCCAAAATTGCTATTTATATCCATTTTGTACTTAGTGTCTCCAATTGCATCCTAAACAAAAATATAAGAATATTGAGTACCTTTAGTTATAAAATGAGCATGAAATGTTATACATTAAGGGATAAAAATACAACATTTATGTTTTCATCAAATACCCCCACACTTACTTTTGTTCGTCCTCAGACAAAACTCTCATTTATTTTTTCTAAAACGAAAATTAAGGTTGTAATTCCATAAATACAGAATAACCAAGCTCATCAAAACTCACAACATATCATGAAAATATATTCTTAGACAACTTCTAATTACTTAGTAAGTATTTTCACTTGAATATATAGAAAACTAAAATGGTGGTCCCTCACGGGAATAAATACTCAACTCTCATGTGTTTTGAGGGTATGTGTTTCACTCAAATTCATTCTAAAAGAAATGATCTACCATAAGCTTGCATATCTTCTCATTCTCCACCACTGAAATCACATGCATAACACATATCATAAGGACTTTTCATGGGTTGTAATGGGGCATAGAATCAAGGTGGGATATATTTTGGAGTATAGCACAAAAGTCATCAAAACTAGAGGAGAAAAATTGATTTAACTCAAGCTCGAATATATAAAACAAGTAAAATCAATCATACCCCTTTATTGTAATTTTAGGAGATATTATGAACATCGATATCAAAAGTAATTTCCTCCATCACTTCTTTTCTTTACTACTTCTTTCAATTTTTTCTTCTTTATTTTTTCTTTTCTTCCTCAATTTTTTTTTTCTTTTCTTAACAATAATGGAACTCAATAATTTCAGAATAAAAATATGTAGCCAAACTAGAAATTCAGATAACCCCACACTTATTTTTTATACATCCATACATATCATAATGCTCTACTAGCTTTCCGGCTTGGGTGAGGATTTTTTTTTAGATTAAAGCTTGTAATGTGAGTTCACAAAAATAAAAACAATAAGGCTCAAAAGGGTTCAACCAAAGGAAAAATAAGTTCAGGATAGGCTATTTGACTTATGTAGCGAATAACAAAGAGGGCCTTATTAAAAAAATATATGCATGTGTCGATGTGACCTCCAAGAGAATCAAAACAAGTTCTAGAAAAACAATCTAGGGAAGAATCTCTCAGTAAAGAAAATAGTGAGACTGATGTGTTAGTCTAAAGGCTCAAAATCTGACCAACTTTTGTCTACCAAATTTAGTCACTACCATCATTAAGGAAAATAACTAGACTAATTAATTCTAAGTTGAAATCTTACTTATTCAATCATGTTATGAATTTTTCAAACTTAATTGAATCTTTCTCATGACATACACAACCAAAAATTACTGAAAACGACAAAAACAATTTTATTTTTAAACTTTTTGTATATATTTATTTATTTTTAAAAATCATGCATTTACAAAAATTTAAAACAAAACCTAAATCTCCTCCCCTACACTTAAAACTGACATTGTCCCAAATGTAAGGCAAAATGCAAAGAAAAGATAATAAAAAAATGCCAGAATAAGAAAAAGTCCCCTTGGGTTTCCTTCCCAGCAGCACATTTGTTTAATATGTCGTTGGCTCGACTCTATGCACACTTGATGCAACTAGGCATGTGTTTCACATCTCGATTAGAGGCCTACAAAATAGAGGGTAAAGATCTCTTGTCAGAAATTGATAACAAAATATAAGGAACGTTACCTGACTGTTGTCTTTTTATAAAATCATTTAATCCTGCAATAGTTTCACGCAAATTATTACTCAAGACTAACTCCTTATTTTTTCTTGACGCAATATCGAATCCATCTTTGCCATTAAGTTCAAAAACTTCTTGTGCATTTGGTACTGCGTTGTCATTTGGAATGTTCATGTCTGCAATGCAATTTTCTCTTCTCTTGTTTTAACAATATGGTGCTTCTTTTACTAGAATGTCCACCTCTTTACCACTTCTCGATACGATTGCACTTGCATTTTCTTTTGGATTTACTATCGTTTGAGATTGTAGTTTTTTTCAATTTTTTTGCCTCCAGCTTATTAATTGCATTTGACATTTGAATCATTGAATGTTCAGACTTTAGATTCTGGCCCTCGTCTCCTATTGAAATTGTAAGGTGTTAGTGGCAAGAGACTTAATAAGATCGTCTAAAGAGATACCATAATTAGAAGTTTGTCCTGGTTGTTGTTCATGGAGATATGATTGCTTCTACTGATGGTAACTTGGGTAATTTTGAGTTACGAGATAATTTAGTTGCAGATTCACATAGCGAAAATTAGCATGCTCTCTCCACCCTAAGTTGTACGAGTTTGAATATGGATCATACTTCATTTGTGATTGTCCAGGAAGACCACATTTCGCATTCACTTGTTTATTTGGCTCATCTCGAAGAGTTGGACACGTATTAGTTGTATACCCTGGTACTAAACAAATTCCACAAGCTATTGTTGTTTGCATATTACCTACAATCATTTGATGAACAAGAGAAGTTAGATTATCAATTTTTTGTTCAAGAGAAGAAACATTTACCTCATTATCATGCCTAGATGGAAGATCTAGCCAAGTGCCAAATTGTTGAGAATTGGTCGCTATGTCCAGTTAATTTTTTTTGGCTAATAAAAAATTATTTTATTACAAGAATGAAATAAAGATCAGAAAAAACACAAAAATTAACTAAAATTACTCCCGACAATGGTGCCAAAATTTGGTGTGCTGTCACATGCACCCAAAAATAAAATCTTCACTCTTAAAATTATATGCAGTAATGAGAGTAAGGATCGATCCCACGAAGAATAATTAGTGTACTTTTATGTTATGTGAACAAGGATGGGGGTAGATGGTTTTGAATATAATAAAAATAAATTTAAGAAGAGTTAAAAAGAATTAACGTATTAAAATCAATTAAAGGGACAACTATTTGTCTTAGTCAATATTCACATTAGGATCTTAAAATGGTCATTGATACAAACATAAATTAACTCATACTTTAAATATTTACCGTCGGAAGTATCTTCCTATCTCTCTCAGGCTTAGTTACTTAGATAAGAGCGACCTAATTAACTTTAATTAATAAATAATCTAAGACAAGCACTGAACTTTTAATCTAGCAATTTCTTGAAGAACCAAGAGATCGATAAAGCACAACAACACATGCACAAGCGGTTGCATTTAATTTTGTCAAAACAAATTCTCCTAAGATCTAATAAAATAAAGCAATTCATTAAATCTTGGTTGCTTCACAAATTAGAAAAAATCAAACAATTATGGATTTGATATCTAATTTAGCGGTAGATCAAAATGAATAATAAACTAGTAGGCCTCCTAGTAATTAAACAAAACAACCATGAAAGTGGCATATAAAACATTCAATATTCAAAGTATAAATAAAACATATAAAAACAATTTAGATCTCACAAGTTATTGATTCCAAGGCTTATGTTTTCTTCGACCAACAAAACTTTTAGCCGTACATGTTCATCAAAACTTTAAAAGAAAAGTTGGAGAAGAATAAGAAGAGTTGTGTGTTGTGGTTCCACTTTCTTCATGATTTTTATCCCTTTTATACACTCTAAATTGGTTGTTTGAAGTCCACAATGTCTCCCCACAAATCCTCTAAACGTTAAAACTTCTCAAACAATAAAACTAAGTCATAGAATAAGTAGGAAAATAGTTATTGTGATTTATATTTTCTTTCACAACAACTTTGACTCAACTTTAAGCCTGATTTCGTCCATGATGTAGCTTGAATCACGTCCATCTCAAATTTGAAAGTTGTAGAACTTTGTCTTAGCTTTCCAAATCTTTTTGAATCATCTCAATTGTATTTCGGATGAAAACGTTATGTCCATTTCGGTAAAAAGTGTCAAAATTGTCCAAAATTGCTATTTAGCTTTACTTTGCACTTAGTGTCTCCAATTGTATCCTAAACCAAAATATAAGAATAATGATTACCTTTAGTCATGAAATGAGCATAAAATGTTAGACATGAAAGGATAAAAATATCACATTTTATGTTCTCATTAGAAAGCTAAGCGTATTCGTAAAACTTGTGTCCCAAAGTCTCTCTCTGCTCGTCATAACGCCACTGATGGCAAGGGGAAGGCTCTGGCCAATGTGGGCCAAAATAACATGTTAGAGGCGCATGGCTCGGTATCAGCCATAGTTGTGTCTAAAGAAGTTTCTGCTGCTGAGATGCATAACACTCATCATGCGTCTGGGAGGGGCTCTACCAATGAGCCATCAACCAAACCTTTGCTTTCCACAGGAAGAAGAACACCTAGAAGGTGTATATCAATCATGCATCTAAAAACAAGGCTGTCATCCGTGACAGAGCTATTCACTGCAACTTTGACAAAAGAATGCACAACATTTGATCTTTGGCAGAGAAAAACACTATAATGCCAAAGATTCAAAATATTGTAACTTCTACATCACATTTTGTCAATTAAAAGACGAGTTATGCCTCAATACAAAACTCTAGACGCGTGACTTGAGGTAAGAAGTATGTCTTATGTAGACTTTCTTTCTCAGCAGATTCTAGGTATCACAAAAAGGATCCAACTCATGCACCTCTTCGTGTTATGCGCGCAAGCGATGGAAAGTTATACAAGCTAAAAACTATGCACCCTAGTCTCCCATGCGCCACTCTTTCATATGCTGTAAACTCATGTACATTGCCTCCTAATGTACCTAAAATGTGTTTATATGGCAAAACTTCTCAAGACCTAAGTACTGGGTTCCCCCAAGTACATAAAATAGGTCGATAAGTTCATAAACCAACTTTCCCATGCATTGACTGTCCAGTCACATAAGAAGGGAAAGGAGGACATACACCCTTCTATTGATCTGCGTGACATGCTTCGGCACAAATGTAAATCAATGGAGGTGTCATCAAACATAGTTGTGTCTCATCAAAGACATTCATGTGCAGAGATTGTTATCAACTGTTGTTGCTCAAAGATAGTTGATCAACCAGCTAGGAGATCTGTCTTCCAAAGATTGCAACCAAATTTATCGAATTTTCCGTGTCTTAGATAACAACTTTCGGATAATGAAGATGAGTTATCGGTCGCCTCGATTTATGCAAAACCAGCCAAAAGAAAGATCAAATCTCTCCATCCTCTTCATCTAGGGGACGTCAAAGAGCCTCTTCACTAGAGGGTATTTATCAAATAACGAGGTCTAGACATTCTTTTGGCGTACCTCAAGTTTCAGAGCAAGATAATACTGGGGGTGCCACTCTTCCAGTCTTCGATCATTCTATATCTTAGTCTGATGACAGAGTACTTCGGATTTCAAAAGAGATAATGTAGTCTCACAGTCAGGTCGAGTAGTAATAATTGTAGTAATGCTTCCTTGCATACTTCTCTATCTGGCAGTCCATATACAACATCTGTGTATGTGATGGATAATGAAGAAGGAGGTAGTAGTGATCGACAGAGAATTGATAATCTCGAAAACATGCTACAAAATGTTATGATAATGATGCAGCAGATGCAAACAATAATGAATCTGCAATAGCCCTGCATCAATCTCATCTATCAACTCAATCTCTTGTCGATCAAGATACAATCGGGGCATCTTTGAACCCTAATCCACCATCGATAGTTGGAAATATCCCTATGCCAGTATTACAATAGACATGATCGACTATCATACAATCCACCTCTGTATGTCAGCCAATTGATACTCTAGAAGCTATACGAGACATTAATGCTCGATTAGATGATATGACTTTAAAAGTGGAGCTCCATCAAATAGGAATGTCATGCTCTTATCCTTCAGAATGCGATGATGTGGTTTGTCCTCCAAAGTATAAACCCTAATAACTGATTCCTTATGACAAAATAGGCTCACCTAGACAGCATTTGACATACTTTTACTCCCAGACCATTCATATACCAAAGAATGATACACTTTGGTCTAAATTGTTTATTAGTACCCTGAAGGGAGTGGCCTTAGAATGGTTCTACAATCTGCCAGATGATTTTATTAAAACATTTAAAGACTTGGAGAAATTGTTCCTTACCAGATTCTATGAGGGGACAAGTGATGTCTCTATGTCGAAGCTCATTGCAACAAAGCAGGATAACAAAGAGTTGGCTTGTGAATTCATTGAACGATTCAGGAGACTAGCAATGAAGTTACACCCTGGGACTCCTAAGTTGGTGTTGATTGATACATGCAGAGGTAATTTCTTGCCCACAGTCAGATTCTGCAATGGCATTGAAGATTATAATGATTTGCCAGCTTCATCACTGTTGCTGAGAAGGCTAAAGAATCCGTCCAGATTTTGCATATGATTGGGTTGAAGTCACCGAAAGATAAAGGAAAATGCCCCCAGAATAATAATACTTCTGGGAAAACAAACAAAGGGAAGGAGTCCTTTACGGTGGATATTTTCGTAGCTGCTTTCCAGCACGAACAAAAAGCTCCAGTTGCTTCGAGGCCTAAGCCACACTATACATTCAATGAAGCCCTCATAATGGACATCTTCTATGTACTCATGAAGGGTAATAAATTATAATTGCCTCCCCTTCGAAGGCCAGAGGAAGTAGGATGAACCAATGATCCGAAGTATTATTTCTATCACCAGTATGTGCATTACCCTACAAAGGATTGTTATATACTAAAGAACCACATTCAAGGATTACTGGATTCCAAGGCCATCATATTTTACACAGATGAGAAATAGATTTATATAAATCTTGTTTCCATCCAGTTTGGAGATCTTCCTACAATTGAAGTTCAAGACGATGTCACACCGATATCAAAGGCGACGTTACAAGTTGTCAATCTTCCTCCGGTTCGTGACCAAAAAACTAAACTCGTAGCACTCACTACTCAGTGTGGTGAGATTATGTGGATCCATCATAATCTTCCCCAAGATATGGATTCAAAATTTGCCCCTTCTACTTTTAAGATTCAGAGGAAGAAGAAGAAGAGTAAACCATGTAATATGGTCAATAAAGCTCTAGTCAGAGAGACTAGATCCAGAAAGGCATACCTATATGCCTCCAATCAAGATTTAGATGATAATTCCTTTCCAATAATCCCTGCTCCTCATCCACCTACTAATTTAATTCCATCTGAATCAGGACCATCAAGGCAAACTCCAGAAGAAAAATAAAAACAAATACAGGTGAGGTTTGACAAATCCTTAAAGAAATCTAATCTTTTTGGACTCGAAAAAACCCTCCAATTTTTATATATTATCACAGCTTGCCAATACCTCTGCTCGATTATCCACATTCGAGTTGCTCCATCTCTCCAAAGATACACGGGAGGCAATGAATGAGGTGTTGCATCATGCGGACTCATATTTGTCCAGATGGAAGAACCTGATGATGATCTTGTGACTTGTCCTCATTGTCATAGTGTGTCAGAAAAGATTCCCTTCATCATATTTGCTCAGGAAGATATATTATGGAAAAACAACCACCATGATAGACCCTTGTATTATACAGGGTATATCGGAGCTTGTAAGGTGGACTGCATCCATATCTATCCCGGCTCATCAGTCAGTGTTATCCCTCGAAGCTTGCTTCAGATATTTGGAATTCCAATGCACAAGTTGTCCCCAACCTCTACTAGTATTAATGGTTTTAATGCTGGATGAAGTCATCCTCTGGGGAAAATCTGTCTCAAGTGTCGGATCGGGAATCTTAGAACTGAAGTCACGTGCTATGTCATTGATGCCAATTTGTCCTACGATATCCTATTAGGATGGCCGTGGATACATAAAAAATTTCTTGTACCGTCTACTCTTCATCAGTGTTTTAAATATATGAATGAAGGAGTAGTCTGTACAGAATTTGCAGATATTGATCCTTTCAAGGGGTCAAAGTGTACTTCTCTGATGCAAGACTATACAAACCTCAAGATACTGACGATGAACCATGGCATATGGTGGTGGACAAAAATGTTAATGGCAAAACGGAAGAAATTTTTACTGATCAAACCATATAAGAAACTTTAGCCATATATTTGAAAGGCCCTGTGTGGAAGGAGCCAGATAAAGAGCCCTTAGCTATATATTTGAAAGGTTCCGTATGGAAGGAACTTATTAGAGCTTCACAGGAGATTAATTCAGGGGGTGGTTTGTCGTTGATCTACGCAAGAACAAAATAAACATTAAGACAGAGGAGCCTCTAGTAATTGTTGGAGGACAAAGAAGGAAGAACCTCTGGTGATTGACCTGAGTACCAAAAAAGATGAATCATTTGTAGTTAATCTTCGTCAAAACAAGCATCAAGTTCAACCGGATGAGCCCCTAGTGATCGATCTAACGCATGCTATGATCGCTACATGAGCAAATATTATAAATAAACCTCCATGTATTAAACTTCCCGATGATGTTTTCCCCAAAAAAGAAATCATGTACATACCTAATGAAAGAGGTTCTGTTTTTGATTACTTTGGTGTTCCTTCAAATAGTCTAAAAACTATAGACTCCATGTGTTCACTTATCAGGATACGAAGCCGTCACTTCCTGTACCTATTTCTTCTAGAAGTAGTACTCCATGTCTGTCATATGAAGACTCTTACTTCGAAGTGCCAGCTAGGTCGATTGGCGGAACACCAATCATTTTTTGGATGAGCTGAGGTTACAAAAGAAGCTTTACTTGACGATCCTGAACCAGATTTTGGTAGAATGTAGCTTTATTATTACACTCCTCAAGTGAAGAATATTATTCAAAAAATGGACTATGATTTACATAGTTAGCAAGCTATCAATTTTGGTAAAGGCCGACGTTTACCGCTGCGTATCCCAACTCCAAAAAAAACCCACAAGACTACCATCATCGTATTCGTTCTTGGCTAGGATATGTAAGTCCTCATACTACACAAGAAATCTTAGATGAAAAAGATAGTGATACATGTTCTCATTCTTCTGATTCTTCAGTATGGTATTGAGATCACAGTATGGAGCAATATTTAGAGATGTTTTTCACACAGAAGATGATGATCTCTCTATTGAGCCTTTTGAACTCGAGCCTTGGGCTCAATAACTTCAGACCCAATAGGAAATATGATATGAATAATGCGAACCTCCTACTGAAGATGAAGTTGTTCAAGTTAATTTAGTCAACTTAAAGTCGCTTGAACCAATATTCATTAGCAAAAGTTTATCTCATGAAGATAAACATCCTCTTCTCGAGCTCATTAAGGAGTATATAGATGTGTTATCTGGAGTTGTGAAGATATGCCTGGGCTTGATACACAGATAGCAATGCATCGTCTTAATATACTTCCTAATGCCAAACCTGTAAAGCAACAACAACGGCGGTTCTGTCCAGATATGATGGAAGATATTAAGAGATGGAAGCTATTGAGATTGAGGTAAAGAAACTTATAGTTGGTGGCTTTGTTCGAGAAGAACAACATCCTGACTGGGTTGCTAATATTGTCCCGGTCATGAAGAAAAATAGGAAGATTTGGGTATGTATTAATTATCGAGATCTTAACCAAGCTTGTCCAAAGGATAAGTTTCCTTTTCCAATCACAGATGTCATGGTTGATAACTATTGTGGCTTCATACGAATGTCCTTTATGGATAGGTTTTTAGGCTACAATCAAATTAAAATGTTTCCAGACAATGAGGAAAAATATATTATTTCGAACACCGTTGGTGGTATACTGCTATACTTTGACGTCCTTTGGTTTAAAGAATATCGGAGCTACATATCAACGCGCCATAAGCATAATTTTTACAAACATTTGCAAAAAATGGTCGAATGCTACATCAACGACATTGCAGTTAAAAGTCATTCTAAGGCGATCACTTTCATGACCTGAGAACAGTGTTCGAATTGATGCATGTACACCAACTCAATATGAATCCTACAAAGTCATTTTTGGGAGTCTCCAACAGCAATTTTTTTGGATTTGGCATAACTTTAAAAGGAATACATATTGACCCCGACAAAGTTAAAGCTATCCTAGAAATGGATCCACAAAAAATATTAAATAACTTCGGGGTCTATAAGGCAGTTTGGCCTATATTCGAAGGTTCTTTCAAACTTGTCTGGACTATATCGACCTTTCACCCAGTTAATGAAGAAAGGAGACTCTTTTGTCTGGGATAAAAAAATGTCAACAAGTATTAGAAGATATTAAAAGGTATCTCACTAATCCTCTAATATTGGTAGCTCCAGTTATGGATAAATTATTTTTGCTATATGTTCGTATAATGGAACATTCTCTTGGTGTACTGTTAGCTTTAATGAAGGACATGAATAAGCTATCTATTATTTGAGTCGTATGATGATCGATGCATAGCACAGATATAACTCCGTTGAGAATGAATGTCTAGCTTTAATTTTTGTAATCCAAAAGATGTGTCATTGCATAATGGGACAAACTATCTAGAGTTAACCCTCTTAGGGTTTCCATGACCAAACCAAGTGCACTTAATTCTTGCCTTACTACTTGGACAATGTTGTTATCTCCATGTGATATGGTTTATGTACCCCAGAAAGCAGTTAAAGGTCAAGCTCACACCCAATAGAAGAAACTTCTAAACTATATGATAAAATTTTGGATGAGGTATTAGAGTCTAATACAAAAACGGAAGAGTCTATTTGAAAGATATTCTTCAACGAAGCTTCAAGAAAGGCCATATTGTAGCAGGAGTAGGGCTAGTGTTGATATCCCCTGATAATCTGGTCATCCACCATGCTTATTCTCTTATGGAGCCTTGTTCCAATAATGTTGTAGAGTATAATACCCTACTTTGGCTAAACAGCTAGAGGTAGATTTTATGGAAGCTTATGGCGACTCCAAGTTGATAGTCAGTTAAGTTCGAGGAGAATATGAGGTTCGTCATGATGATCTTATTCCATATTATCAAATAACTCTTGAAATAGCTGCTACTTTCTTTCGGTTCTTCATCAAATATTTACCTCGGTTAGGAAATACAGAAGCAGATGCTCTAGTAGGTTTGGAAGCATCATTTGCTACTCCAGTCAACACCCAGAAGTCGATCACGATGATTGGTCAAGAATTATTTTGTACTAAGAATAATTTGGGGGTTAATTAGAGCTATTCAGCAACAGCAAACGTTGATTTCAAATATTAGAGATTTCTATTTATAGAATATGTTGTTTATGGAATTCTTCTTGATAATCCAAAAGGGGGTATTTTAATAAAGAGACGTTCTTTTCTCTTCTTTTATGATGCAGCTACTAAAATGTTATATCGAAGATCATATGATGGACTTCTTCTATGATGCTTATCCGAAGAAAAAAAATAATCAGGCCCTTCATAAAGCTCATGATAGTATTTGTGGTGCCCATTAACCTGGTCCAAAATTACATGATCGGCTAAGACATTTGGGCTATTATTGGCCCACTATGGTGACTAATGCTATAGATTACGCAAGAAAATACAAAACTTATCAAATTCCTGTATATTTTATACATCAAGCTTCAGACTTTCTACATTCGACGGCCGTATCGTAGCCCTTTGAAGCTTGGGGAATGGATATCATTGGACCTATCAATCCTCCTCCTTCTAAGGGACATCGATTTATTCTAGCAATAACTGACTAATTTTTAAGATAGGCGGAAGCTGTACCACTTAATGAAGTGAAACATCTAATGTCATCAGTTTTATTAAAAATCATATGATTTATCGTTTCGGACTACCTCGGAGGATTTTCTATGACAATTGCCCACAATTTATGGGCAATGAATTCTATCAGTTTTATGAGAAAACTATATCCAAAATGTAGCCTCTACAGCCTATAATACAGCGGCTAATGGTTTGGCCGAGGCTTTCAACAAGACTATTATTAAGTTACTCAAGAAGTTTGTTTCATCTAACAAATGTAATTGGAATGAGAAACTTGGTGAACGTCTTTAGGTATACCGTACTATAATACGGATTCAGACCAGTACAATGCCATTTTCTTTGGTCTACGGAAGCGAAGTAGGTCTTCCTCTGGAGATTCAAATCCTTTCTCTCCGATTCGCTTTATCTAATGAGTTAACAGCTAAAGATAATGACCGTCTACGGTTACAAGAATTGGAGGTGTTTGATGAAATGACTTATGGCTCAATAGCGGATTAAATTATTTCAAAACTGCATTTCTAAAGCCTTTAATAAAAAGGTGAAGGAGTAAGTTTTTCAAGTCGGCAACCTGGTTCTATAAGTAAGAAGGCCTGTGGTGATGAAACATAAAATTAATGGGAAATCCATAGTTAAATAGGAAGGACCTTTTATTGTCGAATTTGCGTATTCGAATGGTGCATATAGGCTAGCAAAGCCCAACGGAGATTTACTGATGATGCCTATTAATGACAAATTTTTAAAAAAACTATTATGTCTAATTGCCATTATGTTGTATCCTCGAGCAAGTTTTTGTACTGTTTTTATATTTTCTTTATGGAGTAATGAATATCCTACATATTAATATCAACATCTCTTTCACTTTGAACCATTATTTTTATCCCAGCAGTTCTGGATAATTTATAAATAATGGATTCTCATAAATTCCCCAGCGAAATCACCCTCAATTCATACAAAACTTTATTGTAAGAGAAAAGTTCTAAACAATCTCTCCAATTTATAAAAATGGTCATTAAAGCCAAGTTGCTTTAAAGACATCTTAGTTCAATTCCCTAGCCGGAATCGAAATTATCTATTAGTCAAAAGAATATTCATGTCCATATTACCTCTGAATTATTCTATGACACCTATCCCTCTATAGAGATTCATAAATTTGTCATGTACATATTACCTCTGAGCAAATTTACTCTGAAGAATATTCATGTCCATATTAGCTTTGAAATATTCTATATTATCGACTTTCTCTTTATAGAATTCTATAAGTTTGCCAAGTCCATATTACATCTGAGCAGATTTATCCAGAAATATATATCAAATCCATATTACCTCTGTTATACTTTCTGATCATATCCTATTATTTGTCTATAGTCCAATTCACCATAAGTAATGGGTCCACTAAAGTCCATTTGTCATGTCTATAATACTTCTGACAAAACTCCTTACTCTATTATCTATACCTAATCAGATATGTTAAAGATAATAGGTTCACCTATAACATCTATCGTGTCCATATTACCTTTGATAGTAATCAAATTTCCATATATATTATCTATACCTAATCAGGTATGCCAAGGATAATATGTCCACTTATAACATTTATCATGTCCATATTACCTCTAATAGTGATCAATTTTTTATATCTAATATCTATGCTCGAATTAAGCATGTTACATATAATAGATCCACACAAATATAATATTTTCTATATCCATATTATCTCTAGAGAAATATCAGATGTCAAATATCCCCAGCAAGATGAAAGTGTTCTTTATTTTCAAAATTCAAATGAAGATACAGGACTTTCATCAATCAGCCACAAAAGAAAGTGAAGAAAAAGAATTACAAAAATTATCTTCATATATTGACTTCAAAACAAGTGCGCATAATTTCAAAGGTTATCTGTATCTAATGTTAGATACAACCTAGATAATGAGTCCACATATCAAAGACAGGTCACCAAAGTGATCTTTTTCTTCTAGAAAGTCATATGCGGTCATTTCTTCTTTAAGTCATGGGTCGTTTCCCTTTCAAGTTATGGCAAACGCATAATGAGACTATTTTTCATGTTTGTTTTGTCAAAACTAATCTTATGAGTCCTATATCACCATCAAGATTGTTTCAATGTAAGTTGAATGTTTCATGCATCATGTTATCAGCTATCTTCTATTTATCAAAACTAATGCGACATTCATGAGCGTGTTCTTACATACGGGAGCAATAGACTATTCACAGCAGTTTGGCAAAATAAGAAGCTTTCATTAATAGTGATAAAGGGTTTAAACATGGCCAGTAGGAGAGCCAAGAGAACCCAAAAATTTAGTAAAGCATTAAACAGTTAGGAAAGAAAATTCAGAGTTCATGATCACGTATGCAATGTCCTAAAATGTTTGAACACCTAAATCATGAAGCAGTCAATGGAAGGCATCTACTCATCCTTGCTTCTCTTTCTCTCTCTCTCTTAAGGGCTCAGAAGAAGAGTGTCAAAATCTGGGATAGGGGTAGATGGCTTTACAATATCGCCTAGAGACAATTCAAAAAAGTTAAAGAAGTCTTCTGCCATAGACAGCTTCATCTCAGCTAATTTTCTCTTCCCCGAGTTAAGAGGGGGTACTAGAATTGGGGCTACAACGACTAGTAGAGGTGATAATTTAGTCACAGGCAGCTGCAGGGTAGCAACCCTCTTTGGTAGTTGAGGGTGGTCACAAAAAGAAGATTTCTTTGGAGCCATCGGAAGAGCAGTATAATAACAATGTTTCTCCACTTATATTTATAGGAGAAAATGACTCTTTGTTGTCTGCAATTGAATGCTTTGGAAGATGAAAATTTTCTAGAGAAATGTAAACGACGTCCTATTAATGATGATGAATATATTTAATAAGAGTTGAGCTACTATAAAAGGCACAGTCTTCGAAGGATCGTCTGAAGTCTACTCACAATCAAGATTCACATAACTGATGCATAAATAGAACATGGGTTTTTTACCTATCAAGTCGCATGATCCATACACTGATATTTATTCGAAAGTCTTAAAGGGATTCTGAGAACCAAACATAGATATTTGAAAAGATGCATAAGCAGTATGCACCTTAAAAATAAAAATCTATAGGCTTCATTGAAGAACCAAACACGTGATGTTTGACGACAATTGTAGTCAAAATCCTATGAGAGAGAAATCCTCAAGAGACATTTCTTATTCAAAAGAGTAGTGAGCCAGTTTTGACTTGAAGGGTTTTAAGATATGATCTAAGGGTCTCAAAAGTCACACAGAAATCGAATAAAATTTTAAGGAATACAGTAATAAGAGGCTTATGTGTCAGATTAACTTGCAAGTTCTAGTCATAATAGATTATATACGATTACAGTTTTAGTGGCTATGTCTCTTACAGATTTATATAGCTGAGACCTTTTTTATGGAGTTTTATCTTCTTAAAGTTTTGTAATATTATATAAGATACAAAATTGAATATTGGTTTATCCTAGTAAATTCATACGTCACTTCTTGCTCAAGATAGGTATGCGTCATCATAAAGACAAGAACCTATGTAGCAAGATTGAAGATTACATTGAAAGACAAAATAAAATTTTTTATTGACAGTTAAAAGCATGATTACATATGATGGAGATCTATTTCATTCTAGATTTTTATTCTAAAGGTGTGGTTATGTTTGATGGAGATCTATTACATTCTGGGTCTTCTCTATCAGGTCTTGTATCAGTGCAAGCCATAAGACATAGAAAATATTGCATTGGAGGACAATGTCAAGAGAGTGATCATTCCTACAGGTCAGGTACTCTGAATATTGCATTCTTGCGAATGTGCCAAACATGGGCCATATATTAGTGCATCTACCTGCATTGGCTCTCCTTTATGTCGTTGGTAGCATACTCTGGCGAGAGAATACAAAATTAGGCATGCATAAAGCCTATTTCTTATTGCCACAAGCTTACATTACATTCATATATTTGAACTTGCTTTCATTCAATCATAGGCATAATTACATAGATGCTTGCATTTCTACATTCATTCATGCATTCATTTCTTAACATATATGCATTACACTTGATTATTAGTTCATGGCATTTATGCATACATATATGTCTATCACATATGTTATCTAAACATGCATAATATATTCACCCATTCTATTCTTTATACATATGCATATATCCATGTATTTCCATTTGCATACATATATGCATATTGCATTCACATGTGCTTACCAACTTGCATATATCCATGTATTCTCATTTGCATACATATATGCATATTGTATTCAGATTTAACTGTGGTACAAAAGTGTGTGTGTGTATCCACATTCAGATTTAACAGTCGCTGATGTAAGTGTATGTTTGTGTCGTGTCAGTAGGAGATAGGGTTAGGGTTAGGTATACCTGGATTGGGTCGGGTAGGGGTCGTCGGAGCGGAGCAGGGGACGAGGGGGTCTACCGTGGAGGAGCGACGACGAGGTCACCAGGGGGGAGCCATCGCCGGAGACGAGAGGGAGGGAGGCAATGTCGGAGGGAGGGGGAGAGAAACGAGAGGGAGCGATCGTCGGGGGGAGGCAACGCCGGAGGGAGGGGTCGTCGGGGGGAGGCCTCGCCGGAGGGGAACTCGTCGGGGTAAGCGGTCGCCGGAGACGAGAGGGGGAGGGGGAGAGAAACGAGAGCGCTCGGCGGGAGAATAAAAATTTGGGAAATAAAATAAAATCGATCGGGTTCCTAGAACCCTAAATGAAAGTTTTTAGCGACGTCCAGGTGAGACGTCGCTAGACGTCACTATTCAGTAATAGGATAGCGACGAAAATGATTAAATGTTGTTAAACGTTGCTGAATAAAATACATCAGTGACGTTTTGCGACTACACAGCGACTTGTTCTTTCCAAACTATAATTACAGTCGCTACTAGTCGCTGATAGTGACGTTCATCGATGTCATTTAAATACGTCGCTAAATACACAAAACATAGCGACGTTTTCAACGGGCGTCGCTAAATTCGTCGCTAATTTGACATATTTTGGTAGTGTAATTATGGTGGTCCTTGGATAAACTACTATGATGCTCCGAACGAGAGGAAGGCCTACTGGTTTGCATGCTTCAAGATTAAAATATATTTGCTTTTAACATGAATCATATAATTTTTGCATATTATATATAACTGATAAATATTTGGTTTGTACTCTTCTAGGATATGTTTTTCTATCCAACGTACCGGGCCGAGATGATCGAGGGAATGTTTCCTGACGTCGCTGCTAAGCTGATTCGTGATGCTATTAATGATCAGAAGACTCGTGATCGTGTCGGAAAGTCGATCCAAGGTTGGATCACCCCTGAGCAGTGGACTACGATGAAGGCTCGATTCGACGAGCTAAGGTACAAGAAAAAGTCTGAGAAGACCAAGGCGGGTAGGAAGCAGGGATCAAAGTGGTGTGGTGGGTCAATTCCGATGACAGAATATTTCCGTCGTTTGGTATGTCTTTTTATTTTAGGCATATTATTTTAATGCAAGTCCGATAAATTAGTAAAAAGGTGATATATTTAATTACAGGTAAGGAGGGGTGATAACGCCAATATGGTGACTGTCTTCCCAGCCACAATCGGAAGGGTGGGAAGCTTATTGACGAGAGGGCGGAGCAGGCCTATGTAAGTATTATAATTCTATTTATTAATTTTAATACTTCGTGTTAGTTTTGATATAACTTAGTAAATATGCATGCAAATAGATATTCATGTAGTTTGTAATAATATTACATTAGACATTATAAGTTATAGAGTATCCATGCTTTCTAGGCCGAGTTTCAACAGCTTAAGGAGCGGGCGGCTGCTAGTGCACCTGCTGCAGGAGAGGCCGGTACTTCCTCGCAGCCCGCTCCAGCTCCGTCGGAGGACGAGCTGTGGGTGACCGCCGATGGTGGTCTCCACAGGGGTACGTACTATGGTACGGGATCCTATGGCGTCCTAGTTGCGACACAGTCCTCTAGGGCCTCCCATGCTAGTGTGCATGGCCAATAGCCCTCCCAGGAGTCTGCCCGAGTCCAGCAGATGGTGGAGTCTGTCCATGACGAGCTGCTAGGATGGTTCCAGGAGCAGCACCAGACGGACGATGCTGCGCTTATAGTACGATTGGATACGCTCGACCGCAGCATTATGGAGCTCAGGGATGTGACTGAGAGGACAGAGCGGGGCGTCACTGATCTTAGAGCTTTGAAAGAGCACAGCGTGACGGATCTGCAGGCATTACAGCTGTCCATGGACGAGAGGCACACGTTGATACAGGATTCGATAGTTGATAGCAGTACGAGACTGTTATCTACCATAGATTCCTACCACCAGCGACTAGCAGTGTTGGAACGTTATTGTCCTCTGGGTGTGCCTTTATCGCCGTCGACTCCGTCGGCACCACTGCCTTCTTCATCGACACCGACTCTACCGACGTCACTACCTTTTTCATCGGTGACGATTTCACGGGAGGAGTACGAGATGTTTCTTTCCCTGAGGCGCGACGGTGCCCCTCCTCTTCCAGATCCCCAGTAGTCCTAGTTAGGACTGTTTGTTTGTTCCTATCCATATGGATTTATTTGTGTTTGTTTGTGTTGAATGTTAGTTTGTGTGTAGACTTTTAGTATTGGTGGTCAAGATGTTAAGGTATTTGTTGGTTGGTTTATAGACTTGGATATTTGTTTGGTTGGTTTATAAACTTGGATATTTGTTGGATGGTTATTTGTTGTAGACTTGGGACAACAAATTATTATGTATTAATTTACAGACTTGGATATTTGTTTAGTTGGTTAGTTGGTTTATAGACTTGGATATTTGTTTGTTTGTGTTGATTTACATTGTGTTATATTGTTATGATCTACCAGTGTTGAGTATTCTACCGAAGGGGTCGGCAAACCCAGGAAGGGCATGTTATTATATATTTATTGTTATTTATTAAACTGCAGGAGAAAAATGTGGTTCTGAAATGACTTCTTGTAATTTATTTTTTTATTTTTTCTGGAATATTTATCGATTTACCGATGCTTACCGACGTTTACCGACGCTAAGTTACGTCGGTAAACGTCATTGATTGCCAACTCGGCGTCGGTAAACGTCAGTAATGTTTGCAGGAAATACTGTCGTTTAGAGAATCGGTAAATGTCGATAAATATTCTAAATGTGTTGCGCAATTGATCGACGTTTGCCGACGTCGCTCTGTTATCGACGTCACACCGGTAAACGTCGGTGAATTATCGACGTATACACGCGTCGGTAAACATCAGAACGAGCGACGATTAGCGACGTTTGAGCAATCAGCGACTAGGGCTTTCGCGACCACAAGAAAACGTCGCTAAATACGTCGAAAAACGTACTTAGCGACATTTTCTATCTTTTTTGCGACATTTTTTAGCGTCGCTAAATTGTGATATTCTGGTAGTGAGTGTTCTCAACAAAGTGATGTTGAATCCCCTCACAAATTTGCACGAGTTTGCTGGATTCTAATTAGCAAATGCATGATAAAAGGTGATGATGTTATTTATAGGGATGAGAATTTACTATGCGGCAAAGTGTTATGCAACTTGGTTCTTGATGAAGAGATCAATCCAGCATTAATTGTTCGTGATTTTATGTTCCTGAAATTGCCAATGACAGTTGATTTAGCCTCAATCCAAGCGATTACTAGAAACAGCAGTCGCAAGTTTCAAAGATATTTCATATTTCAAGGGATTCAGTCAAAGCAGTGACAGCATGGCAAGTGATCTGATGTGTCTAAACCTTTGTGTGATAAAAATCTCTCTCATGCTTCTTGTTCAAAGTATTTTAAAACTTGTTCATGTTTTAAAATCTTTGAAGGTGGTCTTGTAGAAGCATAAAAAAATACTATAAAGATGTACATAGGTTTCATGTGCCTAAAATGTAAATGTTCCAGAGTTAAAGCAATCTTTGAAGTACTATGAGCTTTTGAAGACACATAATCGAAGATGAACCAGAGAGACTGATGGTCCATTTGATGCATGACGTATTTTTGTCTCTTGTATGAAAAGACAAACCTCGAACAGTGTACAGTGTTCAGAATATGAGAAAGATGTCAGTAATTACATCACCATCATCATTATACTTTTAACGGCTGTAAAAGGAGTTGTTTTATGTGACTACTTCCAGAACAGTATTTTGCAGTATGGAGTCAAAAAGCTATGCATTCAAATTATTGTTTAACACATAGTTATTTAATAAAAAGACACTATTTGCAGTAAGCGGCCAAATATTATATCTAAAGTTATTTGATGCATAGCTAATCCACAGAAAATAGATCATGTGTTGATATGGCAGTGATTCATGCAGCACGTCTCAGAACACATGGTGAGCTATATCTGATTCTCGAACACGTTCGCTCGCCACTAACCCTTAAGGCTCATGTTCCTACCCAGTTTCATGCGTCTCTGAGGTAGAAGACAGTATATTTTCTGCACATATACACATAGTTGTTCCAGTGAAGAAAGGCTATAACTAGAGGTCAGTTTCTTTCTTACAAGCATGAAAAGAGAGAGGCTACGTATGCTACACCTCTACTAAGAACATTCAGAGAGAGGGAGCTTTCAATAATAAAGTTTTCCCTTGCTGCCAAGAGTTTATCAACCACAAAGCTTCATCAATTTTTGTATTAGATCGTCAACGGAGTAAAGAAGTCAAATTAGACTTAATCTCCATCGCCCCAATCTCCAGATTCTATTGTACTCGATATTCTTGTTAAAGATTCTTGTTGTACTCTTTCTTTACAATAATACACAAGATTCTATATTTTTGGACTCTCTTTGTGTTGAAACAGTCCCTGGTTTGGGAGATGTATGAGAAGTATGGAAAGAATAGAGGAGGAACATTAGTTTGAGTCGTATGTTCAGTTAGGTAGGCACAATCACATGGTCATTGCACAAATTGTGCACAAGGGGGAGCATCCTCAAACGGCAACCTGGGGCCACATGACCGATTCGGCCTAGGAGGAGAGCAAGATATCCAAGCAAGGGTCACGCTCAGGTGATTCAGTTTCTTCAGTATGGCTTACTAACTGCGCTATAAGGACCCGTCTGTACTAAGCTATAAAAGTCTGTGGATAGCTTATTATGCTAGTAACCTTCATATAGATTGAGTCAGCATGATAGTGGAAAATCTGCTTGTGTGACACAGATTGTCGGGAAATGAATACATGGTATGCAAAGCAAGTAGTCAAGCCTATAATTTGGCTTCAACAGAGACATGTGCTTTGGCACGATATGTGGTGCATGGTTTAGTAGCTTCACACTGAGTCTTTATCAAATAATTGTATTGTTGAGTTTGAAACAGAGAACGCCGAAAGATAAGTATGGGTAAGTTTACATTATATTGTATGACACGAACACGATGTTGTTACATAAATGGGCTTATGGCATGAACACGATGTTGCAACACAAATAGGCTTGTAGTTTATATGCCATGAATTAATCCTAAGACAAGATTACAAAGTCCACTAAAAATTATATTGCACACTCACTAAATGAACGAATCGGTTTTATATGGGTTGGTGAAAGGCCTCCCCACTAGTGCATTCAACGTACTGATATTTCCACAGTTTGTATGCGGGTTTCAGGTAGCAATTCGTTCGGTGCGGAGCTCGCTTGGACGCGATGAGGCATGAAGTTTCCTTGGCATTTTGAGGTGTTAGGCCGTGCTGGAGTCTTCACTTATATGGGACATAATGTATAGACATTGTGTTTTTCAAGTTGTAAGCCTAAGGTCATGATCTTTTGTATTAAAAAATGAGAGAGAGCTGAGTGATTGTATTCAAAGAGAAATTAGTGAGCTTAAGCGACTGTAATCTTGGCTTCAAGCCAGTGGTAAATTTTGATGTAATATTTAATAAAGATGACTTCATTTTGTAAACATTGTATTGCATCAACTTTTCCACTTTGGGACTTTTGTGCGACTCTGCGTGGGTCAGCAAGCCCAAGCCTTTGTTGTAGTTTGAGTCAAAATAGAATAAAATAAGGAATTTGCGATCCTGACTCGCGCAGCATCCCGACCGCAGTGAAGTCACTAATCAAATTCCCCAAAAGACGAGATTCAAGTGTGATTCTAGCGCATTCACAAAAGCTTTTTTCAGGGAGCCTCTTTCTCCTATTTTTGATTCCACGGGGGATAATAGATCTGATAGATGTCATTCAAGGGGATTCGATTGAACTGATTCTGATCCGAAGACCAATTAGAAGGCCCTTCGTTTAGCTGCTCAATCAGCCATTTTGGTATTTGCGTTGCGCGGTCGTAACTTTGGCTCATGCGGCATCACGCCCTGGTGAAGACTATATGTCCTACAGAACTGAGGCATGATAAAGTGGTATTATAGTACAGCTTTACGTCCTTTGACTCTCGATTGAATTCTTTTGAACTCTGATATTGTGTTCGTACTCATCGACGGTGATGCTCTCTCTCAATGTTCTTCAGGATGTTCTATACAATAAGTCTAGATATTTTATAAAATCACACGTGTAAGCCTCCTAGATTTTTAGAGTTATTTTTCTACTTATTTTCATTATTTTATTTAATATAGTTATTAATAGATATTTTCTACTATTGTTTTTATCATTAAAAACTCTTTTTTGTAGCTTTGATCATAGCTTTGATTTTTTTTAGCACAAAAATGTTAATTTCTTGATATGTTCTTCATATGCTTTGATACAGGCAAGTTTATCTTTATTTTGATATATTATTTCCACTCAAACTTGTTTCCTTGCATTATATTTTCGTCGCACAACTTTTGGTCAAATTGGGCCAACTTAATATCTACCATAAAACTCGACCTACTTTTCAATTTAATTTCGGGACTCGATATCGATCCAACCCAATCGATCCAATATATAATTTTGACCTATTTTGAGCCTAATATACACATGCCAATGATGTTCCACTCAATTGAGTTATCATGTGCTATTTATTTTCAAATGGCACACAAGACTCATTTATTGCATTTTCGGAGTTGAATTATATTCGGTAAATTGTTTTGACTCAACCCTAGCCCAAACCACTTAGTGGAGCCTAGCTAGGGTTGCCAAAATCAATTAAAGATATATTTAATTAATTTTTGGACATTTAATATCAGCCCACATGCATTAAACTCATGCATCTTTGAACTAATATTCAACCTATCCAAATTTGGAAACCCATTGATACCCATTACCATATTAGTTGATTGGATGACCAAATCTCTACCAAATCAATCCAAACAAAAGCCAAAACAACCCTAACATAAAATTCCTTAAAAGCTTATATTTTTCTCCCCTATTTTCATTCACCACCTTCCTCCCCTCCCCAAAAACTGTGTGTCAAACCCTCCTTAGTCGAGAGCTCCAAACCCATAGGCTGACCACCTCCAAATCTTTCCCCACCGACTTCTCGACCTTCATTTGTCAAGAAACCACCTCCACGGCAGTCCTAGGACACCCCTCTTCAACCCTATTAAGCCCTGGAGGAGTTTTATCGACATATTGGGTCGTTTGAAGGACCAACTTGAAGGTTATTTCCAGTCGTAATAAAAATTCTGAACTCAGGTTTGTCATCTTTGCACATGAGTTTTCACTACTTTTAAAGATATGTTAGCCTTAAAGCCAATTCTAGCTTATACCCCTATGTGTTCTCTATCATCTTCAATTGCCACCTCACACGGTTCCATCCGGTTTGTTCTTCCGTTACACTAAAATTGGCCCAAGCTGAACCAATTCTGGAGTACTGGAGTTTTCGACGACTTGCGCATCCTTTCGACCTCAAACAACCCAGTGGTAATTACACTAACATCCTACTTTATCATCTAATAATGTCCTTTATTCATATTTACAAATTTTTCATGTGGTTGTGCTATCATTTCCATGATAATAGTTTTTCGGGTACCGAAAAGACACCGAAACTTTGTTATTTGATCTCTAAACTTCGTATAAATTTTCTATAATATTTGTCAAGTAATTTATGATGAAAATTCATATTTTTCTCTATTTAATTTTGATTATTTCTAGAATATCAATTTTTTATATTTTGTATCGTTCGATTCCAATTGGTTCAACATATGGCATAATTGTGTACTAGTTGAGTATGTTGATTTGATGCTAGTTTTCTTTTCAAATAAATATATATAATATATGTCCAGAAATTATTTATTTACTTTTCTAGAAATATAATGTTATATATTTTTATATAAAAATTTTATATTTATATAGTAATATAGTGCCATGTATATTTGGGTATTTATAATATTGAGATCTAGTTGTGTACTAGTTGAGTATGTTGATCTATGTTGTGTATTTTGTCATCAAATCCTATTATAAATTATTTACATTTATTTCTAAATTTAAAATGGTTATTTTTATATTATAAAGTATTATTGTATGTTATCATGATACTATATGTGGAGGGTATATTATATGTAGTTGAATACTAGTTTTTTAGTATATGTAATCGAGTCAATGTGTTGTATTGGAGATAGTATTGATTTAGTTTATTTATATTTTAGGATTTCGTGATTGTTCGACTACAGTTGGAGCCGGGCCGATGATTACTCTGTTACCGAGGTTCCAGAAAAGATACCTTTGTAGTAACCCTAGAGGGGGGTGAATAGGGTCAAGATTAATAATCAAGCACTTAGCACAAGCTAATGGACAATTTAAAAATATAAGTACAAGAGAAGAAGCAACAACAATACCGACACACGATATATCCTGGTATCCTTCCAAGGGGCACTCCAGTCCCGGAACTCTCTCCGGCTTTAATCCACTATTTGAGTAAATAGTTACACATGAGTTTGGATCCTAAGAACTCGTCAACTTCAACACGAGTTTGGATCCGAAGAACTCGCCAACTTCTTACACGAGAGCTTTAGTCCGAAGGCCTCTGCGACTTGAACCGAGAGTTTGGATACGAAGATTCTCCAACTTCAACCGAGGGTTTGGATCCGAAGACTCTCCAACTTCAACCTTTCACAATAGATTTTGATATCCTTATACAACAAGATGAAGATCTTACTTTTCAACTTAATAACTCTAACACAATTTGTGGATGGCAAATGAAAGCTTTGTAGAGTTGTTTGTGGATAGGCTTTGGTGGTTTAGAAATTTTTAGGCTTAAAGCATCAACCTTGAATGAAGGGGTTCAAGGCTATTTATAATCAAATTATTGAAAAGAGCTCAAAGGCAACTTTTCAGTCAGTGATCGGTATACCGTCGGTATACCGGTCTGGAATTGCAACGGGTAGAAATATAGCCGTTGGGATCATTAAATGTTACAAATCCGACCGTTGAATTTTCAACGTTACTGAATCGGTATATCGTCGGTATAGATCGATATTCCGTCGGTTTGCCGATTTTGTAGACAGAAACTTTCTGTAAACAAAAATCGGTATACCATTGGTATAGACCGAAATACCGTCGGTATGCCGATTTTCATCTGAAAATGATCCTGGGCTAATTTCTACCCTAGCTTTGGATTTTGTCATCCATTTCTTGTGTTTATAATTATTCCTAAGACTCATTTTCTCCAGATATACTTAGGCAGGTGTAGTCTTCTTCAAAGTCTTGAAATGATGATGGCATGGCTTGGCTTCTTCCTTTGATAAGTGCTGGCTTTTTCCCATGGCAGGTGTAGGCTTTTTTTCCCTCGACCCCCGTCCGCTGACCGGGCAGCGCAACCCCCGAGTGCGTGGATCCGGAGATGTCGTCAGGCGGTTCAGAGAAATCTTATGGGATCCGTCGTCTTTGGCCCACCATGATTTCCTCATTGCATATGTCCACATTGATCTTGCTTATTACTTTTCTGCATGTACATGTTAGACGAACAAAGCAATAGACATGTAGCAAATATGATAAGATAAAGCACAGTAGGACAATGCTAAGTTTAAGTATAAGAGCTATAGTGATAGCATAAATATTAGTGATATCATAATGTTAAACTTAATTGAATAACCATAATCAAAACATAGTTTTGATTTTGGTAACTCAATTAAATTTTAGATATATATATAATAAAAACTCATATCACTAATAAGTAAAATAATAAGCACATATCACCAAAGGTATAAGTATAAGTAGAAATGCTATAGTGATAGTATGAAGATTAGTGATAATGAAATGCTAAACTTAACAGATTAACTATATTTAAAAATATGATACAATCAATGGGCCAATAATCTCTCCCTTTTTGATTATGGCAAATCGGTTAAGTTTAGTATAGATACAATAGATGCATATATAGCTAATATACAAAAGATATAAGCAATATCACTAAAAGCATACTACTTCGATTACTTATAAATACATTCTTAAACTTTCTTCTCCCCCTTTAATATGATCAAAAATAGGCTCTTCCGTACTAAGAGATAATATAAAATCAATCTCTAGCATAGAAATCAGAGCATGGAAAAGTCATAGACAGTCATGATCAAGATATACTAATGAAAAACAATAGGAGAAGGGTGTAACGACAAGTTTATAAAGCTACATTGCCAATATAGAACATCAAATTTTTAAAAAAAGCATGTCAAAACACAATATAGTTGGTAAAACAAATAAAATTGATAAACAGTCAAAAGAATAGTTTTACCAACTTGAAATCCAAGAAAGAAACTCCAAAACATAATATTATATGAATTAAAACTCTAGTTTTGGATGGAAGCGATATACCAATTGAAATAACAGATTTCAATCAAAGATTTCAGTCAAAAGCCCATGAGGATTAGATAATAGCAAAGTAATTGATATTAAAAAATACTAATTGAGATAGTCGGAAGATATAAACTTAATACCAATTGAAATATAAACTTGAAACATTGATCAAAAAGCTATTTGAAAGTCAAAATTGTCCACAAATAAATAGTGGAACAAATAATGAATGATCAATGAAATAAAGCAATTGATATAAAATAATCTCTTTATGTGCAAAATTTATTTGATTACCCAAGTTCATGCATTTGAACTCAATTACCTTATCATGCTATATGAATACCCTTTAAATAAAATATAAAGGTAAAGGAGAAAAATACTTGAGAATGAAAAATTTAGTCGACTTGAATGCTCCCCCTCAAAGTACTACTAATGTTGATATAAATCATGAGTCTTGGGTAAGTCCTCAACAAGAAAAAGCCAAAATAATTAAGCGTATAAGGAAAGCCAAATCAATGAAAGCACAATAGTCATCAAGATAAGATATGAAAGTTAATGTTTAACAAGATGACATATTTAACTCATATAAACGAGAGAGTCAAGATAATAAAGACAATCGTACAAACTCTCGTAAATCCTTCACAAAATAGAATTATCACGACCAAAATAATTGAAACGCCCCTGTCCCAAAATACGTAGGACTAGGAACGTAAACATGCCAGTTGTATTCAAACGAAGTACACGCCAATATATGGAAACCTCATATGAATACATAAGCTGTAAAATGCAGTAGAACCATAACTAATCTCATCCACACAAATAAAAGAATAGAAGATATCATATAATCAACTATGAAGTTGTCATTTGGTACATGTAGTTGGGCGGAGACAAATCCACTACCAACTATGAAAAGAAATACATAACAAAAGAAAGATTTTGGCGAGCGAAGCGAAGACGATCCAAGTGCAATCATCCTCGAAGAAATGGAGATGGCCACGGCTAAATCTAGAGCACCTGCGAAAGACAAGAGCACACACCTGGAGAGATAACCAGGTCCTCAGAGGGACGTAACAAGACACATAATATCATTCCATATAAACTGAATAAATATTGCTCAAATAAATAAGTCAATCGAATTTATAACATGGTCTAATACACACCTATTGAACGAGCTTACCATCCCCCCAACCATACAAGGACAGGAGATGGTAAACTAATTCACGGTGACGTATCTTTCCATGCTATGAATCCAATATGGTATCCTGACCCCAACAAGGTTCAATACCTTCTCATCGAAGTAGTAAGTCACACCTACCACCAAACAAGGATAAGATGTGACGAACTAAACTGTGGCAAGTTATTGTTCCAAGCCACGGTCAGATACAAGTACCCAAACCAAAAGTACCCGTACCTAACGGATAAAGGTACCTAACCGTTCTAAGTGAAATGTAGTTAAGAACAATCCTTCCTACGCATGGGCCCTGGCTGAATAGGATCGGCAAGGTCCCCCCTTGGGCACCAGAGGCCCCATCAGTAAGAGCATGACGTTCCTCAGAATCGTCAGTGGCCGTCAGTAATCATGGGTCATCAACCCCGGATCTCTAGCGGAGAGTCCGGGTCATAAGGGAAGTTCATCGAAGCCCATACGCTAAGGAATTGTCCTCCCCGCCCAATGCCTACTATATTGCATCCACAACAGTAAACCTCTATAACCGCAAAGTCAAACTAGCATATAACCTCTATTAGTGGTTTTTCCTATCGCACGGCTTGTACGTACTGGTGGCCAGCCAATCACGCACGTCCGTATTCTACATGCGACACACAACTTCGTGGTACAACGTGTCAAGGCTATGAATGCAATACACAAAGGTGGTCCCTTAAATCTAGGTTTACTGTGTGAGAAAAACAATACATAGCAGGAAATATAAATGAACAGTAAGTTCTAACAGCTTATGCTATGTATCACAGTTTATTTTGCATAAAGAAAATAAGTAATGCATGAAATATGAGCTAAAATAATTAAACTGCAAATGGCAAGGTGTCTTAACTGATATGGCGCCCACGGTGGTGCAATGATCATGCTGGCACAAAATCTATCTTCGATGTCACAACTATGCAAGACGATCTCATTCGATGGTACAGGCCGTGTCATTGGGTCCCGAATATTTGGAATAGCTAGGAATAATATGGGTAGGTTCGAGGTTGCAAGAAGATAGGAATATGACTAGTCATGAACGAAGATTTATTCGAAGAGAATTAAATATTAATAACTCTTAGAAAATACTTATAATAATTTAGAACAAAATACTTAAAAATATATTTTATTAGTTAAAATAGTTTTTAATTAAATACTTGAAAATATAAAAATTATTTTAGGCAAGAACTCCAAGTTTGTCAAAATAAAAGTAAAAATTTAGGTAGGAAGTTATATTTTATTAGTCAAAAATAATTATTTGAAAAGACTAGAGAATCATTGTAAAAAGATATTATTAGAAAATATGCAGTCTAGAAAAAATTTCTAGGGTTAAGACTACAATTAGAAATTGTAGGACCAAGTCCCAATATAATATTTTTCTTACAAATAAGTTTTTAGAAAAATACTATATATATTTAATAACAAAACTATTAAAGATACAAATGATAATAAATTTTTATCTCATAAACATAATATTAACAAGAAACAATGATTAATAAAATATAATAATGTGTATACATTGTTTTCTCTAGTGTAAATAAAAATAATTAATAATAATAATAATAAGAAGAAGAAATCAGAAAATAAATAAAAACAAAAACAAAAATAAACACAAAAACAAAAATAAACACAAAAACACAAAACAATCAAAAAAAACCATTGAAAACAAAAGTTAACTTTAACAAAGAGTTCTGTTCTCTCGAGAACAACAAGCAATAAATAAAAAAAGAGTCAAAGAAAGAGTGAGAGAGAGAGTGGAAGAGAGTTGGAAAGTGAAGAGGCGGCGGAGGCTGGTGGGCGACGCAGGCGGAGGAGCGGTCGCGGGTCGGAGGGACGGCGCTCGACGGGAGAGGAGAGGAAGAAGGGGGTTCGGCTGGGCGGTCGAGCTAGCCGCTCGCCGGCGCTCAGTGCACGGAGACGAGGCGGAGAAGGACGCTGGCGGAGCGGTGCGGGCGGCCGGGCGCTCCAGGAGGAGGGAGAAAGAGCCATGGAGAGAGGGGTTTCGGCTGGAGAAAGAGGGGGCAGACCGGAGTAGCTCCGACGAGGCGGTGGCGAAGTGAGGAGATGGGCTCGGTGGAGGAGGAAGGAGGAGAATGGGGGATCGGGACTTTGTGGAGTCGTCGGCGGTGCGAAAGAGGTGGCCGGGGTCGCGGTTGCTGGGCGCTGGAGGTGAGTTTAGGATTAGGGTTTTATTTTTATTTTTTTGGGTTTGTTGTCGGTGGTGGCGTGGTGATGATGATAGTGGTGGTTGTCGACGGCCGGGATGGCCGTGACGACGGTGACGGTGGTGGTGGTAACGATGGGGTTTTGGGGGTTTTCGGTCGTGGTGGGAGTCACCGGTGGCGGTGGACTGGCCGTAGGTGCGGGCGGTGGTGTACGGGGGTTTGACGGCCGACGATGTTGTTCTGGGAGGAGGAGCAGGAGAGGTGCGGCGTAGTCGAGGGTCGGGCTGTAGGGGCAGTGGGGTGGTGGTTGTGATGGGAGCTGTCGGCTCGTGTCGGAAGTGGAGGTCGGGTACGGCGAAGGAGATGCAGCCGGGTTCGAGCAGCAGGCGGAGACGGGGTTAGGCTTAGAGCTAGGTTAGGAATTGGAATTTGATATATCGTGTCGGGGTTGTCGGCACGGAGGAGGAACAATGTATATGTATAATTAATGGAATAAGAATTTGGATGGACACAGATACGATACACGTAGATTTGTGGAGAAAATTTGTGGAGAAATAATGAATGATAGAAATTTGAGGAGTACCTGCCTATTTATAGGATGTAGGAATTCCCAATTGGATAAGAATTAGGATTCATTTAAACCCAATTTAGATAATTCGTAATTTAATTTAAAATCAATCAAATCCAATCCAAATCCAAATCCAATTAAATCTAATTAAATTCTTTTAGTTTAAAATCAAATCAATTTCAAATATAGATATTAGTTTACTATTTAAATGTATCCATGGAATCAAATCAAATTTAAATTGTCACAAATATTTCAAAAATATGTTTTCCAAAAATGCTAATAATAATAATTTCGAAAATTACACTATTTATTTAAAAATAAGGTAATAAATAATTATGACATATGTATGCACAAATAATATTTACATAAATATATTTTTCTAGTATACAATAAAAATATTATTTATTATTAGTAGTTGAAGGGCCTTTAAAATGAAAAGAACAAGCTTAGCAATTCTTGTATAACAGCAAAGTATTTATTATATAAATTATTTTGAACTATAAAAATTGAAATTAAAATATTTTTCTAAAAATGTGTACGCTCGTCCATATTCGTACTCGACGAGCAATTACGAAAAATAAAATTTCGTGCGCGACGTACAATACGACTACTAGACGTACAATACATAATTTTAAATCAGTACTAAATTTAATAAAAAAATAGTAGAAATTTAGGAGTTTTACATCCTACCCAACTTAAAAGAATTTTGTCCTCGAAATTAAGAATTTGGAGGGGGTGAGAAGGCACAACGGTAGATAGAAGGGTTTAAAGAAGTTTATATGGTCGTAGTCTAGGTCGAGGATATGATTAAGAGACGATTTTAATCACTTCTTAAATTCAAGTGATTAGAAAGTCAAGATTGTAACTTTAGGGTCGAGGGAATGGTCGAGTAGTTTAAGACAAAGATATAGTTACATTGGATGGTAATGGTCATGGTGATAGGACAGTTAGAGGAAGTTTTAGTACAATGCTTTCGTCCTTCTGAAATAGGTGAAGGCAAACACAATATAGAGTTCGAAGGAGGCGTTATCGAATACGAATACGTGGTTCAAAGGCGGCCAAATAATTCAAAAGGAGTTGCCAAGGCAGTTGCGGATGGGACCCTAGAGGACAAGTTTAGCTATGTCTCCATCCACGTAGAACGATAGATAAAAGCGAACCAAAGTACACTCGGTTGATCAGACCATCATGCACCGGTTCTGATTAGACAATATGTCAGTGGGAGCGATCCAATTAACATATGTCTTGGACAAGCTCGATAAGGAACAAGCTTGCAAAAACTAGGCTACATTTAGCATCATTAGTCAAAATGGTAAATACATAGGCACGAGAGATTAAGATTAAAAGAAGGCAGAATGATTCTAAGTCATACAGTTGTCCTATAGTCTTCTTGTCCAAGTCCTTGGTTGGCTAGACGGGTTAGGTCCTCTAGATTCTAGGATCTAAATAAGCTTGCTAATATAGGTCACTAGGTCAAAAGAGGTTGCTAGTTCATAAGGTATTCTACCCAACTTAAAGAATTAAACTAATGGTGTTTTGGGACAACTAACTAGTAGGGTCAATCTCTAGCAAGCACGAAGGGAAGATAGGAATAGGGATGGAAGGAAGCAAGCAAGATTCAATTGATGAGTCAAACGGTTGATAAAATCAAGGAAGGAGGTCAAGTATGTGGATGAGATCCTAAACTTCTAATCCTATACGCAGGTTTACTTGGTACGGTAAAGTAACCAAACATTTTATCTTGACCTGCATGGGCCACCACAAAAACATGTAACGCCCCAGTCCCAAAATACGTAGGACTAGAAACGTAGACATGCTAGCTGTATTCATACGAAGTACACTCCAATATATGGAAACCTCATAAGAATACATAAGCTGTAAAATGCAGTAGAACCATAACTAATCTCATCCACACAAATAAAAGAATAGAAGATATCATATAATCAACTATGAAGTTGTCATTTGGTACATATAGTTGGGCGGAGACAAATCCACTACCAACTTTGAAAAGAAATACATAACAAAAGAAAGATTTTGGCGAGCGAAGCGAAGACGATCCAAGTGCAATCATCCTCGAAGAAATGGAGATGGCCACGGCTAAAGCTAGAGCACCTATGAAAGACAAGAGCACACACCTGGAGAGATAACCAGGTCCTCAGAGGGACATAACAAGACATATAATATCATGCCATATAAACTGAATAAATATTACTTAAATAAATAAGTCAATCGAATTTATAACATGGTCCAATACACACCTATTGAACGAGCTTACCATCCCCCCAACCAAATAAGGACAGGAGATGGTAAACTAATTCACGATGACGTATCTTTCCATGTTATGAATCCAATATGGTATCCGGACCCCAACAAGGTTTAATACCTTCTTATCGAAGTAGTAAGTCACACCTACAACCAAACAAGGACAAGATGTAACGAACTAATCTACGATAAGTTATTGTTCCAAGCTACGGTCAGATACAAGTACCCAAACCAAAAGTACCCGTACCTAACGGATAAAGGTACCTAACCGTTCTAAGTAAAATGTAGTTAAGAACAATCCTTCCTACGCATGGGCCCTGGCTGAATAGGATCGACATGGTCCCCCCTTGGGCACCAGAGGCCCCATCAGTAAGAGCATGACGTTCCGTAGAATCGTCAGTGGCCGTCAGTAATCATGGGTCATCAACCCCGTATCTCCAGCGGAGAGTCCGGGTCACAAGGGAAGTGCATCGAAGCCCATACGCTAAGGAATTATCCTTTTCTCCCAATGCCTACTATGTTGTATCTACAACAGTAAACCTCTATAGCCGCTAAGTCAAACTAGCATGCAACCTCTATTAGCGGTTATTCCTATCGCACGGCTTGTACATACTGGTGGCCAGCCAATCACTCACGTCCGTGTTCTACACGTGACACACAACTTCGTGGTACAATGTGTCGCCATGAATGCAACACACAAAGGTGGTCCCTTAAATCTAGGTTTAATGTGTGAGAAAAACAATACATAGCAGGAAATATAAATGAACAGTAAGTTCTAACAGGTTATGCTATGTATCACAGTTTATTTTGCATAAAGAAAATAAGTAATGCATGATATATGAGCTAAAATAATTAAACAGCAAATGGCAAGGTGTCTTGCCTGGTATGGCGCCCGCGGTGGTGCAAAGATCATGCTGGCACAAAATCTATCTTCGATGTCACAACTATGCAAGACGATCTCATTCGGTGGTACAGGCCGTGCATTGGGTCCCGAATATTTGGAATAGCTAGGAATAATATGGGTAGGTTCGAGGTTGCAAGAAGATAGGAATATGACTAGTCATGAACGAAGATTTATTCGAAGAGAATTAAATATTAATAACTCTTAGAAAACACTTATAATAATTTAGAACATAATACTTAAAAATATATTTTATTAGTTAAAATAGTTTTTAATTAAATACCTGAAAATATAAAAATTATTTTTAGGCAAGAACTCCAAGTTTGTCAAAATAAAAGTAAAAATTTAGGTAGGAAGTTATATTTTATTAGTCAAAAATAATTATTTGAAAAGAGTAGAGAATCATTGTAAAAAGATACTTTTAGAAAATATAAAGTCTAGAAAAATTTTCTAGGGTTAAGACTACAATTAGAAATTGTAGGACCAAGTCCCAATATAATATTTTTGTTACAAATAAGTTTTTAGAAAAGTACTATATATATTTAGTAACAAAACTATTAAATATACAAATGATAATAAATGTTTATCTCATAAACATAATATTAACAAGAAACAATGATTAATAAAATAGAATAATGTGTATACATTGTTTTCTCTAGTGTAAATAAAAATAAATAATAATAATAATAATAATAATAAGAAGAAGAAGAAATCAGATAATAAATAAAAATAAAAATAAACACAAAAACACAAAACAATAAAAAAAAAACCATTGAAAACAAAAGTTAACATTAACAATGAGTTCTGTTCTCTCGAGAACAACAAGCAATAAATAAAAAAAAGAGTCAAAGAAAGAGTGAGAGAGAGAGTGGAAGAGAGTTGGGAAGTGAAGAGGCGGCGGAGGCTAGTGGGCGACGCCAGCGGAGGAGCGGTCGCGGGTCGGAGGGGCGGCGCTCAACGGAAGAGGAGAGAAAGAAGGGGGTTCGGCTGGGCGGTCGAGCTAGCCGCTTGCCGGTGCTCAGTGCACGGAGACGAGGCGGAGGAGGACGCTGGCGGAGCGGAGCGGGCGGCCGGGCGCTCCAGGAGGAGGGAGAAAGAGCCATGGAGAGAGGGGTTTCGGCTGGGGAAAGAGGGGGCAGACCGGAGTAGATCCGGCGAGGCGGTGGCGAAGTGAGGAGATGGGCTCAGCGGAGGAGGAAGGAGGAGAGCGGAGGATCGGGACTGTGTGGAGTCACCGGCGGCGCGAGAGAGGCGGCCGGGATCGCGGTTGCTGGGCGCTGGAGGTTAGTTTAGGATTAGGGTTTTATTTTATTTTTTTTGGGTTTATTGTCGATGGTGGTGTGGTGATGATGATGGTGGTGGTCGTCGGCGGCTGGGATGGCCGTGACGACGGTGACGGTGGTGTTGGTGACGATGGGGTTTTGGGGTTTTCCGGTCGTGGTAGGAGTCACCGGTGGCGGTGGACTGGCCGTAGGTACGGGCGGTGGTGTACGGGGGTTTGACGGCCGACGATGTTGTTCTGGGAGGAGGAGCAGAAGAGGTGCAGCGTAATCGAGGGTCGGGCTGTAGGGGCAGTGGGGTGGTGGTTGTGATGGGAGCTGTCGGGTTGTGTCGGGAGTGGAGGTCTGGTACGGCGAAGGAGATGCAGCCAGGTTCGAGCAGCAGGCGGGGACGAGGTTAGGGTTAGAGCTAGGTTAGGAATTGGAATTTGATATATCGTGTCGGAGTTGTCGGCACGGAGGAGGAGCAATGTATATGTATAATTAATGGAATAAGAATTTGGATAGACACAGACACGATACACGTAGATTTGTGGAGGAAATTTGTGGAGAAATAATGAATGATAGAAATTGGAGGAGTACCTGCCTATTTATAGGATGTGAGAATTTTCGTAGATTTGTGGAGGAAATTTGTTTGTTTTCTTTTTTTCTATGGGGTGATGAAGGTGACTGTGGCCGCAACAGCGCTGGCCGAGGGTCGCCGTGGCGGTGGTTTTCGTAGTGATATTGTGGTGACACAGGGAGGAGCCGCACGCCGTGGTGGAGGGGAGTGGTCGGGGATCCTCCGGTGTCCCGATGGCGACGACGGATGATGTGTGGCAGGGCTGTGCCGGGATGGCCGAGGCTAGAAGTGACACTGTGGTAGTGGTGTTGGGGTGACGGTAGACGGTGGAAGGAGGCGGCGGCTAGGCGGCTACAGGCTAGAGTTAGGGTTTAGGGTTAGGTCTTGATTGTTGTCGTATCCTGCGTGAAATGAGGATCATGTCCTGCATGTCGGACATGGAAAAATGAATTTATATATGTATTGATACAAATATAGTGGAAAGACACCCGGGGTCAAACCCGAGGCCATCATGGTTGACAAGAGGAAAGGTGGACACAGACGTGGTGCACAACATGATGATGGAAATATTTGTGGAGATAACTTTTGTGAAGAAAAACGATAGGAAGGCTCTCCTATATATAGGGGGTGGAGGCTCCTTGTTGGATAAAAATTCAAAAATTCAAAAATTCAAAACCCCACTAGATAATTCACATATTTAATTTAAACCGATTTAAAATCAATTCAATCAAATCCAATCAAAATTAAAACTAGATAATCTTTATCTTTTAAATTTAAACTATTTAAACCGAAATCAATAAAATCAAATTCCAATCAGCATAAATCAATTGAAAATATCTTTTCATAAATTAAAATAATAAATAATTTCAAAAATTAAGATATACACGAATTTATTTTTATGTACCTTGCATGCGTATAATATACCATTTATAAAATATTATTTTCTAAATTATCACCTATACTTTTACAACAAATAAAATAGCATTTTGATAATGAATAAAATAAAATAAAGTTTCACAAATCTCGACGCAACGTATTTTATAACTTTAAGCAAATAAAATTATTTATTTTATACTATTTTTGGAAAGTATACTTATTTTCGTTATGAAGAAAATCTATATTAAAATCTTTGTATAAAAAAATATGCTTTGCATATACGTATTCGCACTCGACATTCAAATGCCAAAAATAAATAAAAACCAAAATAAATTAAATAAAAAAGTTACAGTAAAATTTTAGGTGGTTTACATGTTCGTACTCCTTAGGCTATTGCTGACCGTCCACGCCTAAAGGAAACCAGACCTTTCGAAGGACATATCAAGATACAAATAACATGCTAATATAAACTTGTCACTACCACATTTCTAGATAGGGGTATTTTTATCATTTTTATATTATTTAAATTTTGTGAATAATTTTTATAATTATATATATGTTATTGATTGGTGAACTAGCCTATTTATTAGACTTAGTATTAGTGAACCAAACTAGACTTGACTTGACCCATTAGTTCAATTAATTAGAGTGGCCATGACTTGACTAGTTAATTCGTCATTTCCTTAGTTGAATGAATAGAATATTCCCTATAGGTTGTAGAGATTCCATTCATGACATGGAGAGGGGCCTTTAAGTCTTATTAGCAATTCCTAAAGCTAACCCTAACCCTAATAGGATTCTATATAAACCTCTTCATCCATTAATAGCCGTTTTAGCTTTCCTAATTAATTTATTCAAAGTTAGAAGCAAAACCCTAACCCAACATTCCAAATCTCTTTCCACTTTCATGACAATGGAGAGCTAGGAGCTTGGGGCACTAGGGGGGAGCTTGAAGTGGAGTCCATGTGGAGAGCGGTGTGTCCGATTCGGAGTTCTCCTAAGGAGGGACACACAAGTTGGATAAATCTCTATTTTCCTTCAATTTCATAGTTAGAATACTAAATTGGATTCATCGGAACCTATCTGTAGGAATGCCCAACTATATTAGAGAAGAACTAAGTTCTAGGGTTGTCGTTTCTATATATAGGATTTTCTATGCCTCTTGGTGGAGTTACAAATTTGTGACCACCAAGTGTTCGATATATGTTCCCAAAGGGATTTTTTGTCCAAATTGAGTTGTGCTTGTGTCGTTGAGCCCTAGATAGGATACTAAGGGATGGTGTTATGATACAGCATGATATGCATGGCCAATTCGGTTGTTCATATGAATGTTGGGTTATATGCCTCTTGCAAAAAAGATTGGTTTGCTGCTGGAATGCTTGAGCCTAAGGCGGCAATGGCTTCGGAGGCTGGTACTGCTGCTGTTGATGCACTAGTGCTGGTCCCCTAACTGATGGACTGGTTAGGGTTGATGAAGATGAACTAGCTCTATTTGGGCAGGAACAGATTCTGTGGTCTGGTGCCCCACAAGCTAAGCACAACCCCTGTGCTCTGCGACATTCTGAAAGCACGTGCCCAGGCTTCCCACAATGAGAGCAGCCCATTACGAAAGATTGCTTCTGCTTCTGTTACTGAGGGTAGTGCTGAACCGATGGAACTGTAGTCGCCCTCCTAGGAGCTCCAATGATCAAGGCCCTAGTTGTCGGGACTAGTGCTGACGACATAGATAACTGTCCATGGGGCCTATTCCGTCCTCCAGTTCAATCTACCATCCACTGTGAAGTATATTCATGCCTTCTAGCTGCTCACAAAATAGCATCGAATGCGTGGTGCTCAAACTGCTCCATTGCTTGAATAATCTCTAGGTAGAGTCCCTGCTGGAATCGTTGCACTTGGTCCAATTCGGTCGCCACCAAGATGGGAGCAAACCGACTAAGCCTAGAAAACTCAGCCGCATATCCATCGACCGTCCTTCCCATTTGCTTGAGATTGCTAAACCTTGTCTGCAAATCATACCTAGCTACTGCATCAAAGTACTTCGTCTAAAAAATTTTACTGAACACCGCCCACAAGACAGGCTTTATCAAACCAACTACTTGCATCGTCCACCAGCTGCGGGCTAAGTCCAATAACTGCAGACACACAACGGCCACCTTCACTTCCTCTGGAATCCGAGTTGCCTCCAGAATAACCTCTATATCCTGAATCCAAGCATCAGCAGCAATAGCATCTTCACTGTCGTCAAAAAAAGGAGGGTTCAGGCGCTTAAAGCTGTTAGTCGCATTGTTCCTCTGATAACTAACTCTGCCCATACTTTCTTGTATTGGTTGCTGTAGAGCATCAACCCGACGATCTAATGAGGCAAGCAAGTCCCGAATGAGTCCCATCAAGGTTCTATTGTCAGGCTCTGCAGGCTGGGCTGGCTGTATTGGTGGCTCTGGATCCGCGGAAGACATGACTCGGAAGGATGTCCTTGAGTGCTGGGCTTGGTCCCCAAGTTGCTGTTCGTTCACTGGAGGTTCTCCACACGGTTGATCGGTAGGACCAGGAATAATGCTACCGAAGAAATGATATAGAGAACAATAAGGAAGGACAAAGATAAATCAAGGATATAAGCATGTTATCAGGTCAAGAATTGGGAAGATTAGAAGGCACGAGTAGAGATCAAGGGCGAATGCTGATTGAGATATCTATTCGGTAAAACCCTTACACATCTTGATTTCCAAGACCTGCATGGGCTACCACTTAAATCGTGTCACGCTCCAGAACCAGAATACTGGAGAGCGGGGGACAAACACAGCCAGCTAGTACATTAGAGTGCAACACACTTTACAATACGGTCACGGCTGTCTAGATGTATGGGGGTTTATCTACAATCCATCAGTCTCTTATGATCAAGAACAAGCCTAGTGTCTCAATCTCAGGCAAGGAAATAATTGTTACAAGATGTTAGATCATCAGACATACAAAGTAAGGCGTCCCAAACATTGCATATTCAGATGATCATGAATCTAGTCATACAAAATATGAAGACAAGCAAGAGTTAAGTCATGCATGATCAACTCTTGGATTTTCCAATCATGTAACAGCCCTTAGGCAGACAGAAATTAAAGTTTCCAGCACGAGCTAACACTTTCTCAGTGGCTAAATGTCTCAAAAGAATAATTTACAATAGAGTAGGAAAGCAAAATAAGAAATTCACTCGTTGCCACGATTACATCTAGTATTCACCATCTGGCTGGAAGGCAGGTAGATCCTCGGGTGCTACTCCGAAATCTGGCCACACAAAACCAGCTGGATCAGAACCCAGAAAGAGTAAGTGCCACAAGGGAGGCTCCACTTAGGAACTAAAAACTAGCATAAAATGAATAGAAGAAATGATAAAAAAAACATAATTAAATGGCATAAGACGTGCTTTAAAGAACATACTAGCTTGCATTAGAAAAATAAGAGGTAGAATATAATTTCCATGTTAATCATGAGACAATCATTGAGGCACGGCCAATCAAGTCCTACGACTTGCTATCATTAGCTAACTAGGGTTATCACAGGCCTACTTACTAACAAATACAGTTGAGATGTTCACGCAGTCACAAGCCCTGCAGACTATCCAGGTTACCCAGACGAGATTACAATAGTTTATCAAGAATTAAGAGAATTATTAGGTGACTTAGAGTGCAACACATGACAGTGTGATGGAAATGCGCTCTACTTGACGGTAGGCTACAAGTCCACAGGTGTGGCCGGGATAACGGGATCGCTGGTAACTGAGAAATCTCTCTATATGAACTACTTGATCAATCTAGTCGTTAACCTAGCCAGATTCATTATGAATCCCTGACCGTGGTAACCAGGAATCTATGTCCTAACATGATGCAAGATAGGACATATAGCTTGTACAGGAACAATCTGAAAAATTAACCACGGAGTCAAGACAAGAGTTCCACTTAGCAAGTCAGGATTGGCCATCGCAACAGTGATCAAGATTACACATGTCATGTCAGGTTTACTTGTTACTTATCAGAAGTACTGTCAGGAGTGTGCCTCGACGGGCCACTATCAAGATTATCAAGACGGGATCATATTATCATGTTCAAGCTCAAGTTCAAGTTCATCAAGTCGGGTCGTCACAATTTAGGCCAAGTACAGAAAACAGGCAAAGAAGATCAAAAACTATGATTGAAACAACCAATCACATATGAACTCCAGTTGAGGTGAAACAAGAATATTCTTGAAGCCAAGAAGAAGATCTACAACTTTTATGCTTTAAGTTTTATAATATTCTAGCTACAAAATAGCTTAAACAGGCACAAATAGTCATTCGTGTGCACGTGTGGACAAAATTGGCCCTGGTACGGGGGGCACGAGAGCACGGTACGCAGCAAACAAATCCTGCAGGCACGGACCAAATTAGCCACGGCGTGCGGAGCATGAGAGCACGGCGCACGGCAAATGAATCACACCGACAGGCGACCATGAAACGCGCAGCACGTGCAGACCAATTTGGCCACGGTGCTCGGAGCGAGAGCACGGTGCGCAGGCGTGCATCTGTAAAATGCGTAGTGCGTGGATGCACGGTGCACGGAGCGCGAGAGTGCGACGCACGGCAAATGAATCGCGCAGGCGAGCGGCCGCGAAACGCGTAGCACGCGGATGCACGGCACGCAGAGCGTGGGAGCATGGCGTGCAGGCGTGCGGCAAACGAATTGCGCACCCGGGACTATTCATCGACCCAGCAGCACCGAAGATGTGCGGGAACCCATAAACAAAAAAAAATATCATAGCTTCTTGAAAATAAGTCAAAATCCAGCAGTTCAAAAGCCAAAAGTGGGTAGAATGAGATTCCCCATAACATGGGACCCTTAGATTTCAAAAATAACAAAGTTTAAAAGATCAAAACTAAGAAAAACCAATAAAACTACAAACTTAGATCTACAAAAATGTAAACATCAAAACCAAAAACTTCAAGTTCTAAAGAGGCTTAGAATCAAGCAAGAAAGACAATAGAACAATAAAATTTAAGATCTATCATGAAGCAAGTTGTACTTGCCTAGGGTTTGGTGTAGTAAATGAAGAAGAAGATGAATAAGTAAATGTTAATAATGGAGGAGAGAGAGGAGTTGGTTTAAATACAAAGCTCATTCATGATGAACCAACTTAAACCAATTAACCAAGCCATGCCAAGTTGAACCAAACCAAATTAAACCAAATCAAGGTTAAACCAAGACAAGGCTAAGCAATACAAGTCAAAATACAAGCCACCTAACAAATGTCGGAAATTCGTACACGTATACTGAAGATACGTATAACGAAAAATGGGAGAGGCAATGACACCCTTCAATCATACGGGACTATATGAGAAAACCCCATATATGAGATAAATGGTATAGTTTGTTAAGATGATTATGCGGTTACGAGGTATAAGATTGGACATAAACCTTATGAGATAAAATTGAGTAAGGTGATGTTACGATATGATCAAAGGAGAGTAGACTTCTCGATTGACAAATTAGTTCTTCGAGGTAATCCATTATTGTGAAATTTTATGTTGATTAGGGATATGAATTTTATATTAAGATAAGTTTAATTTTTACCTTTGACTAAAATTATTGAAGGTTTATTGAAAATTTTAATTTTCGAGGAGATTATGAAAGACAAAATTTAGCTTGAGAAAAAAACATATACATATGTAGATATGTTGGAAGAAGAATATTAGAGAATTATTGAATTCGAAGTTTGTGACTTGTTTTAACTTCTATCATAAGATATCGGATTGAGAATATAATTTTAAGGAATCTAAATTTTGTGAGATAAATTTTTGAGGATCAATATCAAATTGAATAAAGGAAAAATTTATGAGATATAAATTATTGATAAAAATGTACATATTGGCAAGGCAACCTTGATGATTTTTTAAAATTGCAATTTTGACAATTATGACGGTATTTAAGAAGAAATGTGAATTTTGAATATTAGAGTTATTGATCAAATTTCCTATGTGAGGTTATGCATCTACAGGATGAGCCTTGATCAAATTTAGACGATGATTGGGCTGTCATGTATATGACCAATTTCTAAACCATACTGTGATTTTATTCTCTTCGTTCTCTAAATTGCAGTTATTCAAATTGCATGTTTCAATTGGATTCCTTTTCCAACTCCTTGCTTAAATATTGATCATACTTCGTAACAAGAAACTCGTGTTTCTCCTCAAGCCTACCTACCCCAGTTACTCCTAAATTTCGAGGAGAAAATTTTTGTAAGATGGGTAGGATGTAAACCCCCTAAAATTTTAATATAATTTATTTATTTAATTTATTTTGGCATTTATTTATTTTTGGTATTTGTATGTCGAGTGTGAATACGTATATGTGAAGTGTATATTTTTTTATACAAAGATTTTATTATAGATTTTTTTCATATAGAAAATAAGTATACTTTTCAAAAATAGTATAAGGTAAATAATTTTATTTGATTAAAGTTATAAAATGCGTAGCGTCGAGATTTGTCAAACTTTGTTTTATTTTATTTATTATAAAAGGCTATTTTATTTGTTGTAAACGTATATGTGATAATTTAGGAAATAATATTTTGTAAATGGTATGTTCTATTCGCATGCGAGGTACATAGAATTAAATTCATGTATATCTAATTTTCAAAATTATTATTATTTTAATTTATGAAAAGATATTTTAAATTTATTTATGGTGATTGGAATTTAATTTTATTGATATAGATTTAAATAGTTTAAATTTAAAAGATAAAGATTATCTAGTTTGAATTTGGATTGGATTTGATTAAATTGATTTAAATTGGTTTAAATTAAATATGTGAATTATCTAGTGGGGTTTTGAATTTCCTAATCTTTATCCAACTAGGAGTCTCCACCCCCTATATATAAGGGAGCCTCCCTATAGTTTTTCTCCATAAAAGTTATCTACATAAATATTTCCATCATAGTGTCGTGCATCGTGTTTGTGTCCACCTTTTCCCGTGTCAGCCGTGATGGCCTCGGATCCGATCCCGGGTGTCTTACCACTATATTTGTTTCAATTACATATACAAATTCTTTTTTCCCGTGTCCGACATGTTGGACACGATCTCCATGTCATGCAGGACACGACAACAATCAAGACCTAAGACCATAAATCTAGCTTACAGCCGCCTCCTGTCACCATCCACCTTCAACCCAACACACGGTCATAGTGCCACTACCTGCCACGACCATCCGGGCACAGCCCCGCCACACATCATCTGTCGCCGCCATTTGGCCACCAGCCGATCCTCAACTGCTCCTCGCCACCACGGTCCGTCTCTCCTCTCTGCGTCACCATCCCATTACTACGAGAACCACCGCTGAGGCGAACCCCGGCCAGCGTTGTCACAGCCACAGTCACCATCAATCTATAGAAGAAAAAAAAAACACCACCAACAACCTTACCTGCCTCTGTCGTCGCCCCATGTCGGCGAGCGTCGCTCAGGCGCTGAACCCAATACCGGCGACCCTGTCTCCTGCCCTCTTCGACTTCCATCGCCATTTCCACTAACGAACCGACCCCTGCACCCGATCTGCATCGGTCCTTCATTGCCACCTACCTCTAGCACCGTCACACGCAGCCTTCGGATCCTCACAGCAGTATTTATGCGTCCTTGTCAGATCATGAGCCACCAACCTCCGCCCTGCGTTCAGGTGAGTCCTCCGTCGCTCCCCCTCACTTTCCCCTCTCTTGTCCCTCTCCCGATCCTCCTGCTCCCTCACACTTCTCTTCTTTCCTCACCTCTCTCGCTCTCCTCTAACTCTCTCCCCCTCTCTGCTTTCACACCTTTTAATTTTTTTGGGTTTTTATGAAACCCTCTCTTAAAGAGAGAAGGAATCAGTACAGATGTATAATATTTTTATATATAATAATTATTATTTTTATTAGTATTATTATTATTGTTGTCGTTGTTACTGTTGATAAAACTATTTATTTGTTAATATAATTATTATAAAGATTTTTAAACTATTTTCAAAGATTGTTTTTACCAAAAAATTATACTTTAACAAAATTTAGTTTAAGCCATAAAAACCCTTTTCTAGATTTTATATTTTTATAAAACTATTATACAATGATATCCTAGCCTTTTTAAAATATTCATTTTGACTAATAAAAATGTAGCTTCCTACCTAAAATTTATTTTGACAAACTTAGGATATTTTGCCTAAAACAGTTTGTTATATATAACCACCTATATATATTTTTTGATAATAAAATATATTTATCAAGGATTATGAGTATCTCTCTAAAATCGTATATATATATATATATATATATATATATATATATATATATATATATATATATATATACAAAAAAAATATGTACCCAATTCCTTCGATTATTATCCTATCCATGCTAATCGTATTTCCTATCCTCTTCCAAAACTGGACTTCCTTATGTCGACCTTAGCTAAATGGACTATTATGGGCCCGATAGAACAGTCCATGCCATTATTGCAGGTCATCTTGAGTAGTTGTAACTCTGAAGCTATATACCATGCCATCATAATCATCGAATCACACCAGGCCTATTACCAGGCAAGATATATTGCCATTACTATTTATTTACTTTGCTCATTATGATGCATATATTTATTTATTTATTATTTATTTTTTGCAAATATAAATTGTTTTTCTCAATCATGTGTAGATGTAATTTACTGTTTAGCCCTATTTTTTGTTACTTGTTATTTTATATGCGCATTTGACCCAGATTTAAGAGACCACTCGTTGTTTGTGCCACATTCATTAGCCTTAACACCTGTGTGCCACGAAGTTGTGAGTCGCATATAGATCTCGGACTTGTATATTGATCGTACATTGGTACATATATGTGTGATAGGATTAACAACTAATAGTATTTCATGATTAGTTTGACTTAGCAGTTAATAAAGGTTATGTGTTGTGAATACAACATATAGGCATAGGGTGGGAAGGAATATCCTAAGCGTATGGGCTACCATGTACATTACTTTTGTGACTGTACGCTCCATCGGAGATACGTGTTAACGACCCTTTATTTTACTTATGGCCAATGACGTTCGAGGTACGGTTATGCTTTGAGGCTTCTGATGCCCAAGTGGGGACTATGTCGATCCCATTTTAGTTAGAGAGCCTATACGTTAGAGATTTGTTCTTAAATTGCATTCATATAGACTGGCTAGGTTACCTTATCTATTTATAGATAGTTTTGGTTTGTGTACGTATACCTAATCACGGCTTAGAACAGTATCTTGTCGCGGACTAGTTTGCTATATATCACTTCCCATTCCCAGAATACGTATTTCTAGAATGCATGTACTATTTAAACGTATTTATATAATATTTATCATGTATTATTCTGTAGTTAACTTCTTTTAATTTCATGTTAATTAATTTCCTGTAATTTTATTTCTGTATTTTACTCTCTGCTTTAGCTTTACTATGGGTTCGGCTCAGACTGGTTTAATTATGTTGGTTCATCATGAACCGAAATAAACCCCCACCTACCACCACCCCTTCCATTTAAAGCCCATCCCCTTTCTCTCTTTTCATTACTTCACCATTACTCTTCTTCTTCCTCATAACTCTCCCACCAACCTAGAAGAGATAGGCAAGTGCCAACTTGCTTCTTGATGGATCTCTATTTTTGTTGTTCCATTGTCTTCCTCTCAATATTCTAAGATACTTTAGTGCTTGGCATTTTCAATTTCTATGGATAAATTCTTTTAGATCTAAGTTTATAGTATTTTCGGATTTCTTGGGTTTTGATCTATTTAATATTATTATTTCCAAGTTTTGATGGTTCCATGTTGTAGAGAATTTCGTTCTACCCCATTTTGACCTATGGAAGTCCAAATTTGGACTTACGGTGAAGATTTTATGAAGCTTGGAAGCCAAGGGTTCCATGACCATCCTTCTCAGGTTTTCTGAGAAGATGGGTTATTTCACAGCCGCATAGATTTATTTATTTCCCAATCTCATTTCTCAGCCGCATGGATTATTTATTTCCCAATCTCATTTCTCAGCCGCATGAGAATCTCATTTCTCAGCCGCATGGAATTATTTATTTTCCAATCTCATTTCACAGCCGCATGAATTTATTATTTCCCAATCTCATTTCACAGCCGCATGAGAATCTCATTTCTCAGCCGCATGGATTATTTATTTCCCAATCTCATTTCACAGCCGCATGAGAATCTCATTTCTCAGCCGCATGGATTATTTATTTCCCAATCTCATTTCACAGCCGCATGAGAATCTCATTTCTCAGCCGCATGGAATTATTTATTTCCCAATCTCATTTCACAGCCGCATGGATTTATTATTTCCCAATCTCATCTCACAGCCGCATGAGAATCTCATTTCACAGCCGTATGAGAATCTCATTTCTCAGCCGCATGGATTATTTATTTCTCAATCTCATTTCACAGCCGCATGGATTAATTATTTTCCAATCTCATTTCTCAGCCGCATGGATTATTTATTTCCCAATCTCATTTCACAGCCGCATGGATTAATTATTTCCCAATCTCATTTCTCAGCCGCATGGATTATTTATTTCCCAATCTCATTTCTCAGCCGCATGGATTATTTATTTCCCAATCTCATTTCACAGCCGCATAAGAATCTCATTTCTCAGCCGCATAGATTAATTATTTACCAATCTTATTTCACAGCCGCATGGATTAATTATTTCCCTCAGCTCATGAGATTATTTATTTTCCAATCATTTCCCACAGCCGCATGAATCATTCCTCAGGCGCATGAGATTATTTATTTCCCGATCATTATTTATCTCCCAATTTTATTTCCCGAATTTGACATTAATTAACATTGATTGTTATCTTAATTTATTATTGATCATGCGTTCCTAGATGGAACTAAGAGACTGGCTAGTCGTCTTATTGAATTAAATAAAATGAGACACGTTCATATTTGCAATCGATTGACCAATCCCGAATATTGACATAAATACATGCAAGCTACAATTTATTTATTTATTTTACGAAAGCAGCATGTGTACTTTATGGTCAAGGCATAATTATTTCGTGGTTAGTTTTAATTGTTGCATTACGCTATGTAAGACCTACAACCTAACCGCACGGGTATCGTTGTAGAGTTGAGCATATCGTACTTTGTACGGAAGTACTCATTCTGAAATGACCATGATCCACGGCATGGGATTTCACTTAACATAGAGGCTACTAAGTTAAATAAAATAATGATTACATGGAGAGAATAGATTTTTGAGTTCTTACATGGCAGCCCTCTTTGGTACTATTAGCGCCCAACAGGCCGGCTGGTTCTCACAGATACTGCAATTCTGCCACACGGGCAGGGAGCGGTATCTGCTTATATTATTATATATTGTATATTTATGACGGGCGTCCCGCTGGGACTCGTCTAATTCATGATTGGCGCAATTGATTGATTGGATAGACTAGCCTTGCTTGCCCATAGTAAGAACTGAGAAATCCTTATTGCATAATTCCAGGATAACTTGGGACTCATAGTAGTAAGCCGTAGGAGTTGGATGGCCGTTTAAGTTGATTTGTTTGTGTATTGTACCTACTCTGTTACCTAACTGAGATGATCAGAGCATCAGGACATGACGGGCTAACTTCTGTCCTTGTTTGGTTGGGAGGTTGGTTCGAAGTGTCGTGATGTTACGTGAATCCCAGTAACAAGCAGAGATCTATTATTATATTCGCTTATTCACTAGTTTAAATCCTCATATCGTGCTTCCTTGCGGTACTTGCTATTAGAGGTCTAACCTCTCTGGTTTTGCATGGCCAGATTTAGAGCCAGTCCCAGAGGACTCAGCTTACTTCCACCTCCAAGATGGTCAATACTAGAGGGATGATCGCCGGAGGACTCGAGTGGGTTCCTTATTTCCCCACTCGTTTTGTTAATTACTTTACATTTTGTCGCTTGGCACCGACATGTTAGTCGGATAGTCTTGCACTTACTTTTACATAATTGTAATTAAGTCAGACTGCAGCTGATAACAATTGTGTATATGTTGCTATATCATCTGGCTATGTTTTGTAAAGCCAGATCTCAAGAACATTTTGACTAAGCGTTTGGGATGCCTTATTGCTTTATCTTAAATGTTCTCTGTTATTGCTTCTTGTTTGAATGATTGAGACAATAGATGTGAAGTGACCATAGCAAGACTTTCATATAGTATGTACCCCCTTGTCTTTTAGACAGCATTGATCGTATTATACAGTATTCATCTACCCGTAATACGTAGCTGGCTGAGTCATTCCCCCGCTCTCCAGTATTCTAGTTCTGGGGCGTGACACTATACCTTGTCTTTGTTTGGTTGTAGGTGTGGTTCACTGCTTCGATGATAAGGTACTAACCTTGTTGTGGTCCGGATACTATATTGG